>VFIW01000051.1:0-334270 GCA_006386115.1 Globisporangium splendens | reverse complement strand
GTGAGAGCGGGTACCTCTCCCGAAAGAAGTAAAGTCCATGATGGAACATCAAGGGAGGGATGATGTAATGGGCTAAGGCTGTCATTACATGCAAGGTGGCTGTAATAGGCTAAGGCTGCCATTACATGCAAGGTGGCTCTTTGTGTGTGTCACACACCACCTTGTGGAAGTGCATTGTGGGTGCGAAGATATTGGGTGAAGCACATAAAAGTGATCCCCACATGCACTTGTGACGTCATCGTCTGACGTCAGAGCAATCCGTGTCTGAGTTGAGTGTTGGTCGCTCGCAATCATTGAGATTCGGCGTGATTACGCACAACTGTACTCTAGACACGTGAGTGATGGTTCCTACTTGGGAAACTGCACTGGTGATGAGACCGACGTGTCTCTGCCACCTGAAGCGAGTGGCTGTAGCCAATCACTTTGTAGGGAATTTTCCACGGGACTTCAAGTTCAAGCTTCTCGAAGATCTCGTGGGTTCAACCTCAGTGTAACCAAGGTTTTATATATCAGATTCATAGGTTTTATTGTTCATGTTTAGGTTTTAGTTATAAAAGCTCTAGGAGCCCTAGTGGTGTTTTACATGTAGTGTCAGGAACCATAAGCTCATTTCAATTCAGTTGCAATTTTGCCAAGTTCCTCTCAAGTCTTCCTCTTCAAGCGCAAGCGTGCGTGCCGTGTTTGAGGCTGTCTCGGATAGCCTCTTACAGTTGATGTCTTCTGCATCGTCAACATCGACGATCGTGCAGACCTGCGAAATTTCGCCTTTCGCTAGGCTACGCTTCAGCGTCTTCTTGCTCACCCATGGCAAGGAAATCAACTCTTCGACTGAGCTTGGAGGATTTTCAATCTTCACGTGGCGGATTACATCCACGTCACCATCTTCATTGTAGACCGCGATATTCGCAAACTCGCTTGAAATGTCTTGTGCTTGGACACTTCCTTCGTCACCTTGACATGTACCTTGATCAGGGGCACACGGGACACTCTTCTTGCTGGTTTTCTTCTTCTTCTCTCGGGATGGCTCTTCGGCTCTTTTCCCATTCGTTTCTTCCACGCACATCGCCTCACCCATGGGGTCGATGGCAAAGGAGACAGTCTTTTGTTGGCGCCTGACTGCTCCACCTCCAGTAGTCTTCTTCAAGATGGGTACCGCTCGTGAACATGGGGGGCCATCGCACACCGCAATATCACGAGGGCCATCCGGGATCTCTTCCACAGATGTGTAAACCCACACCACTTCATCCGTTGTTGTGCAGCACAAGTCAACATCACGTGACTTGTCAACGGAGATCTTCATCTTCATCCAGTCAATGCTAGGTTGATAACGCTTCAACCATGGCATTCCCAGAATCAGATCAAACTTGTCATCGAGGTCGAGTAAAATAAACTCGTCTTCACCTCGGAAATCTTCACACTTGATTGCCAAGCGCACCACGCGCTTTGGCATCTTCACAGTTGACCCGTTGGCCAACCGGACGATCATCGTCTTGTCTTCATTCGCATCAGGCACGAAGACACCATGCCTGGCGATCACTTCATTTCGAACAAAATTGTTCGACGCACCAGTGTCAACCAAAGCACGTAGAGGCGTTGCAATACCGTCTACTTGAGCTTTGAGAACGATCAAACTTGATGTTTGACTTACACTCTTCTCACTCATAGTGGAAACTGCATGTGCATCATGCACATTGGGGCCAGAGTCCTGTGTTTCCACAACATCCACAGTCCTCTTTTCCGGGCCAGTAGGAGGCCCCGCCCCTAATGTCCATTCCCGTTTTTTGGCCCAGGTGACCGATCGAACCGACGACCGTAAGAACGATCGCGGTTGTTCGAACGAGCACCCTGTGTTGTTTGCCGACCCGGCAAAGACACCTTGCAGTTCCGAGCGAAGTGGCCCGGCTTCCCGCAACGGAAACACTTCCCATCGTTGCGAGGACGCTCATTTCCAGGCGTGGAAATGTATGAGATGTCCATCGGTTCTGGACCATCGTGCGCAACATTCGCTTGTCTTTGCGGCTTGGACGAAAACCCTTGGAACTTGGCTTGCTTCATGCTGAACTCTTCTGGCATCGCGCGTTCAACGGCTTCGTCCAGCGTCTTGGGATACTCACGGAACAATTGGTTCCGAATCGGACCATCGTTCAGACCCGCCATGAACGTCACAACTTGCATTGGAACGTCAATCGGCTCGTCAACGATGCTCGACACCAAGAAGCGAGCACGTTGTGCATACGAATGCAGATCGAAACGGCCTTGGCGAAGCTTGAGGAACTCGGCACGCGCACGGAACTCGCTCTGCGGAGGTTCAAACGCTGCCTTGAGCTCCGCCTTGAAGTCTTCGTAGCTGTAGAAGCAGTTTGGATCCGACAAACGCTTCCCATAAGCCCAGCTCTTTGCACGACCCGCAAGGTTGGACATCGCGAACAACACTTGCTGCATTGGGTCACGAAGTTGTCTTGCAGTGATGGCTGCATCCAACTCGACGAACCATCTCGAAAGAGGCTCGTTCTCTCCGCCACGATACGGAGAGACGTCCAGCTTCAGCGGCACCGCCCTGAAGGACGAAACAGGGGTTGCGACCTGCTTTCGAGATTCAATAATCTCGTGGTGCATGAAACTGACCGCGGCGTTCTTCTGGTCTTCAGGAGACGCCGATCGTAGCAGGCTGATTACAGCAGCCTCCCCGATGACGTTTCGCATCCGCTCCAGCGCCGACCACTCATAAGAAGACAAATGAGGAAAATACTCATTCGTCAACTCGACAGTTTCCGGTACTGCTGGACCGAGTGGCGCATCTACTCCTTCCATGTTCTCAGACATAGACGGAAGTAGGTCTTGGACAGGAATGCGCGAAGTGCTCAAAGCCGCTTCGTCAAACCTTTTCGCTTCACTGGGTCGCTGGAAGGACCGCTCGAAGTGCTACCAGGTGTAATGGGGCGCTGTTCACAACAGTCCCCAAAACACGGCACACACGCTTGTGCGACGAGGAAGCAATCCCGACTTGGAGGGAGAGAAGAACGACTTGAGGGCTTGAGAGAAAATTTGCAACTGAATTGAAAAGGTTATGGTTCCTGTCGCTACTTACGAATGAACCCCAAGGGATCCGACAGGTTTTATAACTAAAACCTAAACATGCACAATAAAACCTATGAATATGATATATAAAACCTTGGGTACACTGAGGTTAAACCCAGGGGATCTTCGAGAAACTTGAACTTGAAGTCCCGTGGAAAATTCCCTGCAAAGTGATTGGCTACAGCCACTCACTTTAGGTGGCAGACACACGTCGGTCTCGTCGCCAGTGCAGTTTCCCAAGTAGGAACCATCACTCAGTACTTGATTAGTACATGTGAATAACATTCTGCACTGATCAGCACAGAGAGCGCTCGTGACGTCATGGGATGACGTCACATGTGCATGTGGGGACTGTCGTACCGTAATCCCTTTGTTATTTGTCTCTCCACAATGCACGCTGAAGGTGGTGTGTGGCACACTAGATCTGGGAACAGATCCACCTTCATGTAATGGCTAGGTATAGCCCATTACAGTATGTTTAGGTTTTAGTTATAAAACCTCTAGGAGCCCTTGGGGTTCATTTACATGTAGCGATAGGAACCATAAGCATTTCAATTCATTTGCAATTTTACCCTCAAGTACTCAAGTCGTCTTCTCTCCCTCCAAGTCGGGAGACGCTTCCTCTGGCACAAGCGTGTGTGCCGTGTTTTGGGGACTGTTGTGAACAGCGCCCCATTACACGAGTAGGAAGGGCCGGAGGGGGCCAAGGACTAGCGACAAAGCAGTTGAGTTTATTCTTCTACAGTTTTCTCAATCTCACTTCTCAATTTACCATCAAACACACAAGCCTCCTTATCGTTCGGAGATGGACCGCGACATATACCAGTATTCAAGAGAAGGTCTGCTTTTGGGAACGAAAGACGTACTGTGAAGATGAAGAAATGGTGTTTGACGACCTTGGGATGGGCACAGCAACAGTGTGTGACACAACAATAGGAACAGCGTTGTTGACTCCGATATAAAGTGTTAGCTAAGTTTTCTTTGATGTCGGTCCTCTCGAGCCGACGTCAAAGAGAGTGATGGATTATCTATCGCCTATGCCAAGAGGGACTGGAGGAAGCAACGAATTGCAGGCTCGGAAGCAAACGCGAACCAAATTCAAACACCGACCGATCGCTGTGTTTTCGAATCGATGTTTCGACCTGACCCCGAAAAGCATGAAGCACCGTTGAATTTCATCACGCACGACTTGCATACTCACTTACAGCTTGTTGAGTGACTGCTACATCATTCCGCAGTCAATATCACATTCTCGTCCGTCACATGCAAAACCTGGTCAGTCCAAGTCAAACTGCCTATGATATAGCATACTCGCCAAACCTCATACAGAATATTGATCTATTATTTGCTGTTGCTGACCGACTGATGTGTTTTTTTGTCGAATACATTGGACAGCGACAACACGGCTTGCACAGTTGCGGCACAGCGCAAGAGTCAGCGTTTCAAAGACACTTATCTGCAGCATGAGCAGCAGAGATCCATTCCCACGAAGTGTGCGCCATAACGTCATCGTGGGCGGCCACACTACCGCCAACTATGACCACTTCGCGTGTAGTGTCCAGCACTCGCTTCGATTCGCGCTCCGTCTTCTTTATCCTGATGCGACAACAATGTCCGTAGACGAGGTGTCTTGCCCACTCTCTGTTATTGAGCAATAATCTGTTAAAAGTCATGCATGGCGTGGCACTAAATTATAGATGTGGTGTGACATTGAGTGTGAAAGTGACCGAGGAGAGCACTCGATGAGTGATTTATTGGTGTCTTCAAAGCGCACCCTCCGTCCTTGGACTCATGCGCAGCGCTTGTGGCTCCGCGAGAGTTTTCTGTCTCACTCGAGATATGAAATTAGTTTCTCTGTGAAACACCAGCCTTTTCAATGGAGATACTTTGCGTGTTGCATGTGGCTTTGACCAGAAAGAGAGGCGAGAATGTTCTCGAACATTACGCGTATTCTTCTCTCGGCTGCAACAGTCGATTGCAATGACGGCAGAGTAGATTACGATGCAAATTTAAAGGACGAGCTCCTTCTGCCCAAATGTTGACCTACACCAACAAGCGTTTAGTTCGCATTCTACCGCAAAATTCTTCCTCTCTATTCGAGAATGTTGAGCGGTTAAGCTGACCCAGCAGCTTCGGCACACAAATTCCTTTTCGTTCGAGAAGCTTCACGTGGCTCCTTTTTACTACTGTTCGTGCTGTCATAGTTCCGGACCAGCTTTTATTGAAGCAAAATCGAGACTTGAGAGTCCAGCAAGAAATAAAGCAACTGCACTTTGAGAAAGATGAAGAAGAACGCAGTCAGTCGGCATGGATGTATATCGAACCCACAAATGGTTCTCTGTTAGAGAACATGAATCTTCGCACCATCACTTGCACATGACGCAAACATTCTGTTGAGCCTGTCTGACATGATTGCGTCACCTAAATGGGTACACACCCACAACATTAAACATTTATACACCTCTTTATTGCTATATTTTTTGATTTGACCATTAGTGTGAATGACTATGTCAGCCTATTTAATCTTTCTAAATATGCGCTCTTGAATAAACAATAATATCTAACAGTGGGTGATGCAGTTTTTTAAAAGATCTGGATTTGAATTTTGAAGGTGGATTGTGAGCAATTTGCACTGTTTCAACTTTAAATCTGGTTGCGACGTAACAGTCGTGCGTCCAATTTATTCGTGACGTTTGTTTATGAGACAGCAAACCATTAGACGGACAGGCAGGTCGCCACGATTCTTTGCGTGTGAGGCATATTGGTCCGAGCAGACCAGTCACCTGGATGTTGTGTCTACACAAAGATCGTTCTCTTCGCCAGAAAAAGACTTGCGGCAGGACTTCTTTGTTGGGCAATTGCAGCCACAATCGCCTCCACTCCCTCCCGCATAGCGATTCTATTGCCTCTGACGACACAACATTCTAGTATCCTAGATCCAACTTTCTTTGTCACCTTTATTTTGAAGAACAAATCAGATCGAATTTACCCACTGTGATATTCTGCCACCCACATAATATGCCTTTTTTATCTTTTCATTTTGATCTGTCCGAGTCACAGATTCAAATCGCAACCTTCCTGTAACCACGTTGTTTTCACTGTTATCCTCCCCGACCGCACAAAACGAGTGCTCAAGCGCATTCTACAACTGAGTTTCTGGCGTTTATAATGATAGTATTTGAACACTTGGAGTATTTAGCAATGCGCATTCCCATAATCGAGGAGCAACCTGCATTTCGTGAGCTCATTTGCGAGTGAATTTCTTGTGATGATAAAGAATCTATTGAACTTGGTTTTTAAGATTCCACACGGAAGAGAATTGGTGGGTTCTCAGCTATCATATCCTGCCTTAACACAAGCATTCTCACACTTGCGTCCAGATTTTTCGTAATTTTCTAGTTTTTCTGGCATTTGTAATTTCTTCGTGTGACATTTTGTAAATGGCTTTGTTCGTTGTTGTACGTTTTGGCTGTGCTTTGTCAGCCTCACTTGCACTGGTTAACGTCGCGCTTCGATGCTTCGATCACATCTCGAGTCACAGAGCTGGTAGACTCTGTTACGGGGGTCTTGTGTTGCGTCGCTGGCTGGCTCCGTTGCGGGTTCATTGTACTGCGCGACGGGTTGTCACATACAGCGGGTAATGTTGCGGCGTCCTGGTGAGCGTCGCAGTTGTGCTTCGTGGCAGAGTGACCACAACATAGAGTCCGTAGTCGTATCCATAGTGATCGTGCATTCCATTCACCACCCCAGGGCCTCCAAGAAGGAGGGATTCTCTCCCTGGGACGGGCCGGTCCAAACTAGACCGCTGAAGCTGAACTAGATCGCTTGTGCTTGACTGGGAAAAATGGAGAATTTTTGTCGAATATTCTACTGTGACATAATCATGTATACTCCACCGAGAATGATGATGCCTTCTTGCGATGCGAGAGACACTGCTCACTCATTCTCACATTTGACGTGCAAGGCACACGCCAAGCACAATTAACATCGCACGTCGTCAACAATACACGATGACCACTGACCACTTGACACAGCTATTGCGTGACACTGCATGCCTCTGCGAAGACATGGTGGAAGCCCAGCCAATGTGCGAGCAAGTTAGACAGCGCATCGGCGCCATCGCGGATATCGTAGAGAAATCACTGCAAGCTACTGCTGTAGTCCATGAGGTCAAGGCAACACTTCACAACATTCTCACGCAGTTTCACGCGTTTCTGGGCCGAACCACTCGCAGACATACCGCATTCCGAATCGCGAGCAGCCGCACAGTCGAAGAAAAGTGTTTGCAGTTCCATCTCGACCTCGATGCGCTCCTTGAGACGATCGAGGTGCCCGAAGAGTATGCCAAAACGGTAGCTTCGTGGCGAAATCAGTACGAAGATGCACTGCAGACGCAGCGAGCCGCGTTCGCCGTGCTGAGCCAGGATCGGATAGCGATGATGCGAGAGTTGCGGGACGAACGCGACCAAGCCGAAGCGCTCACTTTGATCATGTACGAGCACAAGCGGTCCGATGGTGGGTACACGGAATCTGGGTTGAAGACGCTGAGCAATGCGTTCAGTACGATTGCGAGGTTCTCGCGCGCTCAGGTTCCAGCGGTTCCAAAGTTGTTTATCCCATTCTACGAAGCTGAGTAAGGAAGGTGATCCTGCATGCAGGCCACAGCAAATTGTGTCATGGATGTACAGGAATCCAGTTCCGAAAGGAAGGTGAAAGAGCAAATGAGGAGATACAAACCCTTTTTGAAGCATATGCTTGAGCTGTGAAGAGCAAGACCCGAGTGTTTTGGTGCAAGAATCCTGCGCTGAGCAATAGATAACATAATGCTGTCGATCTGTACGCCACAAAGTACTCAAAAGACCAGCGGTCGATTGGCCAAATAGAGCTAACTGCGAATAAATGTGCGCTAGCGAGAAACAAGCACACTGCTATGTGCAGCAATTTTTACTCCCGTTTGATTTGGTTGAACACGCAAAAACTTGATAAAAATGGTATTTTTTGAATGCGGTGCAAAATTGAGGATACGAGGTGTGTCTGCTGATCCTTGGCGAATACAATCGACGATTATCAGATGCTTTTTGAGGAGCTTTACGTTAGTCTCCTAGCAGGAAAACACTGCTGAGTGCAACAGGCGACCCACTGGGTTTCCCACATCGTGATCATTCCATCAATCACGCCGCGTTTACTAGACGAGGTAATTGACAGAGATTGCCCACAGACCCTCGTGTAAGTGCTGTGTTCACACCCATGAGGATGCATTCGCTCACCCGTTTCTTCCAGCCTTCTGGGTTCAAAAGCGGCATACTGTGTTACACAGCGTCAGCAAACCTTTGCCCATAGCCATACTACATACATACAGGGCACTAGGTTCCTCTCAACGAAACACTCGTTTGTTTTGTGGACGGATTCATTTATAATACGCAGCTGTAGTCCCAGCAAAGAAATGCTTCGTTGCAAGTGGTGCTTGATGGATTTCACACATCTTGGTCATCCCCGCCACAAGTGCCTCGACGAGAAAAGGCGCATTGTTCCGCCCCCTGACATAGACGTGCGCAAGTATCCGAATGCTGGGATCTCGGGCTTTGGTTCAAAATCGGGCGTTATAGACCGTGCTCCACAACGAGGGCTACAATATTCACTCATCTAGCTGATTTGGTTCGACACCCAGTTTCCACTCAATTCCTTGATGTTCTGGACGATTCAAAAGAAAGAGTTTTCCAGAAGATCTTCCCATCTAGTATATTTTTCAATATGCAATTTTTTCACCGTTTTTCACCGGATCCTGGGATTTTGATTGGTCCAACCAAACCAATGATTAGAGTTATCATCAGTGAGATAAGACGTATAATACGGAATAGACGATTCCCATAAGTAACGCGAAACAAACCTGCGTTATTTTAGAGCTGATCACCGTGCAGTTGGTTGGATAAAATAGCATCAACTCGAAGCCAGCCCCGTTTCCCCCGATCACACCACGGACCAACCCGCAGCAATAAATCCCGATCGCCGACCAAAGAAGGTCGCGTGCATTGCGACAGTGACACAAGAAGGCAATGGAAGGCTGTAGCAGAAAAAAAGACTCGATAGAAAATGAGAAATGCCAAAACATGTGCGCTTTGAGGATTGGATGACCAATAGTGTAATCAACCCAAAATGACACTTGTGCACCAAGTGGTGGAACTTTTGTGCACACGCAACTTATTGTATCAACTTCGTCCGAGTCAATTGGTATCTCCTTAGCAAGAGCTTACACGGTAACAAGAACCAGTGCGCGTGTTTGTAGGTGTGTATCAGGAAGAGAGACAGGAGAGGGAGTTCTTTGCTTACGCTTCTCATCAATAACAACGTTCACAAAAGTGCAGCATCTACCTACCTGAAATTCATGTGAACGTTTTTTTGTTTTACTCGAAGAGAACTCCTACATAGGATCAGAAGTAACTAGCAACTGGTGCGAATACAACGCACTCAAGGATGGACTCACCTTCAGTGCGCACCGACTACAGCACTGTGAAGTCAAGTTGGAAGTTTCCGGAGACAACCAAATGGTTATTACAGCTCAGAATGGTTTTGCAACCACTCGTCAACACAAGTTGAAGCCAATCGCCGAGAGAGTCCAGCAGCTTGTGACCAACTTCACAAGGACCACCTGGAACCACCCATAACGAGAATCCAACACAATGACAGATCCTTTAGCCAAAATGGCATGGACTCGCAAAACGCACGAACCTTAACCGGGGAAGCGAGGGAAATGAACTAGCTTTTATGGATCAAGTCGCGGCTCTGCTCGACAATGACCTGGGGTCATACCCTCAAAATTCGACAATCTTCACTCTCGTCGGTCTTAGTAAGATTTGGGTTGCATGCAGGCCATAAGTTCGATAGAATCATCTTCTGTCTCTTCACTTGAATTGAAGTAGCCAAACAAACTGGCAATGGTTGGGCTTCGGTTTCATTCATTTATTCACACGCAAGCATTCAAGCGCGGCCTGACTTTTGTCAACTCTTTCTCAGTAGGATTCCTCCTGCACCGCACACATACACTCGGGTCGGTGTTTTAGTTTCAGAAGTTACGAAGAAGAACTTGGCACACGCTTGACATCACTGGACAGGAATGTACCTTCCCGGATAGCCAACACATATGAACCCACTTGCCAGCCTGAAGTCATTCCAGTACTGCTCTGCACCCTCTTCCAATCTGGAATTCATGACATTGCTGACTGTACTTCAAGTAACTCATTTCAGCCGATCTGTATGGACTTTTTGTTCAACCACATCATACCAAACAGCTCATCAAAGCGCACCAGCATCACCAATTACGACGCCTAAGGCGCAAGTCGACGCGAGTTTACACGCGTAACTTACAGCTGTATTCCTGATGGCGACCAAATCCCTTGAGCAGCTTGTACGCGAGACTGCGTCCTTCTGTGAAGACATGGTGGAAGCCCAGCCAATGTGCGAGCAAGTTCGACAGCGCATCGGCGCCATCGCGGATATCGTAGAGAAATCACTGCAAGCTACTGCTGTAGTCCATGAGGTCAAGGCAACACTTCACAACATTCTCACGCAGTTTCACGCGTTTCTGGGCCGAACCACTCGCAGACATACCGCATTCCGAATCGCGAGCAGCCGCACAGTCGAAGAAAAGTGTTTGCAGTTCCATCTCGACCTCGATGCGCTCCTTGAGACGATCGAGGTGCCCGAAGAGTATGCCAAAACGGTAGCTTCGTGGCGAAATCAGTACGAAGATGCACTGCAGACGCAGCGAGCCGCGTTCGCCGTGCTGAGCCAGGATCGGATAGCGATGATGCGAGAGTTGCGGGACGAACGCGACCAAGCCGAAGCGCTCACTTTGATCATGTACGAGCACAAGCGGTCCGATGGTGGGTACACGGAATCTGGGTTGAAGACGCTGAGCAATGCGTTCAGTACGATTGCGAGGTTCTCGCGCGCTCAGGTTCCAGCGGTTCCAAAGTTGTTTATCCCATTCTACGAGGCGTAGTACGACATACATGTATTTAACTTTAACACGCAAAAACAATGTTCCTCCACCCATTTGCGTTGTCCAAATATCCCTCTCGAGCACAACCTGACCGCACCACTTTGATCACACGGACGACACTTGCGGCGTCTGGACTTCGACGTACTTCGGGGAGGCATTACCGAACTTTTGCTTGCCACCGTCCTTGACGAAGAGCGACTCGATGTCTTCGAGAAGCAGCACCTTCGTCTCGGGACACAACAAGTACGCAAACACCCCCGAGATGACGCACGTGCCGCAGAACAAGAAGAAGACGCCATTGATGTTGAGCGACGGGAAGAGCTTGACGACCCACGCCATGCACGTGCCCGTGACCCAGTTGGACATGATCGACAGCGACACGGACATGGCGCACACGTTCACGAGGAGCGCGCACGTTCATGGGGAAGATCTCGGCCGGGTAGATCCAGCACACGGGACCCCACGAGATGGCAAAGTTGGAGATGAAGAGCGCCGTGTCTACGATGATGATGTACTCGGCGGTCTTGGAGCGACCCGAATCGTCTGTGTTGCCGTCGCAACCTGCCGTGAACGTGATACCCGAGAGCACACGACCTAGCACCATGCCGACGGCACCGACGAGCAGCAGCTGTCGACGACCAAACGTGTCCACCCTGCGCATCGCGGGGATCGTGCTCACAAAGTCAACGATCGAGAGAATGAGCACCGACATGACGCCGTCGCCGACAACATCCTTGGAGATGAGTCCGTCGTACGAGAACATCGGGTTGATGTCTATGGCTAGCTGCAACACCTGAAGTGCCATCGCGATGAGCACACGCTTCGAGATCGACGGCTGCAGCAACTCAGTCCATCCAACAGTCTCGCCTTCTTCTGCGATCTGGTCACCGATCGCAGTCAGCTGTCGGCCGACGTTCTCGGTCTGACGCAGCTTGTTGAGCACGGCTTCGGCGGCGTCCTTGTCCTTGTGCTGGTACGTCCAGCGAGGACTCTCCGGCTCGAAGAAGACTTCGAGCATGACGATGATCGTCGCCGTGATGGCCAATCCGATCGTGATACGGCAACCTCGGACATGGTCTTCCACGACCAAGTTCACAGTGTTGGCGAGCAGCAGACGCGTGACGATGGCCATCTGCACGAGCCCCCGAGAGGAGCCCACGCAGCTCTTTGGGTGCCATCTCCGCTCCGACGATCGGCAGCAAGAACGACGAGTTGCCGACGCCTGTGCCCTGGATCACGCGCGCAATCCAGTGCGACGTGTGCGCTTGGTTGGGACAAAAGCACACCCACGACGTATCAATGCAGGACAAAAGCCCAGCGTTGAAAATAGCCACGCGGCAACCAAACTTGTTGGCAATTCAGCCTCCGAGCAACGAGCCAACGATGCAACCGATGTTGTAGGTCATGTTGTACCAGAGCGTGAAATCGATCCAGCGGTCCGGCAGCGCGGTCGACTTGGCGATGCACTCTTCGTAGGTTTGACCGTGCCAGCCCACGCAAAAATCCCTTAGGTGCGAGTCCATAACCAGCACGCCGCCAGTCACGCCTTGATCGTAGCCGAAGAAGGAGCCACCGAGGGATGCGAAGATGCACACGATGATCGCGTACATGTGTGTTCCTTCAGTCGGGACGTTGTCGGCTGCATGGCGGTCGCGAACGTTGAGTGCGACTCCTCCTGCCACCTTGTGAACTCGCTGAGATGCTTCCACGGGAGACATTCGGCGACTCTGGTCTAGCTCAGCGACGAGAAGATTGGATAATGAAGCGGCTGAGAACTGTTTGACCGTCTCTCCCAGTAAAATATTGATCCATCTGTGACGAGGGTATAATTTGCAATGCGATAAACTTGCGAGCTATCTCTAGAACAAAACGTTGGGGAGAGGCGATAAAACATAGCAGGTGATTTGACATCTGGTGAAGCACTTGGAGATTGACGATTACTGAAGAACAAGATCCAGCGTTTTGGGCAATCCACGAAGACAAGACCTACTGTAACTTGCGCCTCGCTTGTTGGCGGTCGATTTAGTTTTATCACGACCATTAAAACTATCTGTTGGTTCACGCGACAGTCGAGAGCAGGTTATGGCACAAGACACTGTGGGCAATACCGAATCCATAGGGGTGGCAATTTTACATACCAGCTTTACATCATTTTCACAACTTCAACATCAGTTCACAAAAAGCGTGCATTCCGGATAAGTGAGCACTCTTGACAGCATCTATTTTTGTGTGAAGAAAATCTGCGCATCAGTTCAATTTTCTGCTTCTCGACAATGGCGCTTCAGGTGTTGCAGCTAGCCATAGACATCAACCCGATGCTCTCGTACGACGGACTCATCTCCAAGGATGTTGTCGGCGACGGCGTCATGTCGGTGCTCATTTTCTCGATCGTTGACTTTGTGAGCACGATCCCCGCGATGCGCAGGGTGGACACGTTTGGTCGTCGACAGCTGCTGCTCGTCGGTGCCGTCGGCATGGTGCTAGGTCGTGTGCTCTCGGGTATCACGTTCACGGCAGGTTGCGACGGCAACACAGACGATTCGGGTCGCTCCAAGACCGCCGAGTACATCATCATCGTAGACACGGCGCTCTTCATCTCCAACTTTGCCATCTCGTGGGGTCCCGTGTGCTGGATCTACCCGGCCGAGATCTTCCCCATGAACGTGCGCGCTCCTCGTGAACGTGTGCGCCATGTCCGTGTCGCTGTCGATCATGTCCAACTGGGTCACGGGCACGTGCATGGCGTGGGTCGTCAAGCTCTTCCCGTCGCTCAACATCAATGGCGTCTTCTTCTTGTTCTGCGGCACGTGCGTCATCTCGGGGGTGTTTGCGTACTTGTTGTGTCCCGAGACGAAGGTGCTGCTTCTCGAAGACATCGAGTCGCTCTTCGTCAAGGACGGTGGCAAGCAAAAGTTCGGTAATGCCTCCCCGAAGTACGTCGAAGTCCAGACGCCGCAAGTGTCGTCCGTATGATCAAAGTGGTGCGGCCAGGTTGTGCTCGAGAGGGATATTTGGACAACGCAAATGGGTGGAGGAACATTGTTTTTGCGTGTTAAAGTTAAATACATGTATGTCGTACTACACCTCGTAGAATGGGATAAACAACTTTGGAACCGCTGGAACCTGAGCGCGCGAGAACCTCGCAATCGTACTGAACGCATTGCTCAGCGTCTTCAACCCCGCTTCCGTGTACCCACCATCGGACCGCTTGTGCTCGTACATGATCAAAGTGAGCGCTTCGGCTTGGTCGCGTTCGTCCCGCAACTCTCACATCATCGCTATCCGATCCTGGCTCAGCACGGCGAACGCGGCTCGCTGCGTCTGCAGTGCATCTTCGTACTGATTTCGCCACGAAGCTACCGTTTTGGCATACTCTTCGGGCACCTCGATCGTCTCAAGGAGCGCATCGAGGTCGAGATGGAACTGCAAACACTTTTCTTCGACTGTGCGGCTGCTCGCGATTCGGAATGCGGTATGTCTGCGAGTGGTTCGGCCCAGAAACGCGTGAAACTGCGTGAGGATATCGGAGAGTGTAGCAACTGCCTCATTGCTCAGCGGTGCAGTCGAACTTTGCAGATCTACGATCGCTGTAATCGCGCTGACGCGCCTTCGAACTTGTTCGCACATTGGCTGGGCTTCCACCATGTCTTCATAGAAGGACGCTGTCTCGTGCAAAAGGACCTGAAAGTGGTTGCCCATGACGGTGGATTGAGGCGTCATGCTCGTGACTGTAGTAGTTGTGGTGTGGCTCGACTTGGTCAGGGTCTTCGACGTGGAATCTGATAGTGAGCGGTGTGGAAGAACAGGAACTGCGAGCAGGAGCGCTGTGCCTCTCTCTTCTCTATGCCTCGTTTTCTATTTTTGAGCACTCTTCTCTTCTTTGGATGGGCACGGATACTGTTTACTGTATGTCTTTGTTTCTATCAATTGGCTACCTCACTTCTCGCTCCAACTGGAAGCATGGGTGACGGCGCGTTTGTAATTCAATGGAGGTGCTCGCGGCAACCCAGGTCCAGGAGACAGTCGATGGGCACTCATCTTCCTCAATGAACGCAGCAATCAACGGGAACTCAAAGCATGCGGCTATGCGTACATGGGACCGGAAGCCACGAACAATTGGTGCGAATACAGCGCGCTGAAAGATGGTCTGGCATACAGTGCTCACTACCTACAGCGCTATGAAGTCAAGTTGGAAGTCTTCGGAGACAACCAAATGATTATCGCACCCCAGAACGGGTTCTCCTCAATACGACAGACCAAGTTGCAGCCACTAGCAGTTCGGGTAAATCAAGTCATCGCCAACTTTGCGCGGACCTCATGGAATCGCACAAAACGAGAACAAAACAAGATGGCCGATCTTCTCGCCAACATGGCAATGAACTCCAAGAGTGCGAAGATACTCACCGACGAATCGCGTGGAAATGATCAAGTTGTTATGTCCCAAGTCGCAGCTCTACTCGACAACGATATCGGTGCCACGCCGTCAAAACTAAGAAACACCTCACTGTCAGCAGTGTTCGTGAGACTCAGGAATTCTTCAACTGAATGTAGATCGTAAGATAGATAGAATTACCTTCTCTCTCAGTCCAAACAAACACCCTCACAGACGCATCTCAGTCCTTCAGATGTTGATTTTTGCATCGCAATCCTGAAATCTCTTTTAGTCAATCAAAACAGCTCATTGCAGGAGTACGTGATATGATTGGCTCAAACTCCAAAACAGTTGGATGCCAACCCTCTCTATAATCATATTTGCCTTCAATAACCTCGCAAACCTCTATAAATAGAATACGGCCTCCATAATGGGTGTTCTCCGATCTGATTCGAGCAACTTGGCGCTCTTCCTGCATTGCTCTGTCATTATTCCTCCAGACGCACAATGGGCAACGTCGCGTCGTCGGCGCCGCCTGCGTTCGTGTACGCGGCCAACGACTTCCAGCTCGTGATCGAGACGTCCAAGGAGTTCGAGTTCCTGCTGGAGACAGAGTTCCAGGCCGAGGGCAAGGGCCTCCACGAGAAGATCTCGAGCGCCTCGCCGCCTCTCCCGCCGCCGACTGTCAAGTCGCTGCGGTACATCGCAAGCGTGCGCAATGCACTCGTGCACGACCGCAGCGTGAAGGCGCTCCCAGATCGCGCGGCGTTCATTAGGAGATCCAAGTCCGCGATGGAGGAGATCCAGATCATCATTGACAAGAGACGAATGGACGCGGAAGCAGCGGCTCGAGACCCTGTGCGACCGACGGATGCGTGTTTCCTCATGTAACGCTTTGTCTCGTCGTCAACACAGCGCCGCAGGATACACCAGACCAGGGCGTGGTGGCGAAAGCAAAGTGTCTGGTATTGTACACGACGCATAGTTTGTCGGTATTTGTATTGTCGACTGACTTGGCTGAAGTTGTGCGTCCTATTTGTCACTGCATACTCTGGAATGCAGGTGAGAAGACAAGAGAGCCACGACAGATTGCTACGACTGGTTCCTCTCTGCTTTATTTACTTCATTGAACTGCTCAAATGCTACTTGAAAAACGCTATGCTTTGATAATACCACCATTTTGTCAAAGCTTTTCAATGCGTACGCATTCACGAACCAGAAAAAAGAAGCGTTCCCAAAGATTCAGTGATACCGCATTCGCTGCCCGTCCGTCTAACTGTTGTGAGTGTTTTAATTCACTCCGTGCTCGCACACTCTACTACACTCGACAAATCCAAAAGCAGTCGACGTCGTAACTATCATCCGCGCAAAGAAGGAAGCCATCATGCGCACCAGATTAGTCGAGTCATTGTGTCGCTGGTCCTGCCCCCACAAGCAAAATCAAGTCGGTTGCGCCTGGTTCGAATTATTAGGGTGTTCTAATTCGATAAATGCTGCCTTTGATATTGGCGAGCGAGTTCGCGGGTCCTGCAAAAGCAGGTGATCATCGAAAAGTGCTCTGTCAGCCTTCTGAGGTTTACATTTCTTCGAGGAGTCCATACTTTGCAGAATCTTGCCACCCTGAAAACATTGACCGTAGCACGAGTACTACAGAATGACTGACTTGAATGTGCTTAACGAGACCAGTGGGATCTTGGACAATCTTTCGGTGGTGACGAAATACACCGGCTGCTCGCAAGTTTGGCCGAACTTTCAGTCTCGCAAATTCGTCGGCATCGCGTTTGAGCTGGTTCTCTTCGCTGTTGCTTTTGCTGTGAACACCAATTGCAAGTTGGTCAGTGTGGTCGTAGCCGGCAATCGAGGCGTGTCTTCTCGACCGTGACTTCCGACCATGTCCACGACCCGTGATACGTTTCATTCATGTCTCGGTCTTCGCTCCCCCACCCTTGATCTTTGGAAGTACAGTCAACAACAAACCGCACGCAATTGGTCACGGAAAGCCCCGTTGGGAGCGTCATTTGCTTCTGTGATGGGATATCCAAACGCAAATACTCTTCGTTCATGTTGTCGTAGCCGTAAACGCGCTGGCAGGTTTCGTATCGAAACGAAATGGTCGTGCCTGCGAACGAGAGAATTGCATGAGCAATTTGCATTAGACATTGCAAATGCGTCACCAGAATAGCAGTTGTTTGCTTGATACAATCGGGTGAAGCTATTTGAACGCTCCCATGGGCTTCGGTGCTCGGCTCGTCCGAGCTGAAAACATCGACGCCTTCTGCTTCGGAGCTCGTGTCGCTTGGAACCAAGTAAATCTCTTCGACCATGACGTGAGCACATCTCTTGGAGTCTCACTCTTGCAATTTCTTAAAATGGATCAGCCGAAACCCAGAGACGAACAGAGAGTAATTTCACATCAAGTCAAGGACAAAATACGTAAACGAGTCAGACAGCTGCCCTAGCACCTTCGTCCTGCCATGAGATGCACCTGGCGGCAGTGCTAAGGCATAAAAGTGGTATGAAAGAGTATATTCTCTTGCCTGCTTCTTTGATTTGCATTCTACCTTCCCTAAATAATTGTTCCGGGAAACAGACTCTTGCCTAACTCTCTGGTCATGCCTATTAGCATCGTAAAAGTCGATTGGATACACAGTAATGAGATAGAAACGATGCGCGGGTGTGCGTACATGGGACCGGAAGCCACGAACAATTGGTGCGAATACAGCGCGCTGAAAGATGGTCTGGCATACAGTGCTCACTACCTACAGCACTATGAAGTCAAGTTGGAAGTCTTCGGAGACAACCAAATGATTATCGCACCCCAGAACGGGTTCTCCTCAATACGACAGACCAAGTTGCAGCCACTAGCAGTTCGGGTAAATCAAGTCATCGCCAACTTTGCGCGGACCTCATGGAATCGCACAAAACGAGAACAAAACAAGATGGCCGATCTTCTCGCCAACATGGCAATGAACTCCAAGAATGCGAAGATACTCACCGACGAATCGCGTGGAAATGATCAAGTTGTTATGTCCCAAGTCGCAGCTCTACTCGACAACGGTGTCGGTGCCACGCCGTCAAAACTAAGAAACACCTCACTGTCAGCAGTGTTCATGAGACTCAGGAATTCTTCAACTGAATGTAGATCGTAAAATAGATAGAATTACCTTCTCTCACTCTCGCAGTGCATCTCGGGACTTGGAAGAACACTGCCGCAACTACCAAGCGCATGAGCTACGAAGGCGACAAAGAGAAAGTCAGCACTCAGCTTTTCCTCCGCGAAGTTCGAATATGGCACCAACTCAGCCACCCCCACGTCATCAAACTGTTTGGAGTTTGCCACGACGGGAAGCGCTTTTTCGCATCCGAGTGCGCGCGAAACGGAATATTGAACGACGCTTTGAAGCTCGATGGTCAGCAGAGCAAACCATGGATGTAGGAAAAGCCGCGCGATGCGGCGCTTGGGCTGAAGTACCTTCATGGCAAGGGCTTCGTTCACAACAATCTGGAATGTGACAACATTCTCATTGGTGCCGGGGGTCATGCCAAATTGTCTGACTTCGGGTTGAGTTCGATTCCGGACGTCGTCGAAGTGATGGTTAGTCACAAGAACATCGGTTCAACTCACTGGCGGTCGCCCGAGTATCTGGCGGGAGGTCGACCAACGTTTGCATCGGACATTTATTCGTTCGCGATGTGCATCCTGGAAGCAGCGACAGGCAAAGCGCCGTGGAGAAACCAAATGCTTCCTGCGGTGGTGTGCTTCAGAGTGAGACACGGCCACATCCCGAAACAGCCGGACGGGACGACCACTGCCCAGTGAAACCTCATCAAGCTCATGACGATCCAGGACCCAGTGAAACGTGTGAAGATCGACGCACGTCGTCGAGCAGCTCGCTGACTTTGCCCAGGACTCTCAAGTGTCATAGACGCAGTTGCAACGAGCCAGTGGCGCCAGCAGTGACTCTGCACTTACCTGCGGCTGTCGTTCTCTGCAAAAGTGCTGCATGCGTGTGCGGCGTCATGGGTGCCGGTGCGCGAGCTGCGCTTTGCGTCATTCCTGATGATTACCTGCACTTTTTGGCATGCTTACGCGCATCCCCACATTGTTTACCTCGAGTATAACGACAGGCTTGCACATTCAATACATAATTCATGTACAGCAAGTGGCATCCCTCTCTATTAAGTACACTTGTTATTCGGAGACACTTTTAATGCGAGAAAGACGGTACGATCATGGGTGGCAATAACCTCTATATATGTATACTTACCATCATTCCTCTCTGCTAAGACTTGCCACCACACGCTATATCTTCTCTTTTCATTCGATAACCTGTCCACAGTGATCAGTGTGTCTGTTTAACAGAGGCGCATTGCGTGCCAATTGCGTGCTTGGTGTTCCATGCCATTCTGCAATCCTCTCGCCGCTGCGCACATCAGCATGACGTCGCTGCTGCGTTCCTCGCGCGCGTCGCCCTCGCAGGTGCTGCTGCGCTCCTCCACTACGCGTCTTCTACAGCCGCGTGTGCAGTTCCACATCGGTCTCCGCGAGACGACGGCGTCCCGCGACGCGCTGCAGACCCAGAAGCAGAACCTGCGCACTCAGGGTGTGCATCCTGTCGGGCTCCACACGCCGATCTTCCAGATCTACGGCAGCAACACGGACATCGGCAAGACGATCATATCTGCGGGTATCGTGCGCGGTGCGCTCGCGAGCGGCAATGGACGCGTGGGCTACATCAAGCCGCTGCAAACGGGGACCGACGACGACCAACCCGACGGCTTCCTGGGCGACGCGGCGTTTGTCAAGAAACACGCGCTCTTGAGTGCCGATAGCGAGGCTCGAAGCGCTCTTTTAGACTGCTCGACGTTGTTTTCATGGAAGACGCCCGTGTCCCCGCACCTTGCCGCAGCGATGGAGGGTCACACGATCACGGACGATGCGCTCGTGGAGCTGCTCACGACCAAGTTGAAGACGATCAATGCACAGCATGAGGCTCCGTACTCGCTCGCTCTCGTGGAAACAGCGGGTGGAGTGTGCAGTCCGTCTGCATCGATGCGTTTCCAAGCCGACGTGTACCGTGGTCTTCGTCTTCCAGTTGTGCTCATTGGTGATGGCAAACTCGGCGGCATCTCATCGACCATGTCTGCGCTTGAGAGCCTCTTGCTGCGTGGGTACGATGTGGCCGCGCTATGCTTGATTGAACAAGAGAAACTCGACAATGCTGAAGCCCTCGAACCGCGAATGAGTGAGTTGGGAATTCCTATTTTCACGATGCAGCCAGTGCCTCCACAACCAGAGCCTCTCGATCAGTGGTTTGAAGAACACGAGACTGTGTTCAAAGACATCAATGCATGTCTGCAAGGGTACCACAAGAACCGGCTGGAGCGATTTGAGCATGTCCATGCTCGTGCCGAAGAAGTGTTCTGGTGGCCATTCACTCAGCACAAGAAGTACGGCCAGCTTTCGATCATCGACTCCGCGCATGGCGATGAGTTCACCGTGCTGCAACGTGAGAGCAACTCGCTTGAGCCTATGTTTGACGCGTGCGCGAGTTGGTGGACTCAGGGCATTGGCCACGGCAACTCAAAGATGGCGACATCGTTGGCATACACTGCAGCTCGGTACGGTCACGTAATGTTTCCAGAAAATGCTCACGAACCCGCGCTTCAGTTGAGTGAGAAATTGCTGGAATCCGTTGGCAAGGCGTGGGCATCGCGCGTGTACTTTTCCGATGATGGCTCGACAGCAGTCGAAGTCGGACTCAAGATGGCGTTCCGAAAGTACTTGACCGACCACAAATTGGATTACAATTCGTTCACGTCGAAAGCTGTGACGCAAAAGAAGCTGGTCGTGCTTGCCCAAGCGAACTGCTACCATGGCGACACACTCGGTGTGATGAACATTGCCGAACCAAGCGTGTACAACGAAAAGCAGCACCCATGGTACCGTCCTGAGGGCATTTTCTTGAAAACACCGTCGTTGGCGATTCGTGATGGAAAGTACACGATCGCTGTGGATGAAGAGATCAGCAGCGGAGGCAGAGACGGGGTCACCACTGGTGAAAAGTTCTCAAGTCTTGCAGATGCCTTTAACTTCTCAAATCGCAGTGCCGATTTAGCTGAAACGTACCGCAAGTATGTTGCCCAACAAATTGATGCTGCACAGAGCAGTGGGAATGGGAACGTGCTTGTCGGTGCGTTGCTGATCGAACCAGTTTTGATCGGCGCGGGTGGAATGGTGCTGGTGGACCCGCTGTTCCAGCGCGTGGTTGTCGAAGAATGTCGTGCGCGCAAGATTCCAGTCATCTTCGACGAAGTGTTTTCTGGATGGTGGCGTCTGGGAGTTGAATCTGGTCGGGATTTGCTTGGAGTCAACCCTGATATTGCCTGCTATGCCAAGCTTCTTACGGGAGGCGTGGTTCCTCTCGCTGTCACCCTTGCGAGCGAAGACATCTTTGAGACTTTCTATGACGACGGCAAGGGCGAAGCTCTTCTCCATGGTCACTCGTTCACTGCTCACCCAATCGGATGTGCTGCTGCTCTGACATCATTGGACATGTACTCCATTATGAACGAGGCTGGCAACGATCTCGAATCCAATGTGACGCGAGAATACTGGAATGCCGATCTCGTGAGCAAACTCTCCGAGTTGAGTCATGTGGCGCGCACTTTCTCGATCGGAACGGTTGTGGGTATTGAACTGCAGACGTCGAATGCAGGCTACGCGTCGAGCGAAGCCCAGGACCTCATCCGTGTCTTGCGCAAGAACGAGATCTACGCGCGAGCACTGGGCAACGTTGTGTACATGATGTGCTCACCGTTGACGTCGCAGGAGGATTGTGACCGGTACCTGCGCAAACTCCACCACCACCTAGCACAGTACAAAAAGTAAACCCCAGTATCGAAATCTTTATAGAGCAAGCACACCATAAAACAGGATAATGAAAAAAATGCAGAAAGACAAACTTTTCAGCTTGCGTGGGTGCCATTTGACACAAGTTAACCAGCCTCAGATGCATCACATTTTTGAAGAATCATCGCAGACAGCAAATACTCAAGGTACGAATCACAAACCACACGCACAGTCATTCCTCATCGCAGTAGCTTTACGCGCTGTGCTTTTGGTTCTCAATCTCTTGCAACTGGCGTCGCAACGTCTTCCCCGTGGGGCTCTTCGGAATCGTATCCGTGAATTCCACTTGGCGCACTTTCTTGAACGGCGCCACCCGTTCGGCTACGAATTCCATGATCTCCTCAGCCGTGATCTTTGCGGCGTTGCTCTTGTCTTTCAGTGCGACGTACGCCTTAGGCACTTCTTGTCCATCAGAATCTCTGCCTCGCACACAGCACGAGTCCACGATCGCTGGGTGGTGCTTCAGGATATCCTCGAGCTCTGCTGGCGCGACTTGGTGGCCCTTGTACTTGATCAGCTCCTTCACACGGTCGACGACGAACACGAAACCATCGTCGTCCACGTAGCCGATATCCCCCGAGCACAGGAAGCGATCTTCCGTAAACACGCTGTTGTTCGCGTCTGGGTTGTTGAGGTACCCAAGCATCACCTGCGGACCGCGGTACAGTAGTTCACCTCGCGCATTGGCCGGTAAGTCCACGCCCGTGGACGTGCACCGCACACGCAGCTCGGTGTTGGGCACCAATCGACCGACGCTTCCCTGTAGAATATAAGCACACCAGACATTTCAGACGTTGAATATCAAGCGCTCCTTGTAGACTACAATGATGACAGAGACTTACCGGCTTGCGGAACGCGTCTTCGCAGTAGTTGACGGCAGGTGACGCCTCAGTCATGCCATAAATTTGCTTCACAGTCATGCCCAAGCGATTTTTCACGAGGTTTTCGAGCTCTTTGCCCACTGGCGCGCCGCCAGACACGACGAACTCAGTCGCCGAGAGATCGTATTTCTCCACGAGTGGATCATGCGCCAGGAAAAGCGCAAGTGGAGGCGCAATGTGTGCGGTGCGGATCTGAAAAAGCAAACAGAAAATGCCCATGTCAGCGAAACTATGGCGGAATAAATCAATGGAGATAAAGCGCACTCATTATCTGACACCTTGTACGTCGACAGCGTCTTCAGCAACGACTCGGGCTCGAACCGCGGGAGCACCACCTTTGCCGTCGCCTGGACGATCGAGAGATGCATCATCATCATCCCGTAGATGTGGAAGAACGGCAGCAGCCCCAGTGAGTGGTCACCGAGTTTCTCAACGTGGTCGACTTGGTACGTGTTTGTCAAGATATTTCGCGCACTCAGCGCCACGCCCTGTACAAAAATCCCAGAAAAGTGAACAGATGCATGTTGTGAGTTTCCCAAAGCATGACGATATCTAATGGCAAGCACGCACGAACCTTGGGGATGCCAGTGGTGCCGCTGGAGAATGGCAGCAAGACGTTCGAGTCCGGGTCGATTGGCTCAAACTCAAAGTGGCCATACTCACGCATCGAGAGCTCGCTTGAAAATGTAAAATATTCAGTCAGATACTTTCTATCACAGCAGTATTCACAAAATGAGGGTGGTGGACGTACTTGACGCTCTTGAGCTTAGGCGCGTCTTCCTCACCCATGGTGTACACGTGCTTCTTCTGGATGGCGACCATGTCGGCGGCTTCGAGGGCGACGTCCTTGAGATCCTTGTGTGCGATGATATACCGCGCCTGCATATAGTATTCATCACCAAACAACTCGGTCGTATTATCTCAGACTTCAGCCATCGAGAGACGCTGCTGACGAGACTTACGTTGGCCGATTTGGCTTGAAGTGCGAGCTCTGGGGCTCGGAACATGGGCGACGACGGCGAGCAGACAGCCCCCAGCGCCATCAACGCTGTGGATAAGACGACAAGCAAACACACGACGTTAGCGTCAATGCCATGGCATAAGAAGTAGATGCAAAAATGAAGTGGCGTACCCAGCACCACCATCGGATACTCGACGCAGTTGAACGAGTGCAGAATCACAGCCTGGCCAACATATTCACAGTCAATATGTCATTCCATTCTTCATGCAAACTTCCTCATAAACACGCTTACATCTCCCTTGCGCACGCCATCTTCCGCGAGCGCGACCGCGAGCCGCTTTGCGCGCTGGTAGAGCTCGTCAAACGTGACGTTCTGCTGCGTGATGCCACAGATAAACGCGTTGCGATCGCCTTTGACGCTCGCCTGCGTCTTGGCGATCTCCCAGATCGTGCCGTCAGGGATATTCACTGGCGTGTGTGGCGACTGGAAGATGATCGACTCGGGACTGCCGTTGGACGCTTCGAACGTGGCGGTTGTGGACGCGTACGCGCATCGAGACGGTCGGGAATAGGCGCGAGGACGCGTGAGCGCATGGCGCAGAGAATGCGCGAGACGCACACGGCGGGACAGCATCTGGAAGCTGAATGCGGAGGCTTCTTAGGCGCGTGGCAGTCGATTGGCGAATGGCGCCAGAAGGGGGAATGCCGCGGGTGGTTCCTCAGTTTGGTGGTGTGGAGCTTGAAGGGATGGATGGGTTCTTGAGAGGATACCTTGGACAATATTAGTTTTCAGGTTATTCGAGACCTACTAAACATATGCTGATTTGGTTTTGTTATTATCAATTATGGTAATATGTAGCTTTATAGAGGAAACGTTGAGAAATTATGGAAGCAGGATGGTTCAGCTGACAACTTGAAGTTGAAGCTTGGCGTGTCATGCATCGACACGCAAGCAACGCAATCAGAATTGCACGGATTGGGAAAAGCTGAAAGCTGTTGCAATTTATTAGTGTGAGGCATAGGTAGGAGCTGGGTGGATGGTGCATGGCTATAAAACCAGTTGTCCAATACAGCTACAGCATGTAGTTATTCAAGGGTGAAGGATCTCACGAAGCTAGCCCCCGAGACTGCTCTAGATCTATCCCAAAAGCTGTAAAGCAAGCCGACAGAACTCAGGACCGAAACGAGGCTTGCTCGACTGAGGTGGCAAATTGTAATTTCATACATCGCTTTTGATAAATAATACCTTGAAAATAATGGGAAACTAGCATGCGCACGACTTGTGCTCTGAACGATACTAACTTTTTGAAGCTGCCTGAGCAAACTCGAAGAGCATCTGAACGACATAAGGCAATTGTACGCACTGAGTCGGATCCCGGCGCGTCATTTGCTCAACCAAGTGCCACTGCTCGTCTGTCATCCTTGCTGGCCGGACTGGCCGCCCTCCTCTTTTCACTCGATATCCAACCGAAGCAGCTAAACTGGTGCTACCCCATGGTATTTCGTTGGTTACCACTTCGAGAATGCACATCGCGAGCGAATATATATCTGAGGCAAAGGATGGTCGAGCTCCGGCAAGGTACTCGGGTGATCTCCACTGCACCGCACCAATATGTTTCGGGGAAACAGTAACTTCGACAGCACCTGGAATCGAACTCAGCCCAAAGTCAGCCAGCTTCGCTCTCTTGTCTGCGCCAATCAGGATGTTGTCGCACTTGAGATCGCCATGGACGATGTTGCACTGGTGCAAGTAGCGCAACCCAAGTGCGACTTCGTAGAGCTTCTCCCATGCCAAGTGCTTGTTCTCTTCGAGCTTCAAGTACTCCCCCATCGTACCATATGGAGCGTACTCGCACACCATGTAACGTTTTTGGACATGGCACGCTCCAAAGAGCTCGATGACGTGGGGGTGGTTGAGCTGCCACCATATTTGAGCTTCGTGCAAGAAGAGCTTCGTGCTGACGCAGCCATCATCACCTTCGTAGCCCATAAACTTGATGACAATTGGAGAGCTCAGCCAATCTCCTTTAAACAACACCCCAAACGATCCTTCTGCAATAGGGTCGTCTGCGCTGTATCTGGGTTCACTCAGCGGCAAGTGCCACAATGGCTTCGACAAATCAGTCGGAAAAGACGACTGAGCGGTTGAGCTTGGCGCGAATCCATTTGGGCGAGTGCGGTAGTCAACGAGTCTCACAATATCGCTTTGATTGGTGGACGCTTCTGAGTCGGTTGTTGAGGGAGTGGCACATGTGCTCCACTCGCGCAGATCATCCCTGTACTTATGCTTCCACTTGTGTATCGGACCTCGCGTGAAAGCATTTGTCTCCTTTAGATAAAAATCCAAGCTGTTGTGAAAAGTTTGATGCAGCGTCGCAACTTTCAGACTTCGAACAATTTTATCCACCGAGCTTGGCGACACGGCTGGCTTCAGGCAATTGGAAAACTGAGACACAATTTTCCCAAATTCGTCTGCCTGCCACCTTGGACAGTGCTCCATCTTTTTGAGTTGCGAGTACAGATCATCCAACCGCGCCAGCACATCTTCGGTCATCCGTTCCATTTTGGACCACCTTTTGCACTTCTCGTGCAGGTATTGGAGTGCTTTGGGGATGGTTTTCGCGATCTGTGGGATCATATGCGTTCGAACGTCAACGTGTTGTGACTGTGAAGTGGACAAGCGTCAGTGATAGAACAGTCCGCGAACAGAATAGGTCAGTGACGCAAACTTACCATATCAACACCTCGCTCGATCTGCATTTCTTCGTAACAGTGAACAAACCCACTCCTTGCTTGAACTTCGTCGCGCTCTTCGTTAGCAAGTTGCTCAAGCTTCTTGACAACATGCATTATTTTCACCCGATCTTTTGGTCCTGGCTTGGTCATTTTGTTGACAAGCTGCCAGTGAGCAATCTCCACATTGAGCAGCTGTGATTCAAACCGATTTTGATCCTTATGCCGTCGATCCCCTTCTGGTGCAGACTCAGCAATCAATTGCAAGATGCACACTCCAAACGCATAGATGTCTGACGCGAGCGAGACTCCCTTGCCGTGTAGAAGTTCTGGGGCCATGTACGCTCGACACTCTGGACCCAAACGAGTCGCTCTGTGTTCTAGTCCAGCGATCTGGGCTCTGAAGTCATTGCTCACCACGATGTTCTCACTTCGAAGGTCGCCGTGCACAATCTTCCGTCGATGAAGATATTGGAGGCCAAGGGCTGCTTCGTAGACTTTTTGCCATTGGAGTTTCTTGTTTTCCCCGATCTGCAGAAACTCGCGCAGGGTCCCGTTCAGCGAATGTTCATAAACAAACAAGCGAGACGTGCTCGTGTGACAAGCGCCAAACAACTTAGTCACGTGCGGGTGTCGACACTGGAACCACCGAGTAGCGCTTTTCTCAAAGTCTGCCAGGGTTGCTTGAGACTTGGAGACCATGGCGGTCGCACCCAACCATTTGCCGTGGCGCTCTACAATATCCAGACCTCTGGATTGATGGAGCGCATTCGCTTGAATATCCTGTTCGGGGATAAACCATTCCGGGACGACTGGGGCGATGTCGAGACCCAATGTGTCAATCTCAAACTGCTTCACTTGCTCGGACAGATGCGGCGTGATTTTGACGAAGAATAGCGCTTGGACGCTGCCATCAACGCAACGATCACAACCTTGGACAGAGAAAGTCTCTTGCCAGCAACTCGAAAGCCGTGCACACATACCCAAAACCTCAATGGTCGATTTCCGCAGATTGTCCGACTTGGCCAACATAGCGGGCAAAAGCAAAGTTGTCGTTTCTGAACAATAACACGGTGGCCACCCAGCAACAACAATGCATCTGCTCGCTTGGATCGGTGGTGGGGCACAATACGCAGCCACATTTGTCTTCTCGTTAGTATCTCGAGCATTTACGAACGCACCAATTTCTGCCAGTGTCGCCATCTTTGTCAAAACGAACGAGATCTGCCGGTGTGCAAAGAACACAGTGAACGACTGGGGCTCTGCGCAATCCGCACACCAACTGCGTAGCGACGAAAAATCACAAAGCGAGGAAGACCAACGCATTGTCAGACAAGGCGTGAGATACGCACAGTCGACAGGCCAGTGTGTCGCTGTGCTGGGTTCGCTCTGAGTATTGGCATTTGGTCGTCGTGGCGTCCGTGCTGGTGCTCCGGTTTCCACGTCATCTTCATCTGTGATCGTCTCGACACACGCACTCTCGTGGCCAGAGCCAACTTGTCGACTCAACACCATTCTGGCAGCCTCTCGTGCGATCACTCGAACTGCAAGCGGCAGCGACCAACGTACTTCGACTCCTTTTGAGTTGTGAGAACACAACTTGCGCATGATTCGCTGAGTTGCGCTCGTTCTGGAGGCAAGATTGCAGGACTCGCAAACACTTGCTGCTTTTCTCACGCGCCACACATTTAGAGAAAAAGAAAAAAGAAAAGAAAAACCATTTGAAGGGGGGTCAAACCAGCGGTCTCTTCTTCTTCAATGCCCTTGCATTGTGCAGTACCTTCCCCAAGTGCGCTGTCGACCTTCTGCCTGTCTGATTGAATTGCTGTCGTCAATGGAGGAACCTGTGGATGAGGCGAGACGTCATTAGAACGCATTTGTATAATCGGAAAGAAATATTAAAAGCAATTGTATGTGCATGCGCGATAAATATGGATTCGAGAGTCTGATGCCACTAAATGGAGTGGCTTGTCTGGCGCGTGATATGCGGTCGGGTCATTGGGGATGACATAGTTCGCCCAGGTGACGACGTCACTCGGCGTCCTGGAGACGACATTGGACGCCCTGGGGATGGCATATGGCGACCAGGAGATGCAATATGCCGCCCTGGGGACGACATGCTCCGCCGCAGAGCTTGTGCACGCTGCTTCAGCACGAGCAACTCCTCCTGTCGCCTTGTTTCGAGGTAGTTGGTGTATTCGAGATGAAACTGCGTCGTGAAATCAGAGATGTGACCAAGCAACACGTCCAGTTCGTCGGTCGTGTCTTCTTCTTCAAAGTATTTCAGGAATCGCGCTTTCTAAAATGCACACGAAAGAAAAATAGACAATGATTAGATACTTTCGTGAGTGTCCGGAAGAGTATGGACCACCCAGACAAGGGACTTACGCTTTTGTTCAGCTGCTGCAGCAGGTCATGAAGGGAGGCCAATTCCTCTGTGGCGTGTGTTGCAAAATCCTCCGCGTCTCTTGCGTCAGTCTCTGTGTCATCGTGAGCCTCAGACACCAAATCTTGGATTTCGTGTATCAGGGATTGTAATCCTTCTTCCAACGACACTTTCTCTGCCAGCAGCGCAGCAAGAGAGACCTTACTGCACTTGGTGATCAGACTAATCTGATCGTAGAAACGAGCAAGTGCTGGGACATCGCGCTATCGTTCGAGAATGCGAAAGAAAGCACAAGTGTGAGCGTCACAGAACCGCAGTATTGTTGTTTTCAAATCCAGACATGGCAGCACACACCTCAATACACTGGACAACATACTGCAAAAACGTGATCTCGCCAACGAACGCCTTGGTTTGCGATAACTTCATCAACGAACTCAGTGAAAACCCGCCAGCGCTTGCGCTCTCGTCAGCATCAGTGCCAAAATTGAGCAAATTGCCGATCTGCAAAATATAAATAAATAATTGTCGAAGTGCATGGCTCGAGCAGACTTGGTCAATGCCACGAATCAAAAGCTGGATCGAGTCACTGCAAATGTCGAAAATGAAGCGATCAGCAATTCATACACGATTGTCAGCAAAACCTGGTCAACATAAACCAGTAACCAAAACGCATATGCGCACCGAAGTTCGTTGACTCGACTGGGAAACTCCTGCTTGAACACCAAGCAACCCAATTTGTCTCGAAAGCACGGGACATCTCTCGTTTCAACCAGGAAATATTCAGCCTACAAAACAAAAGAAAAGCAAACCAGATCTCAAAATCAAACAACAGATAAAAGGAAAGAAAAGCATGGAAAGCAGGCAAAACGCACCGTCCCCAAGATTGAGGTGTCACCGTCGTACGCATTAATCGCTTCCTGCTCTTTGTGATCTGGCCACATATCCATCAAGGACTTCAAGTGCGCGGTCGACAGCACATCCGAGTTCATGGCTAAGATCTCGCGTTTCAATTCAGAAAATGGAATCTTCACTCTCGCCAGCGTAATTGCAATGTTCTGCGACTTCTTCATGTCAATCAGTGCGGTAATCGGCTTCTTTTTATCGTCTCCATTTGTCGCATTATTCTTGCCACCAGCGAGCTTACTTTTCGCATCGTTGATCGTCTTGACGAAGAGTTTCTCCAGCATCTCCCTGCTTTCCCGCGAAATCTGGATCTCACTCATTGTGTCTTCGACAATAGGGAAGTTCCAGAGGCTGTCAGGGCTAACAATGTGCGCGGACAGACTTCGCTTTACCTCCCAATGAAGCTTCTTGCGGATGGATTTGGCCTTCTTGATTATGGCTGATGGGTTGACGAGAGATCCTGCAGTTGGAGCGTTCGTAGAAACAGGGTGGGGTCCGTCCAACTCTTTCGGATCGATCCCAGCCAGCCGCATCTTGTGCTCCACCACAGGTCGAGGAAGACCCACCTTCAGCATAGCAAAGTACTTCTCGTACTTTGCTCTGTGTGCAGCGATCTCTGCTTCGGTCGGACCTGCAGGCGCAATTGTAACTCGCGGACCGTCCAGCTCGATTGGATCGATCCCAGCCAGACGCATCTTGTGCTCCACCACAGGTCGAGGAAGACCCACCTTCAGCATGGCAAAGTACTTCTCGTACTTTGCTCTGTGTGCAGCGATCTCTGCTTCGGTCGGACCTGCAGGCGCAATTGTAACTCGCGGACCGTCCAGCTCGATTGGATCGATCCCAGCCAGACGCATCTTGTGCTCCACCACAGGTCGAGGAAGACCCACCTTCAGCATGGCAAAGTACTTCTCGTACTTTGCTCTGTGTGCAGCGATCTCTGCTTCGGTCGGACCGTCTGCTGCTGGAGCGTCAATGCCGTCTTCCGTCATCACAGAATTATCCCAGGCGCCATTTCTCGCCTGCCCTAGCTGGTACTCTGGGTCGCTCTTTTTCCACTCGGTGTGCACCCGATTACTTACATTGAGATTGTACTCTTGAAGGAAGCAGTCCAGCTCCTTGTGGAACCCTCGGAGGTGCGTCGCCATCGAGCAGCTCCCAATGTATCGCGAGATAATGCTCTGGTTTTCCGCTTCGCACTTGAGCAGGAACTTGCAGACATGGAACACAACGTTCGCGAACTCGACCTGGGCAGTAGCAACAATAGTAGCTGCACTAGTATCATTGCCCGTGTTAAGATCGCAAAGCTGGGCGCAAATATCCTTGAGCCGGTCCACGACATTCAGGCATTTGTCCTGGAACTCATCGGTCGATTTGCATAGCTCGGTAATTTTCTCGAGCGTCGTGGACAGCAACGGCGCGCTGTCCTTTCCAGATGGCTCGCCGCTGGCGGTTGTCGTCGTCGCTGTGCCAAGAGAGCCACCTGCGTCGATCAGGAGCGGCACCATGTCTGGGCGATCGAAACGCGTCACAGCGACCAGCGCCGTCTCACCGTCCTCGCCTCGAACGTCCACAGACGTGCCGATCTCAATGAGCAGTTTGACCATCTCGAAGTCGCCGCGTCGGCTCGCGATGATCACCGGCGGTTCCTTGTCGCTAAAGTACGCGTTCCACGTCAGTGTCTTACTCGCATCCTCTAAAGCACCTGCTTCTCCGTTGTCGAATGGCGTGAGCCAACTCGTCGGCGTCACTGGAAACGGATCTGCGAGTGTGAGCGTCGCGATCGCATGGACAGCGTCGTCCAGCGCATTCACCTGTTGGGTTTCTTCAGACTCCTCCTCTTCCCGTGATGTCGAAAATGACGATATAGACGTCAGCGTACAACTCGCTCGTCGTTGGCGTCTTGGGGACCTTGGTTTCTTGTTAGCAGCACCGTCCTTCCCGTTCAACGGGATTGGAGACACAGCAGCGTTCCCCCACGTCGCGGTGCGGCCAATAAACTCGATCGCGACACGCAGCGTCTCGTGCGCGTGCGCGATCCTCCTGAGCGTCTGCTGGCTAGTGTGATTACTGTTGTTGTTGTGTGGCTTGGCGAGCGTGCGCCACGCGGTCTTGTCCGCGAGCGCGCTGTCCGCCTGCGCGTGGCGCGCGGGGTCCCATCGACTCTCAAGCCCCATGCGTCAGTCAGTCGTCCGTCTTGCGCTACGCTCTCTTGTTCAAGTGGTGTGAGTGTCTCTCCGCTTCTTCTCCACTGGCCAATCGAGTGTAGAGCGCACGCGCGTGTTCTTCGCGCCGTCGCCTCTGAGATGCGTGGATTTTTTTCTGTGGGGATGGCCACGCAGCCGAGGCTCGTCCCTCTCTCGCTCGCCCTTCCCTTTCGTCACCCTTCCTTCCTTTGGGTATCTACGACACCAGTCGTCCTATCCGGCAGATGGTACAGACACTCCCCCGAAAGAGATCTGCGTGCGCTCTCTCTATTGCACTCTGCAGGTCGTTCAACATCGTCCTTCATGTGGCTGCGCAGTCGGATCGTTCTTTGGCTCAAATGCGCGCATCCCGCGCGCTTGCGTGGAAGCTTCGCGGAACCCGGTTTGAATATTTTGCGCGCAAAGGTTTCCCTTCAGCATACAGACGTGCTGGCAGACATCCTGTAAGCCTTCAACGCTGTGTGCAAGAAGCCAACTTCACTTGCGACAATGTGTTTGTTTCCCAGTTCGATAGACCTAATACACGCATTTGATACATTTATGAAGGTTGCTCTAGAGCAAAGGATATTGGTGGTGTCAGCTCCTCGTTTTTGAGCACAGCTTGCTGAAAGATCGCGATAGCAACTGGGTGTCTGTCCCGTCTCCATGGCTCACACAGACTGCCCCTAGACTAACGATCTCCCAATATGAGTAAATAGCAAAGGTAGCTGTTTGCATAAAGGTCCAGTAGATATTATAAATGAAGACTTTACTGACATGTTCTTGTTACATACTAAAAGTCAGTAAAGACATAACTGATTGATATCATCCATTTTAGAAGGGTAAAGAAATTTGCCAGGCTTCTGTTTGAGGGCAGATTGTTAAAGAAAAGCAAAGATTCCCACATCCTGGTGGAATAATTAGCATGCTCCTGCTTGTGAACATTACGCACAGAGGAACCACTGCTACGGGTGCGAGATTCGCCTGCGTGTATGTGTATATGTGTGCTGGCTCGTCGTGTTTATTCTGCCACGGCGTAAGCGCCAAATGGCCGCCATCCGCCTCTGCAGACGACTCGGCTTTCTGTACTCGCAGAGAACTGATTCGCCACGGCAGCCTCGGCCTCATGACGCACTCACTCTTCCTTTCCTCGTTTCTGTATATGTCCCATATAATTCGCGCTAAGTGTCTCGTACTTTACGTTGTCTCTCTATGCCGCTTTGTTTACGGATCCAACGGTGCGAAGCCGCGTCGCGAGTGGCGCCGCAGACACTTGGTGCCGCAGTACGTGTACGCGAACTTGGTGAAGTACTCGCCAACGATGGGCTCAAACTCCTGCTTGCAGACGCTGCACTTCAAATATTCCTTCGGCACTTCGGGAGCCGCTGGAGGAGTGTACCAGCTCAACAATCGGAGAGGATTGCCGACCGTAAGCTGCTGAAATTGCGCGTCCGAGATGTCGTGATGCTCCAATAGACGCTGCTTGAAGAATGTGCTGAGGTACGCGTAGCCGCCACCGCCATAGCGCTGGTACTGGATGCGCTGCTGCAGCGTCGTCGAGATGAGGATCTGGCTAATGTTGCTGCCTTGCTGGTGGATCAGCAGCGCGATGCAATTGGCGATCGTACGGTCTCGTGGTGGCTCAATTGCGGACGCTGCTGATGAAGTGATGCATGGGTTGATGAGCGCCACATCACTGACGGTCGAGAGACCGATCATGTTGAACAGCAGGTTGACTCCCAAGTGCAGCAGACTCTGCAGGAACGCAGCATTTACATCGTTGTCGTCGCACCATCGATCCATGTGGCAAATTACGATCTTGTCGCGCTCGGCGCCATGGCGGAGAATCTCGTGGATCCATGTGAGAACGCACTGCTGCTGTTCACTCACAGCCATAACATCAAATGAAAACGACAAATAGATTGGGGCATGCGTCCGAGATTGCGCCTACAATCACAAATAACAGCGCACATGGTGAGTTCGATCCACGTGGCTCTTTATCTATGCAATGGTCAAACACAACCCCTACCAGTGCAACTCCTCTTGCTAGAATGCCATCTTTCTCCTCCAGAACGTGCTTGGTTGCATGGATTTGCTGATAAAGTGCGCCAGCGCCAACCTGTGCCGCGGCATTTGATCCCCCCTCGCTGTTCCCAGTCGTGAATCCAAACATGAGCTCCGTCTCCATCACCTTGGCGAACCGTTCGCTCTGATCTACTGGTGGCATGCCCACTGGAAACGTCACGGCGATCTTCTCAAACTCGCATGTCGTCACGACCACAACGTGCGCATTCGCCTTCTGCGCGACCTGCACCCGCGTCGCCATGAATTCTTCTCGTCCTTCAGTCGGCAGCGTCACATCCACGACCAGCGGTCTCGCATTTGCTTCGCCGCCGACTTTAAGCGCTCGCGTCAGGATCTCCAGCTCTCGGAACGCTTCGTCTTCCTTCTCGAGCACGAGGTTCTGGCCGCCGAGTGCAGTCGGCGACACGCGGTACGTTTGGAGATCTTCGTTGCGGATTCCAGCGAGTGACGACGATGGCGCAACGAGGCTACTGCTGTTGCTGCTATTGGCAGGAGCGATTGGCGCCGCGTGCGCTGCGATGCGGTGCAGCACGTGCTCGTGCGGCAGCACATGCGCCACGGTCTCTGGCGCCACGATGCCTGTCACCGTGCGGATCATTTTCGCGATTGGAGGGATAGCAGCAATACAATGCCGAGCATTATTGCAGGAGTGATGTTCGATAATTGGTGAAAAGACAAAAGAGGGTATGCATTACAATTGCATTTCTACACAAACCAATTAAAGTACAATTGTGTATATTGTGTATCTAAAATTACGTCCATGCAAGCAATAATTGGGAAAAATCAAAACACAAACAAAACCAAAAACGCGAAAATGTTGCGACTCGTTTCTCTCTCTCTCTCTACGCACACGCGGTCGAGTTCAGGAGCGTAGAGTGCGGTGACGCTGCTGCTGAGATCGGGGACAACGGGACGCTTTCATGTGCGGATTCGTCGATTTCGAACGATGTGGAAGATCGGACAAGTGACCGAAGGCTGTTGTTGCTTGGAGGGTCTCGCTCTCGCAAAGCATGGGACTGACGCTCCCGCAACGCATGCGACTGGCGTTCCCGCAGTCCCGTCGTTTCTCGCTCCTTTGTCACTTCAGTCGTTCCTAACCGACTACTCTCTCCATGAATCGAGTGACGCTTCTGGCGAGATGTCGGAGCTTTGAACGGAGACGACATGCTGTGACGCGTCGCCTGCGCCAGTTCCTTCTGCTCTTTCAGCTTCTGCTGTCTCTGAGCCTCTAAATACTTCTTGTGTTCACGACGGTATTCAGCAGTGAAGTTGGAGATGTGGCCAAGCAGAATGTCCAGCTCTTCACCAGTCTCTTCTTCCTCAAAATACTCGAGGAAATGCGATTTCTGTATCACAACACAATAATTGTTTTCGTCAGGCAAGACGTATGAGCATTCCACTGCATGCACATATACATTTCACTCACGCTTGCATTCATCTGATCCAAAAGATCTTGGAGCGCTTCCAATTCGTGCTCAACTTCCGTCGCAAAGTGCTGCAAAATCGACGTGGCAAGCTCCGCGTCGGTGTCGCCAGCCGTTGGAATCACGACTTGTGCTTCATGCTTCAAAGACTTCAGTCCTTCTTCCAAGGACTTTTGCTCCGAGTGAAGCGCATGGAGGGACACTTTACTGCATTTGGAAATCAAATTGATTTGATCGTAGAATCGCGCAAGGATTGGCACGTCTCGCTGTAAGCATGAATCAAATGTGATGAACAAAAAATAGTGGTCAGTGATGACGCGAAGATAAAATAATCGGAACAGCGTGTACATCGCAGCATACCTCAATCGATTGGACGACGTATTGCAAGAAAGTGATGCCACCGACAAACGCCTTGGTCTGCGAGAGCTTCACCAGGGAACTCAACGAAAACCCGCCAACGTTTGCGTTCTGATCAGACTCCGTGCCAAAATTTAGCAAGTTGCCGATTTGCAAAATATAAATAAATAATTGACGGAGCGCTTGACACGAGCATACTTGATGAATGCCTCGGATCATGAGATTGATCGACTCACTGCAACATGATAAACAAATTAAAAAACGCCATCAGCATATTGCTCAACAAGAGCATCAGCAAGTTGAATGAACTAACCCACATACCGAAGTTCATGGACTCGACTTGGGAACTCTTGCTTGAACACCAGAGCGCCCAGCTTTTCTTTGAATCGAGGGATATTTCTGGTCTCAACCAAAAACTGTTCGGCCTGAGAAAGCATAAAACAAGAATGACACACGGTGAGAACCCAATTGACAAAGTTAGCAAAACGACCACAAGCTCGCATACCGTTCCTAACAAAGAAAAGTCGCCATTGAAAGCGTCGATTGCTTCCTGCTCCTTGCGATCCGACCACATGTCCATCAATGATTGCAGCTGCGCAGTCGACAGCACGGTTGGATTCATACCAATGATCTCGCGCTTCAACTCTGGAAACGGCATCTTCACTCTCGCCAACGTAATCGCAATGTTTTGAGATTTCTTCATGTCGATCAGTACAATCATCGGTTTCTTTTTGTCGTCACCGTCGTTTGCCGCAGCTTTCTTGGCCGCAGGTTTCTTTTTCGTGTCGCTGATCGTCTTCACAAACAACTTCTCCAGCATCTCCTTGCTTTCGCGCGAGATTTGAATCTCGCTCATTGCATCGTCAGCAATCGTGAAATTCCAGAGACTCTCACGGCTCGCACTTTGAATCGACGACGTTCGCTTCACCTCCCAGTGAATCTTCTTCCGGATAGAATTGGCGCGTTTGAAATTCGGTGCGGCAGGACTGGCAGTTGGAGCAGGCGCAGGGGCGGCAACAGGACGTGGTCCATCCAATTCCTTCGGGTCAATTCCCGCCATGCGCATCTTGTGTTCCACAGCTCCACGAGGAAGACCGACTCGAAGCATCGCAAAGTACTTTTCGTATTTCGCCTTGTGTGCCGCAATTTCTTCCTCAGTAGGAGCCGCTGGCGCCGCTGCAACAGCTCTCTTCTTCTTTGTCGGTGGTCCATCCAACCACGCCGTGTCCACTCCTTCCATACGCATCTTGTGTTCCACAACGGGTCGTGGAAGACCGACTTTCAGCATTTGTGTGTACTTGGAGCTCTTTTCGTTGTATTCTGCCAGTCTCGCCTGGAATTCAGCTTCCGTCTCTGCATCTTCAAATCCACCGGAGGCAGCTGGAGCTGGTTTCGGCTCCGGTAAAGGTTTGTTCGGGTCATGGTCGAGTATCGATGGATCCACTCCGTCACGCTGCATCCTGTGCTTGACGACTTGAGGCGGGTGACCGATTTTCAGCATCTTGAAGTATTGCATGTACGTCGGGTGGTCCTTGAGCGGTGTCTGATCCTTTGCCGATTCTTCCTTTGAAGCTCCGGCTTCACCTTTATCACTCTGCGGCAATCGTCGCTTCAGCATCGCAGACAGTGGATTCGACGAACTCTTCTTCGGTGACTCATCTTCACTACCAGAGGCTTGGCCACGCTTCAGCAGCATGTCTGCTAACGCCTTGCGCTTCGATCCTTTCTTCGGTGAGTCCCCATCGCCATTCTTGGAGCCTCCTCCTCGTCTGGAGAGCATCTCTGCCAATATGTTGCCTCTCGAATCGCCACTTTTGACCTCGTTCTTTTGCGGAGAAGACTCTGGGGCTCTGCCGCGTCTCGCAAGCATCTCTGCCAGCATGTTGTTGCGCCCGGAATCGCCACCCTCAGATTTATTACTATCGTTCTTCTTCTGTACAGGTTTGTCGTCGTGGCTACCGCCCCCACGTCTTGCGAGCATCTCTGCCAATAAATTACTTCTCCCGTCGCCCTGCTCCTCTTGATTCGATTTCTCAGCTGCACCACCATTTCGCGACGCGAGCATCTCGGACAGGACGTTGTTGACGTCGCCACCATCTTGCGGAGGCGCGACGACCTGCGACTGTTCGTCGTGTCGGTTCGCTGGTTCCGCATTTTTTGCCATGAGGTCGCGGATGTTGATCAGTTTGTTCTCGGCATGCACGGTCTGCTCGGGGTCCTTAATGTGCATGAAGAAATCCTGCATCTTCTCATTATCGTTCCACGGCCGCGAGTTGTTGCTGGACGACGACGACGGCGAGACTGAAGACGACGACGACGTGCTCGTGCTATCGCTCTCGTACGCCGTCGTCGCGTACTCCTTCGAGACCGAGCGCTTTATGTTCGGGATCATCGGGATCATCGGCATCGTCGCACCTGCTGTCGTCTGGTTACTCGCATTCGCGTTCTGGAAATTGAGCGGCATCTGCAGGGACATCGGAAGCCCCATGTTCGAACGCATCGGGAGTCGCGTCGCGGGACTGCCGCCAATCGAGTTGAACCCCATGCCGCCGATGCCTCCGATACCCGCGCCGCCACCTAACCCAGGCGTGTACAACCCCGCTGGACCGCCAAAGCCCACGGGCAGATTCGGGTTCATGGCGCCATGGTTGTGACTGTTACTATGCGCCGTCGGCGGCGTCTGGTTGCCGACCCCTTTCTCGCCGGGCACTGCTTTCGTCGTGATCAATTGCGAGATAAACGACGGCATCGCTGCTCACCCTTTACTGGTCTATTCGCTTTTCCCTTCGACCGGTCGTACAGACAATAAATCGCCTCGCTCTTGCGCACACTCGAGTCGGACTCCAATGACGCTGACGCTGTTGACGCTGAGACTGCTGTTGCTGCCGATACGCGCAATAGACACGAAGCGAATGTTGGATCCCACACACGCGCGGTATCTCGTCGTATAACAGAGAGGAAGTCGTGTACACCGCCTGCTGTCTTCAATTCCTTGCCTTTTAACTCGCGCGCTTTGAATGATGCGGTTAGAGAGAAGCCAGCCTTCCGCGCTGAACCGTCGCACCGGACGTTTATGAATCCACCGCAACCGACAGAGACGCGCGACCGGATGGGTGGGTGGGGATTTAGCTGTCGTTCAACAATGCAAGTGCACACACACGCACACACGTACACGCACGTGTAATGGAGGGAAACAGATGCGTCTCCTTCCTTTCGTGCTTGGCGCCTTCGGACGCGGTCGTTGACTGCGGTTACACCGCCGATGAGAAGAGAAGCAACGACAGGCTGCACCACCACTGCTTTCGTGGGGTTTTCCCGTACACTCTTGCGTCCACTATGGCAGACAGAGCGCGCGCGTCATGTGGAAAAAAATGGAGCGGACGAAAAGGAGGGAGGGAAGTCCAAAAAGAGAAAAACCTTAGGGAGGAACACACTCATGAGGCGCAATCACCAGTGCACAGTGTGAGCAGCTGAGGTTTTTATGTCGCAAAGAGAAAGATGGGGGATCAATCTCTCCCTCCTCTTGACTGGATGTTGCGCCAGCGAGATCTCGACGAGTGAGCTCGTTTTAAATAATACCCTCCCTATACCGACATGCTTTATCGCGACTAATGCGAATATTGCGAGCGGGTTAAACTGTTTCCTGTATTTGTTCATGTCTTCATAATCGGTGTAACCTTTGCCTTTGATATAGTCAGATATTCTTTCTTTTGGGGGTTGACGCAGCATGGAGTGATAGAGACACGAGGTTTTTTCTCTCTCTTCCCTCTCAACATCAACCGTGACCGCATCATTGACGCTTTTGTACAGTAAATGCTTGCTGCACTGTACACTTTCGGCATTTTCGAACATTAAGGCTGAAACGAATGCTGAAGCACAACTACGGTATAATCACGCTGCGGCAATGCTTCAGCTGGTAAACCGCAGACAGTGGCGCATGCACTTGTGAAACAAACAACATTTCGCCATTTTGAGCTGCAACATGCGATGTGTCTGTCACCCACACATAATGAGCACACTGTGAGAGTTTGTCACCCATCGTTGCGCACCGTCCAATCCCCGTCCGGATTCCAAGACCCGATACGTCCCGAGTTTCTCGCATTCAGCACATTGTACAGTAAGTTTCTATGCGTCGTGTTTTGGAATACGTCGTTTGCAACTGGCACTGACTTATTAGACGACACAGCGTCACACTCATTTCACTAAAGTCGACGCGTGTCTATGGCGCCTGCTAAGTTGACACAAGGTCGGAACGTGTGGCTGTGTTGCCTTTGTCCACATGTCCAGACTCATTCTCTTTCGAGCTGGCGCCATTCAATTGTTTTAACGCGTCAGCGATTCCATTTTAGCAGCCAGCTCTTCGTTTGTTTTATGGGACGGACCTGCGGGAGAGTCAGCGTCCGCAATGCGCGCTTTTCTGCCGTTGATGGCGCAGCTGTGACACGCCTTTGCAACCTGAGGACGATGGCGGCAGATATGCAGCAATTGTTGCGTAATGGTTCGCATGTTGCACTTGTCAGTGTCTGCATATACACGAAGTACCTGTTAGTCTAGGATGTAGTACGGGTCTAGTTCAAGTTGCGCTTCTGGGAGCAGCTTGTCCTTTGCGCCTTCCATTGCTGCTTCCGACCTGCAACAGATACAGCACGCATGATCATGATGTCAGTTCCCCACATACATAACTCTGCAAGGCACATAGCGTACCACTCGTCGTGGAGCCGATCGCTGTTCACAGTTGCAAGCACTCTCAATGGACGGTGGATGCCGTAGCAGAACGTCCGATGGCTAATATGGTAAGTGAGCGCACAAGCGTTGCCGTCAACAAGCTAGTTGGTGGCGATTGGCAAGTGAACGCACAAAATTGCGGAAGAGAAGCCTACCTGCGATATGAATTCTGGTGCTGCACACTCGCGGACGACGTCCGACACCGGAACTTGCAGTAGCGGAAGATCGTGAGCTTGCTCAGATCGCCATACACTGGGTGGGACGCGTCAGCGTGCGTTAAGAAATTCCGACGAATGTTTTCCTAAGTTTACAAGAAGCATAATGAGGACAACTCAGGGACACTATCTCTCCATGTAACAATTACTCATGATGTGCATGCATACGCACATTTAGAGGATGCATGCAGCACGAGACGCAGTGCTCAAACACGTCGCAGCAGTGCGGAGGGTTCGTGTCGCATCGGTCGCACGTGAACTGCTTGATCCGCGGCAGCGACGTGTCGGTCTCGCTGCAGCAACCAGGCTTGCCATCGTCTTGCTGCGACCGCGTACAGACGTATCCTAAGGACAGCAATAGATGCATGTCAGCGCACTAAATAGGACACGCATGCAAAATCCAATTCGGTATGCACATTGTTGCATTTCAGGACGTACCCATGGAGTCTGTGAGGATATGCACGCCCTGCACGGTGTTCTCGCAGCGTTGCGACGTGTCGTCAGTCTGCAGCCCATCGCCGCCGGCGCGCAGGAACGCCCGGCGCTTGGTCTCCTCGGGGTCAAGCGTCAGGCGGTCCACGATGATGTGCGGACGGATCTTGTGCTCGTTCAGCTCCCGCGTTCTGTTCCATGCGGCAAGAACTACGATAAGTAAACAGCCACCAACCACGTTCTCCACACTTATACACAACGTGCATGATATCCACGTTGTCGCCGTATTGGATGCGCTGCATCCTGTACATCATGTACGGGATCATGACCAGCACGCACAGCAGCAGCACGAATCGCAGCGTGTGGCCGCGCCTCATCGGGTGCAGACCCACGCGGATGGTTTGCACGAGGAACCGGTCCACGAACGCGATGTACTGCGGCACGCTGCGCTCGATGAGCCGCAGGCCGCGACGGCCGACCTCCAGCAGCACTTGGCTCAGGAACTTGAGCGCGCGCCAGAAGAGGAACCAGCGCGATTCGCGTGCCTCACGCATGCGCTGATGTTCGTGGCTCGCACGGCGCCGCTCCCCATCGCGCATGAGCGACGCCAGCTCCGAGTCGTCGGTGGTCTCGTTGGCTTCCTTGCGGCTGCTCTTGGCTGACGCGCGCTCCTGCGGCACCGTCATGTTCATCATCATCGTCCCGGCGCGAGGCGAGTTGCCTCCCAATTCGCATTTCGAGATTCAAGCGCACAAAGGTGGAGATATGCAATGCTGCAGGTAAATCCATTTCTATGTGGGCTACATAATGTATATTATAAAAGGTTATTTGCTGATGGCAGGTATTATTTCGGGCAGGTTGCAGGGAAGTTGAAGTCGAGCCAGGTTGGACGATCCAACCTACGATATCGTTTGCCTCAATGCACCTTGGCACAACAGAGATGACTACAACGCTCGGGCTTGAGCAGCAAATATGACAGCATCCTTGCATTTAGCGAAGCACCGTTGCGGACACCGACTTAGCCATATACTCAGCGCTTTCCTTGTGCGGCTGCTGATGAGGGGCATTCGTCGAACTTGCAGTGGTTGTTGCGGTTTCTTTTCAGTACGACGTTGTTACCGCAGTGCCGCTGATCCGTTGGACATCCGTCTTGGAGTTCGGGGCACGCGTTGAATTGACAGCCATTTGACGCATTACGGTGCACGAAAAAGCCACCGGGGCAAACGAACGCGTCCTTTGTGCATTGGTCAGACGACCGAGTGCCTGTCGTCGAAGGACTGCCGTTGCCGTCGTTCGAAAGTGGTTTCCCATCTGGTGATGAAGGAGGTGCGCCATCGGTGGCGGCGCTTGAACACGATGAGAACTGGCACCGATTTCCAGGATCGCGTCGCACGATTGCGCCATTGTCACATTTGAATTCGTCCGGATCGCAGCTATCGCTCTAGATGCATGCGGGGATAAGTGAGTCTTCGTACTCGCATCAACATTTGAGGTGTGTTGCTTACCATTTGGGCGTCGATCTCAATGCGTTGACCAAACTCGCACCCACGAGACGGATCTCGAGATTGAATATCGCCACCAGGACACAACAGCATATCGTCGAAGCATGCCTAGAAGGTGCAAACGAGCGCTGACCAATCAACACGAGGGATTCGCCAATGCTGAAAAATTGGAGATTGTACGCGTACCTGCACGCTGAGAATCCACACTGAGGCAACCACCATTGTCGTCCATAGCGGAGACGCACAGACCTTCGAGCTCATGACGCCGAACTCGGAGCTCCTTTGCTGACCACAGTCTCAATTAATTGAGCAGCTATCGATGCAAAAGAGTGATGATCACTTTGCGAAAGGTTGCAGCGAGTTTTCTTTCTCTAGTTGTTCTTCAAACAAAACCAACGAAAAGAAGCCGCGAGGAAAGAGCGCAACTTGTGTTTCTTGGCGCTTTTGTCAACCGCTCGTTGCGTCCACGATCCAAAAGTCACGAGAGAGGGCTGGAGGCAGAGAAAGCAAGAAGACATGTGTCAGCCTGACTGGCAACCACCCAGAAAAACAAAAAAAGAACCCCAATCAGATGCGACGCGCAATGGCTCCGCTTCCTCTTGCTCCGTCGGCTGGCGTGCCACGCACGTCACGTGCGGCACGATCCCTTGCCGAGTCTTCCGTGGCATGCGTCCTTTCGCCACGAACGACACGAAGGATCTGAACCGGTCCCAAGTTGCACATTGCCCAGCCTCATTGAGTCTCGTGTGGGTGAACCGCGGTCCCGCCGTTGCAACCTTGAAGAGTCACATTTATTGTAACCACCCGCGCAGTGCTCGTGCCACCGGCACACATTGCGTGCAGGCCAGACTCCACTCATTCGCCATCTCGTCTCACCACGCTGGCTTTGGTTTTCTGCGTTTCGCGTCGTTTTGCAAGCTGAACTTCCATGGCGTCGGTTGCTGCTGCTGCTCCCTCTTCAGCGCTCGTCGCTGCGGCCGTGCCGAAGAACTGGGACCATGAAATCACGCTCACCCAGAGCCTGATCATCGGTCTGCTGCCTGTCGTCTCGCTCGTGCTGATCTATATCTTGCTGCGCGTGATCTGGAAGGTGCCTGGGTCGCCGACGCTGCCAAAGTACAGCGCCAAGCCGTCCTACGGCGCTGTCACGACCAACCAGTCGACGCCGCTGAACCAGATCGATCGCCCAAAGAGCTCGCTGGTTGAAGAAGGCGATGTCGCTGGCGACTACGAAGAGAGCTGGCTCAACACGTTTGACTTGGTGTTTTTCGTCGGCATGATGCTGTATTTGGCGCTGCTCATCGTGTTGACGTACATCTACGAGCCACAATTGCTCACGTCGGGCCACTTTTGGATCATGCAGACGCCGAAGCTGGGCGTGATGGTACTCGTATCGCTCCTGGGCGGCATGGTGTGCCGTCATTACTGCGATGTCAATGAGAAAGGGTACATCATCACGAACAAGTCGTCCAAGTTCAAGGTCAACTACACCCGTAAGCTGCAGCACTTTGCCGCGTACATGGTGCCGCTGGTGATCAAGTCCGAGGTGAGCGGCCCGCTGTCACTCGCGTGGGGCGATTTCTTCAGCATGCTCGGCTTCCTCGTGCTCATCAAGCCGATCCGCGAGCGCTCCAAGTTCTTCATGCTCCAGTTCAACTCGCTCGACCGCCCCGAAGACCGTCCACACACGCTCACGTGGATCATCGCGGGCAATATCGCGCCGGGGATGATTATTTTGCTGTTCTTTAAGTGGCTCTTCGCGGACCAGGGAGCGCTGACGTTCATCATCGTGTTCATCACGGGCATCGGCGACGGGCTCGCTGAGCCTGTGGGCATCGCGTGGGGCAAACACAAGTACAAGACGCGCAGCTGCTTCTCCAAGAACAAGTACACTCGCAGCTGGGAAGGCAGTGCGTGCGTGTTCCTCTCGGGCATGATCTTCCCGGCGCTCCAGCACGCGGACTTTGCCAACTTCCACCAGGTGCTCTTGGCGATGCTCATCCTGCCGCCGACCATGGCGTACGCCGAAGCCACTGCTCCTCACACGATGGACACGCCTGTGCTCATGATCGGATGCGGCGTCATCCTCTACCTCATCACGCATTATGCCTAAGCGAAAGGCAAAAGTGCCTACCCAGACATCGAGTCTATTGCGTGAACTCGTGGGGGCTTGAAAGGAAGCGCAATGGATCTGCCTTGCATGCGAAAACGCGCTCCGAGGGATGGGGGCAATATATACAGATGCATCTATACACCCGAATATTAATCCATGACGGTCTCCGTTATTTGATTGGTCTTGAGTGTGTCGTGGCTTAGATTCGATCTCTCGAGTGGGCAGCAGTGCATGGACGTCATTGCTTTCAGGATAGATCTGCTAAGTGGTTGTCGTTGATGTTCATTGGCCGTGGACGGCGAGCATGAACCCAACGCTGGCACGTGAGGGCACTCTCTCTGCTCATCCACATGCCTTCAAGAATGCACACTAAAGTGATTAAAATCATCACCCACCTTCTCTCTCTTCACGCGAGGCGTTCTCAGTTTGGCACCAGGTGGAAGACTGCCTTTGAATCCTTGTCACTCCCTGCTTGTTAGTTGTTGTCCGCACTCGGTCTTGTTGCATGTGGCCATGGTGGTGGCATGCAGGAAGGGAAGGCAACGAGAATCTAACGATGGCCGCTCATCCGCACTCAATGAACCCAACAGTAGCTCCTCGTCCTCCGTCCATCCCCATCACCATGAAGAACGAATCATCGTCTCCTTTTTTCATTTCGACGTTCTCCGGTGGACAAACACAAGCCAGCAAGGAAGACCCGCCACATCGCACCAGCATGAGCACCAGCATGCCGCCTGTCGGCGCTGAGCCAAAGCCGCCAGTAGCCTCTGAGCCCATGCTCTGCTTCAAGAGCTCCTCGCCCATGAGGATCGTGCTCACGGACCGCACGCTGCTGCATCAAGTCTGTACCTGGCTGCCTGGTTGGCCCTCCGTGGTCGGGGACTTCATCACCGCCACGTACCCAAAGTACGAGGATACGGACGCTCGAGCGGACCACAAGTACGACCCGCACATGTACCCGAAGCTCATCGACGGCTTTCCCTCGTTCTCACAGCTCGCGGTCGCGGAGAACGACTTGGACATGCTCGCATTCCTGTATCACCTGCAGGAGGACCCATACTACGCATTAAGCGGCATGATAGCGTTCGATGAAGACCTGTTTCGATGCGCCGTGGTGTTCGGACGCTTGGAGCTACTGATCTACCTCTGCCAGCTCACTCTCGAGTACTCCACGTGGCCGTGGCAGCCGTCGCTCATGCAGGTTGCGGTGCACAAAGGGCGGAATCTCGAGATCATCGACTGGCTGCACCACCATTGTCCTTCGGCGTCTGCTCTCAAGTTGTATTACCCCGAGCCGGACATGATCGCGAGCCACGGCGACCTCGATCTCGTGCGCTGGTTCCATGAGCACGGGTACGCGTTCGCAACGTACGCCATGAACGCTGCGGCGGAACATGGTCATCTGGATATCGTCAAGTTCCTGCATGAGCATCGATCGGAAGGTTGCACCGTAAACGCCATGTCGAATGCCGCTGCAAATGGGTACTTGGACGTCGTGCGGTCCCTCCACGAGCACCGCACGGAAGGCTGTACGACGTATGCGATGGACGAAGCCGCGGCTAACGGCCACCTCGACATCGTGCGATTCCTCCACGAGAACCGCAATGAAGGCTGTACGACGAGCGCGATGGATGCTGCTGCGGGTCATGGCCACTTTGAGATTGTCCGGTTTCTCTGCGAAAACCGCAGCGAAGGGTGCACCACTGATGCGGTCGACAGTGCGGCGATGAATGGCCATTTGGAGGTCGTCAAGTACCTCTTTCCCGACCGATCTCCAGGATGCAGCTACGAGGCCGTGCAGCACGCAGAGAGCCGCGGTCACGACGAGATCGTCGCGTACATCATGGGCAACGTCAAAGCCGTGGAGGAGTACAAGGAGCTCACGCCAGAGCTCGAGCTCCTGCAGATGTATCAGCAAACGCTGGGCTTCTAGGAACTGCATAAACCTGAAGAGAAACAGATCTCAAGTCCTGCCTGTTGTTTGTTTTATATAAACGTTGAATGCGTAATGTTTGGTTCATACGCGCATGGGGAGTGTCTTGTGTGTGTGTGTGTGTGTGACTTTTACGTCATTTCGAAGCCGGCGCCGGACGAGATTGAGATCAGAAGCTTGGCGCGGAGCACCTTGTAAGACGAGTACGTCGGGAGCTTGAGCGTGTTGAAGCACGTCGAGGAACTTGGCAGGAGCTCGTCGTCCTGGTGGATCGGGATCTTCTGGATGCAAAACGGTGGCGTCAGGCTGCTGAACCCCAGCGACGGCGCACGCTGGCAACTCGTCGTGAATCGCAGAAACGCGGCTTGCTCCGACGGCGAGAAACTGTGCAGCGCCTGCCAGAACCATGCCACGCGCTTGTCCATCGCGTAGTACCCACCGGCGTACTTTGTGTTCGCCTTCAAGTCGTCGATATCAATGTGTCCGTCTTTGCCCGAAATGAGCACTTGGAGCTCCGGCTCGTTGAACATTTGGAGCCATCGGACGTCGATGAGATCGTTGAGACCCGCCCGGAACGCTGCGCATTGTGATCGAATCTGCGTGTTGAGGTAATAATTGGCCACCAGGTGAATGTACCGCGTCTTGTTGTGGTTGCTGACCGCAATGTTGCCTCCACCTAATGTCATCAACGCCAAAAGAGATAAGCGATCTGTGTGTGCAAAATGCAGCATGCTGTGTTTGGTCCTTACCGGGAAGCAACTCGATCTCCTGTTGATCGCCAAACACGTCTTGAACGACCGTAAATGTCAAGCCAAGGTCCTCGACGTCACCGTCATAAGTCTTGAGAAACATGAGGTTCTAAGTTGGTTTTGTGCAGTCAAAATAGCACGCAGTTAGTGCTTCGCCTCGATCAATGGTGTAGCCAAGACACATCTCATTACCTTGTAGATTTCCGGATCAAGCGACGGGAGGTCGTTCAAGTGGTTGAACGAGTGCAGCAGCTTCGACAGGAAGAAATGCGCAAATTTGGGCTCCACGACGATCCCTTCGTACAGCGCTTTCCCGAGGATCCGACCGACAAACTGGAACAGCGTCAAGTGGTCGCTCTCGCGCGAGAAGTGGTTGGACGCCGAGAACGGATTCGGGTACAGCAACTGGTCGCTCGTTGTGAGGAAGAGACCGTACTGAAGGTCGAAGGCGAGGTTGGACAAGTCCAGCCAGAACTCTTTAAACAATCCACCGGCATCGATGCCCACTTCTTCGCGTCCGGCAGCATTCACAAACACGACGTTGATGCGCTTCTTCAGATTCGACTGAATCACGTTCAGCCTCGTGAGTCCGTCCTCGAGAATCATGCCGCGACGGATGCGAATGCGATACACGGAGCCGCCGTCCCCTTGATGGGTTTCCTTGTCCACTTTGATGATGCGCTGGAAGAGCTTGACTCGATCAGGGAATGGCACGAGGTACGGCATCGAGGAAATGAGCTTGTTGGCACGTGGGGTACCGAGGATCACCTCTTCAATGAGTTGATTGCTGTCCAGCTCTTGCATACTCCTAAAGGCATGACATCGGGGCAAGCAGGCAGAAAGCAACAAAGAAGCGTAAGAGAACAGACCTACTACGATTCAAGACCAGTGAATAGCGTACCAGCTCGTAACATTGCAGAATGGTCGTCGAGAGCAGCGGTTGTACAGATCGCGCATCAACGCCGTCGCGCCATCGATGACAAACATCCCAAAGTCAAAGCCCCATGGATCCGATTTTGTCGGAGCATCCGACACGTTACCATGCACCCAATATGCTGCATGCAGAGCGCGCTTTAACGAAAGCACGAGTCGCTCGACTTGGAACAAAGGCAGTGGGTACTCTTCCTCATACATCTGCAAGCGAAATACGCGGAAAGAAGATGACATCAGTCATAATGCGAATGACTCGTTCGTGAGACTGCAACCAACCTCTTCGTCATCCACCACGGCAAGCAGATGATTGTACGTCATACAGAAGAGCGCGAGCGTGCACACATAGGCGTCGGAGCATTTGGCGCGCACCAAGTCAACATCCTGTACATATGCAGCATTCAGGGTTAGGCACTCGCTGTTTCGGAATGGTGGACGATAGCAACTTTGGTACCTTTGCAAATTCCTCAAAGTTTCGAGTCTCTTGGAGCACGCACCACAGGAAATGGACCAGTGACGACGTTGGTTTTCCTTGTTCACCGTTACCATTGCTTGTCGCGCACTGATAAAACGCAAGTGTGTTCAGTACTTTCATGCCGTGAGGCTGGATCTTATTGTGCTGGCGTCCCCAGCGGAAGAGGAACGTTGCCCAGAGTAGCGAAAACGCCTTCACATTCTCCAGCGCAAACGGTTTACGACCGAGCGCCACCTTCTCCAGCGAATTCGAAATTAACGTAGTGGATGGTTTCGAGTCAGACGTGGCACCAGAAGCTGCGAGTTTGCGCGCCGATGCTGAAGTGTTTGATAGGCTCAAACGTTCGGCGTTGCTGGAATCGCCATATTCGTTGCGATGCTTGCGTCGAAGCCCGGCTTTCTCGAGCAGATTGCGAGCCCAGCTTGTTTTTCCGATCGACTTCATCTTTTTCCACGTCGCTGAGAATGAGCCTGTGAACGATGATTCCGATGCAATGTCGCCAAATCCGTATTGCTCCTATTAGTGTAGAGAAAACAACAAGAACACAGTGACTCAGTCGTTTGGGGAACCGATTTCAACATGACACATTCTTGTAAAAACATACCGCAAGTGTTGGTGCAGTCGGGTACATTGGAGTGGGGCGAACCGACGATAGCGGGTGACGAAGGCACTCCGAGTTAAACCACAAGACGCTGTTGCACATGCTTCGCACGTACCGATCTCGCAACAGAATCTGGAGCTGATCATTCAACGCCTCGGGGTACACGACGGGCACCGAGTGGGAATCGGATACCTTTGTCCACGATACAGCGACACCATTGGCAGCATATGTCTCCGGTGGCACTGTCTGAAGCAACTTTGTCAGCAATTGTGTTTCATTTCGGACGAGTTGAGGCGTCTTGCCCTCAACTCTACATGTAATTGCAAAAGAAACGAGCATTAATAGGCAAACCAGCGAGTTACAGATACAGATACAAACTAACAACACGAGTTACCTTTCCGAAATCCACAGGAGATTTCCAAGTAGCCAAGTCGACGACGGGATCCCCACGATGGGGGAATCTGGAAGATCCACAAACGATAACGACGCAGCAATCGCAACGAGTCGTTCCCACATGCGAGGCTCTGCACGGTGAAGCAACTGGTCGATCGCCACAACTTCGTGCAGCAATGGCACCGAGATCACCTACTCCGTAATATCATATCGTTCACATACAATGAATAAGGTAACGACAAAATTATCGCGCACATCATCATGGCTGCTTGCGTACCTCCTCGATGAACGCTTTAATGAGCTCATTTGATGGAAACTTGCTCATTATTTGCATAACTAAATCCATGAGCTCGCTGCAGCAAGCTTTTCTCGCTGCAGCCATTGAGGATGTCGCTCGTGGGTGGCTCTGCATGTGCACAAGCACTCGTCGCACGAATTGCGCCAACGTGGATGTCTCCATGCTACTGAACAGCATCGTCTTCTCATACAAAGGCTCCATTATAGCCAACTGACCAGACACGACATACTGTCGCAATTCAAAAGACGCTTCGACGAATGCAGTCACCACTTTAAACAGTGGCGAAGACGAAGATTGGATACAAAGATCAAGCAACCGCTGCAGCATCCACCGCCGCTGCGGATCTGAGACTGCGCTCGCCAAGCCTGTGCCATTATCTCCACGTAGCGCATCCGCGAAACATGACGCCAGCTGTACTAAACGCTCGCGATCTTGGTCACTACCTCGGTACGAGAACAACAGCTTCCGCAGCAACTACACACACAAAGCAGCATCATACGATAAAGCACACAACCTAACATATCCACACAGACACACAATAGAGGCTAGCGGGTCTACGCACGTCGAAGAGCACGTCAGGCGGTAGCGCCATGCTCGGATTCTGCAGGATCTGCTTGAGCTTGGCGATGTCGCCGAGCTTCTGGTCCAGGTCGTTCCGTATCCCCGCGCGCGCTCGGATCGCCGCCATGCGGCCGCGCAAGAACGCCTGCAGTCTGCGCGCGACGCCGTCTTTCTCCTTGAGCTGCGAGCGCACCTCGCGCTCTTCCTTCGCCCGCTGCAGCACGCGCGCGCGCTGGTCGTTCGCGCCGCCCGCGCGCCGGAGGTCCTTGTCGCGGAGGAACATTTTGGCTTCTTGTTCGTTTGTTCCCTTTCCAAATGTCGTTGTCTGTTTTTATTCACTCACATGCATCCTTTTTGGCCAATAGTTTGTATCTATGTACTTTGAACCGAGCATTCATTGGTTATATTCTTGAAGGGATGATCTCATGTCAGCTTTTACTACCAATCAATATCTAGTTCAAGACAGAATGCATTTGCTTTACTGCCAATCATATGGACGAAACGGCTTTGCACAGATCTTTACCTTCAACATGGGCATGAAAAAGAGCAACCTGTGCTCGCATGTTCTCCATTATGGAGCGCGTTCGTATGCACTATCCATTTAATGACCCAGGTCGCTCAGACTCGGGTGGTCATCTGGGCGACGGCCCTGCGGCCAGTGGTACTTGCGCTCGTGCTCCCCGATCGCGACGTCGTTGATCGACGCGAAGCGCTTCGCCATGTAGCCCTTGTCGTCGAACTCCCAGTTCTCGTTGCCGTACGCACGGTACCACTGCTTCTCGCTCACACTGAACCACTCGTACGCGAAGCGTACAGCGATGCGGTTGCCGTCGAACGCGAAGAGCTCCTTGATGAGTCGATACTCACCCTCGCCGCTCCACTTGCGCGTGAGGAACGCCTCGATCTCTTGGCGGCCGCGGATGAACTCGGAGCGGTTGCGCCACTGGCTGTCGACGGTGTACGCCTGAGCGACTTTGTGTGGGTCGCGCGAGTTCCATGCGTCTTCGGCTGCGCGCACTTTGAGCGCTGCGGATTCGCGCGTGAACGGCGGGAGCGGTCCACGCGGAGGCTCGTCGGTGGTGTTCTTGGGGATCTGCGTGGAGAACGCCATTGCGGATCGAGCGGCAGACAGCACCGTCACCGGACGAGTGGCTAATTGACACGCTTGAGTCGTGTTGCGCAGAAGCATGTTGGAGCGTTTGGTGGCTTTGTTGTTGTGGCTGACGATTGACGAGTGAGCTGGGTTGGGGACTTCACATGATTTTTAACCAATCACCAACCGTAGTATGTGCGATTGGGACTTTCGCGGCTCTTGATCGACCAAGATCTCTGCAATGCAGGACGTGACAGTTGCAGCGCAAACTTCAATTTGATGCACCCATCGTTGATGCCATGGTGCAGCATTGACAGACCAATCATCTTGTATCACGTGGTGTACACCACGCCAGCAGCTCAATGAGTTGCTGTTGTGGATATAAGCGCTGTGCAGTCAGATGGCTGGTGCGCCTGGATCCTTACTTTGCATTTGCCTCAGGTTGCGGATTGCTGCGCGAACAAAGCGCCAAGATGCTGCATTTGATTGGCTTGGACGTCAGCTGAGAGCAGCACGACCTTCACTCTTTGCCACCAAGTTGATGGATACGACAGCGAATGGTTGTTATCCATCAACTGGTGGCAAAGAGTGAAGATCATGTGCCTCAATTCTCACTCATCTATGTGCCATGAAGAGAAAGAGGCACACACTCATCAGAGTAGTGAGTTGCGCTTTGTTTCATTCCCGAACGCTTATGCCAATCAGCACAGACAACTGCTTGGTGTCACTGGCAGATGCATGCAGAAGGAAGGATTCATGTACCCACCTGCCTCAAAGTGCGTTGGTTCCGAGGCATGATTCGGGACTCCAATCATGCAAGCGCAGTAATCATCAGCCGGTCAAGGTGGCGGAATTCAAACAGCAAGTACGATCTCTTCCAGCTCACTTGCCAATCTTCCATCAAACAGCCACAGCACCTCAAGTCTCAATGGCAACACCATTCGAAATGGCTCAGATCCCCAAGAACACCACCGACGAGCCTCCGCGTGGACCGCTCCCGCCGTTCACGCGCGAATCCGCAGCGCTCAAAGTGCGCGCAGCCGAAGACGCATGGAACTCGCGCGACCCACACAAAGTCGCTCAGGCGTACACCGTCGACAGCCAGTGGCGCAACCGCTCCGAGTTCATCCGCGGCCGCCAAGAGATTGAGGCGTTCCTCACGCACAAGTGGAGCGGCGAGAGCGAGTATCGACTCATCAAGGAGCTCTTCGCGTTCGACGGCAACCGCATCGCTGTACGCTTCGCGTACGAGTGGTTCAGTGTGAGCGAGAAGCAGTGGTACCGCGCGTACGGCAACGAGAACTGGGAGTTCGACGACAAGGGCTACATGGCGAAGCGCTTCGCGTCGATCAACGACGTCGCGATCGAGGAGCAGGAGCGCAAGTACCACTGGCCGCAGGGCCGTCGCCCAGATGACCACCCGAGTCTGAGCGACCTGAGCCATTAAATGGATAACACTCTCGCACAATCACCTGCTAGTTTCGAATTCCAATGCAATAAACACACGTATTGATGCTTAACCTCGCAATCGTAATGAAAAACAGAAAATGCATACTACTTGACAATGTTAATTGGCACTCGCGATGACCTCCGCAGTCCACTTTGGGAGCTCCTCTGCGAGCAGCTCGGCTTGCGTTTTCTGAATATTGTGTCCACCTTTGTCGAACGTAAAGCGAGGTCCTGGGTGCAGCGCGTCGCTCACTTTTTGGGAAATCTCTTCTTCGATGTGCACGTCGTCCTTGGCCCAAGCCACAAACGCGGGGATATGCGCAACTTTCTTCACATGTTCGTCAAAGAGCTCGTAGTCGGTTGTGCTGCTTCTCACGAGCGAAGACACGTAGTGGCTCGTGGGCTCGTTGTTCGGGAACCCGACGACTTTCGTATACACAACGTGGACTAACGACTGCGCAGCAGACGACACGATCGGGATCTCGGAGCTCACCACCTTGGTGAACACAGCACTCGTCGCGGGCCACAGCGTTCGATGTGGGCGATGACCAGCCGAGGCTAGAAGCGCGATGCCGCGAAGGTTCACCTTGGTTTTCTCGAGGTTCAACGCTGCGAGGTTGATCGTGGTGTGGCCGCCAAACGAATGGCCGACAATGAACACATTCTGCTCGTCTCTGCAGAGCTGCGCGAGCACTTCGTACACGATCTTCGCCGCGCCTATCGCCGAGATGTGTTCGTAGTAATTCGCCGTGTCGAGCACTTCAGAGCCGCCGAATCCAGGCAAATTGATGCCAACCACGCGTGCGTTCTTCTCCAGCAGCAACGGCGACAGGTACCGAAAGTCCTTGTACGTGCCTGGAGCGCCGTGAACGAGCACGATCGTCGGCGACGACGACGGCGAGTGGGCTGCAGGCTGTAGGTCGAAGTACTTGATGACGCATTTGCCCTCGACGTCGAACGAGCGCAGCTCTGGGAGTGGCGGTGGACGCGTGCGCTTTGAAGGCTGCTCCTGGGAACTCATTGGCACCAAAGACAGAGGGAAGAAGAAAGAGCGCGTGCTGAAGACAGAGAATCGGCAAATGATGAGCTCTGAGCTTTCCAGAGTCAAATCACTTCCGTCAATCAATTTTCTGTCGCGTCATCGTGACCAGCTGTTGATGCACTGACAGATTGACGTCATCAAGTTGACGGATTAAGATCATCACTCTGTTTTTGTTCAACGGAGCTCAAGATGCAAAGTCGAAACAGGAAGGCGATGCGCGAGTGAAAAAGCACACGCGCACATGGATGACATGGCCAAGAGAAGGGTGGCAGGTGCTCGTTAAGAACGCAAAGCTTCCGCTGACAAGACTAGATTTTAAACGGTGATCCAGAGCCATCGAACCTGACAATAGCTTCGTGGATCTTGGAAGAGAGTACGCAGCAAGCACGTATGAGTGATGCGAGCATGGGAGATTTCTGATGTCGATCACCTAATGGTTTCAGGACCATACTTAGATGCAAACTCTTGCAGCTACGAAAAGTGCGTATCAACATCTTTGAAGACCCACGAGCGCAAAAGCCGTCTTCTTTGTCAAAACAGCCCCCATTGTGGGGTACCACTAGCTTGATCAGCAGCTGAAACCTAGATGATGAGATCATCGAAAACCAAGCTGCACTTGCGATGAGAATGCACTAACCCCAACGCGTGGTTTCCCCTCTGCTGATTCACAACACAACTTGTTCTCCTCAGCTCAAACACCGCTCACAGCAACAACAACAACAGCCAGTCGACGTGAAGGTCACCACGGTCTTCTCGTTCTCCCTCGCAACAGCGCTCGCCTTCCACGCCGTGTCTGCAACATCCCCCGCCGTCGCTCCTGCAATCAATCCTGCCAGCATCGATACGACGGCGCCAGTCAAGTCAAAACCATCTCGCCAACAGAAGCGCTTCAAGCCGTCCGCGAGGTATCCATCCCAGAGGGCGTCACCTTCACTGGCTCTGCCGAAGAGCTCAGTAAATCACCCTCAGCAACGAGCGCCGCCACGACTACCACAGAGGCACTTGAAGTGATCCTCTGCTTATTCTCGATGCTCGAAAGGAAGTTGTGTCGTTACAAGCGTATCAAACAGCCGTGCGCAAGCTTGTAAATTGGCAATCGCGGAGCGTACAGCGCTCGCAGACAGCACGCGAGCGCCAACAAATTGACGGTGAGACTTGGGAGCGCATGAAGCCACACGTATGCGCATTGCCTTCGCTCTTGAGTCTGTGTGCGTGGAACCCCAATTCTGCATTTTCGCACAACAAGTTTCCTTTCCATTGACAAACACTCGCATCTCAAACATCAACGAGCCGGCTCGGCTCGGCCCGTTGTTTTTGCCTGTTTGCGAATCGGCTTATCCGGCTCGAGCTTCACTCTTTCGGTCAAAAGGTTGAAAGCAACGAAAGGAAGGAGATGGCGACGCGACAGGATGAGCTGCGCCGACTGATGAAGGAGTCCAAGGAGAAGACCCAGGCGAAGCACGTAAAGCACCCCCATACAGCAGAAAAGAGCGTTGGTGGTGCTGATGGATCTGCGGCAGCAGCGCATGCGTCCAATGGCGTGAGCCAGGGACCCAAGCCTTCCACCTCAGCGTAAGCAGTCCAGTCGAGATGGTCATTATTTGGATGCGAGTGCTTCCGTTAAAGCAGTCGCGGGTATTGGTGTTTAATGTGTATAACCTGATGCTCCATTTTGTGTCGCATAGAGAGACCGCCGCCATGAAGACGTCGATCCCTGCTGGTTTCTTTGACGACTCGCTCGCCGATGCGAAAGCACGCAATATCGACATCAAGCAGGTCGCGGAGAAACAGTTGGAGCAGGATTGGGAGCAATTCCAGGAATTCGTCGCTGAGGTGGAAGAGCAGGAAGAGAAAGAGTTGGAGATCCAACAGGAAGAAGCAAAGGAGAAAGAAGCCGTTGAGCAGCTGGAGAACATGGAGTATGTGGATCGATACCGGATAGTGCTCGAGCGAGCCGCAAAGTTAGGAAGCAAGGATGCCACAAAGCGAGACGCTCCTGCAGCAGAAGAAGTATCATCATCAGCCACAACGACAGTCACGGCTACTTCTACAAGCGGCAGCAGTGGCGTGGACGTGGAGGAAGAAGCCACTGAGCAAGTCGTTGCGAATGCATTCCAGAAGCATGTCAAGAAGAAGCGGAGAGTCGCGAAAGTCGAAAGCTCCGGGGACGACGACGACGACTTTGATCCGTGCAACTGGCGCTCGAGAGGCTTCTAGAGTTCTTGCACACCAATCGAAGCCTGAATTCAAGTGGATACAAAGCGACAGGCGTGCATGAGCAACGTAGTCATGTTAGGCAATCAGCTAATCAGAAACACCATATGCCCGAGCTGTACGCTTGCACCTTGCTGGTGATATTTGGTGGCCTGGCACAGACAAGAGCGACTGGATAAGTTGAAATGCATCGCCTAGGATACCACAGCAAAGCCCAACACAGTGCATTGCATATCGCCAGAAGTTTGCCCAATATTCAGGAGCAGTCAACTGAAAATGCCATCGATCGCCCACACCGACCGCCATACGCCTTTTGCCACCCACGCACTCGACCTGCCAGCATCCAACCATGCGATTCAAGTTTGCCCGCGCCACCGTAGACGTGGCAACCATGCTGCGTACACGAAAAAAAGGAATACAGCATGCGCTGAACTACAGTGGACGAGTGACGAAAGGCGCCAGTCGCCAGCGCTTGCAGAAATCGGCCAGATCGGACCTTGTCGAGACCGAAGAGATCCGAATGGACGCTCCTTCGCACACCACCAGCACCAGCGAAACGGACTTTGAACGCGCGAATGTGTGCGGTGTGTTTTCAGAACCCACTTGCTCCTTCTTATTGGGTGAGGTCCTCATCACGCGCCTCATGAAGATCCCACGGGGAGGCTCTTGGTCCCACGCTCCCGCCACCAGCGTAAGCACTCTGACTGGCCCGCGTCCAGCCATCCGCACCTGACACAGCCTGACGTAGTTGCACCCATTGGCGTTCTGGACCTCTCCCCACACATACGCCAGTGCTCGTTTTCGCGACGCTGCTTCAGAAAAAGCATCGAACCGACGCTCCTAAACCCGAGGTCCTCATGTATTGCTGACACCATGTGGTCCCCCTCGCAAGATTCAATGGACGCATCGGATGCGTCAATTGCGAATGCGAGCGAGCGCTTTCGCGGAAACGCCACTGCGCTCGAATCTTTGGTTCGCGACATGCACGCGTGGCAGGCTAATCGGTGACGCGGAGACTGCATAACAATCACAAGGTTCGTGTTCGCAATGCTGACTATACCCAGGTGCCAGTGGCGACATGCGACATGCGAACCCAGATCTTCACTTTGCAAAAAAGAAACAATCGCCGCACTCTCGATGCGATTGTAAACAAGTGAAAGCCCACTTGACCTGTCAGCGACGCCGACCGTGACAGCATGCGCTGCTGCACACCTCACTCGAAGGGGATTTCCCGGTGGCTGGTGCGCAGCCGCTCGCCTGTTATGCTCAGCGACAATGTTGTCCGTCCTTCGCCACCACCCATCCGCCATAGAGCATTGAACCAGAACTCAGGTTGGTCGGTCTCCCTCGCTTTAAACTCGCTGTCCCGCGCTTGTTGACAAAAATCTCCAGCACATCTCGCACCATCATTCCGTCCCCAACTCAGCCGTGTTAAGGTTTTATTTAGCAGCCAACACATGCACCAAGTATCTTTGGCGTATCTTGCGAGGTTTTACTGGCTGGTGCGCTTGACTCGTGCCTCCACCTGGTTTCCCGCAGCCCATTTCGCAATTCGCTCGCTTCAACGCACGTCTCCAGCAGCTGTCGTCGGAAGAAGGAAGAAGAATGAGCAACGTGACTGCTGAAGTGCCTGTAGCGACAGTGCCTGCCGTCGTGGCTGTCTGGCCAGAGAACATCACCAAGGTTGAGTCGGCCGTCATCGGTCTGCTCCCCGTCGTGTCGCTCTTGCTCATTTACGTGCTGCTCCGTCTCGTGTGGAAGGTGCCACAGCCGCTGCCTCGCTTCACGTCGGCGCACCACCACCACCATGCGAACGAAGAGACCCCATTGAAGCCGATTGAGCAACCAAAGTCGTCGCTTGTCGAGGAAGGGGAAGTCGCCGGCGATTACCAGAAGAGCTGGCGCCAGACGTTCGACTTTGTCTTCTTGCTCGGCATGATCGTGTACTTTGTGGTGATGATCATCTTGACCCACTTGTACCAGCCAGAATTGCTGACCATGTCCCGCTTCTGGCTGGCGCAGTTGCCAAAGTTGTTTGTGATGATGGCGGTGTCGCTTATTGGTGGCGTCATCTGCCGTCGCTACTGCGAAGTCGATGCCAAGGGTTACATTATCACGAACAAGTCGTCCAAGTTCAAGGTCAACTACACTCGTAAGTTGCAGCACTTTGCGGCGTACATGGTGCCATTGGTGATCAAATCGGAATTCTCTGGTCCATTGTCGCTTGCGTGGGGTGATTTCTTCACCATGCTCGGTTTCCTCGTGCTCATCAAGCCGATCCGTGAGCGCTCGAGCTTCTTCATGTTGCAGTTCAACTCGCTGGACCGCCCTGAAGACCGCCCACACACGTTGAAGTGGATCATTCTCGGCAACATCGCGCCAGGCATGTTCATCTTGATGTTCTTCAAGTGGTTATTCGCTGACCAAGGTGCGTTGACGTTCATCATCGTGTTCATCACGGGCATCGGCGATGGTCTCGCTGAGCCTGTGGGCATTACTTGGGGCAAACACAAGTACAAGACCCACAGCTGCTTCTCCAAGAACAAGTACACTCGCAGCTGGGAAGGCAGTGCGTGCGTGTTCCTCTCGGGCATGATCTTCCCTGCGATGCAGTACGCAGACTTCGGCAACTTCACGCAAGTGCTCTTGGCGATGCTCATCCTGCCGCCAACGATGGCGTACGCCGAAGCCACGGCGCCGCACACGATGGACACACCTGTGCTCATGATCGGATGTGGTGCGATCTTGTATGCTCTCATCCACTTGGTTTAAGTTTGCTCCGCAAGTCGAACGATTTTTTAGTAGCGACTGACAAGAAGCAAGACGCATAGAAAAAACATCAAAACGAGGCGTTTTTGATCCATGCAATCGATTGCGTTTGTTTTGTGGAAAGGTGCATGTGTTGAGATTTCCTGCGAATGGCCGTGCTGCTGGTTCACATTTGAATTGGAAATGATTGATGCGCATTTAGAAAGCAAGTGCACATTTATGTTGGAATGAGAGGGAGGGAGTTATTAACGAATCTCGATCAAATGGCAGCTTAGCGAATGCACTACACTTGTTAACATAGCATGCGCTTTTCGTCCCAATAGAAGAGGGTGCTTGTTCCAAAGACACAGCAACCAGATGTGAACTCTTCGTGTGTCTTGCACCAGATGCGCGGTGGAGCATGCGTAAGGATGCGACTCGCATTGCACACATCGCTTGGACGCTACCATTCGGGCTCAAACAATACAAGATTGGTCACTCAGCAAAACTCAAACTTCGCACTGTACTTGCAATGCGACATCCCTTTCTCGAGCAGTGTCTTTGGTGCGCAACGCAGGAGACGCAAGACTACGCTCGTTCAATGCTCACTTCAGCGTACGGCGCTCGCCGCTGCCCTCCTCCGTTCCTTGCGTCAATCGCAATGGGGTGCGTGCGTAAAGTTACTACCCGCCTTGCATATACCCCCGTGCACGCATCCAATCGAGCCCAGCCTACAAAGAGCGCTTCAGTGGCACTTAATTCGTGTCATACTCGCAACACGGCATTGCAATTCAATCCCAGAACACCGTCTTCGTTGCGCAACGCCGAACCGCTTCACTAACACTTCATTCGATGCGCTGCAGCGAAACCCTTCACTGCCCGCTCTGAGTCTTGCATGAAAGGCGACGTCGTACATGTATGTAAAGCACCCATTGAACGCTCAACATTGCATCCAATCGATCACTCCGCCTCCAGCAGCAGCAGCACCCCTGCACCAACATTGCACTACATGCATGCACCTCACACATCGTATAGACGACCACAAGCTCACCAACTTACCCTCTTAACGCGTAAACAGCAAGCAAACCCCACGTGTCGACTGCACCGCTCACAAGTCGCATCTAATCAATCACCAGCATTCTCCGACGACGTTCGGAATCGTAGCAAGAGATCTCTTCCCTGCATCAGCAGCCATCCACCAGCTACAGACAGTCAGCCATCCAGCTAGTGCGTCGTCTGTGGGATTCTAGAAACAATAGCCGCGCGCTCGTGAAACACCCGCTGCATCAGGACGCGTGTCTCCATCTAGAACGTTCGAGCCGCAGCGCCATCCGTCGCCATTCCATCAGGTCAGCCACAGATCGCAGGAGATCATTCGTCTGCCGGTTTCACCCAATCACCCACGCAGCACCATCACTCTTTCGCTTGCAACGTAGTGAGAGAAACATAACTGCAGCTGTTCCATCTCTCTGAAAACGAGTGGAGGTGCCTCTTGGCAAAACCTAATTCTATCAGTTTACTATTGTCTGATCCCTTCTAAAATGCATATTCGAGACAACTTGATGCGTGTTGCAGCATCAACTGCAACTCGAGCGGTTGCGTTACCGCGTTCTTCCACCGTTCGATGTTTAAAACAGATCTAGAATCTTCGATGTCAGGCGCGATGACGCAGCGAACATGTCCTCTCCAACACGCCGCACAAAGACCGCAAGTATCCACGTCGCCTTGCCCGACATAGATTCATTAGGGGGAGAAAAACTACAGAAAGATTTGGGTGCCCTGCTAACAGACCTTCGAGACTTTGTTTCCTTTGCAGAGTGATGGTCTTTGCTTTTGGCTCGCTTTGCAGCGGCACGATGGCCTCTGCTTTTGGCGACTGCCCTCGAGCCATCGCATGGCATTCCGCATCCTCATTCTTGAATTTCCACTCCGGTAGATAAGCAGAAGCACCAAGCCGACCCCTCTCTCTTCCAAGGAACAGCAATCTCCACCATGAGCGCCGAAGCCGAAACGTTTGCCTTCTCGGCCGATATCAACCAGCTGCTGAGTTTGATCATCAACACGTTCTACTCGAACAAGGACATTTTCCTGCGTGAACTGATCTCGAACGCCTCGGATGCGCTCGACAAGATCCGCTACTCGTCGCTGACCGACGCGTCCGTGCTGGACTCGGACAAGAACTTGGAGATCAAGATCATCGCCGACAAGGCCAACGGTACGTTGACCCTCCAAGACTCCGGTATTGGTATGACCAAGGCCGACCTCATCAACAACTTGGGTACGATCGCCAAGTCGGGCACCAAGGCTTTCATGGAAGCGCTCGCTGCTGGTGCCGATATCAGTATGATCGGTCAGTTCGGTGTCGGTTTCTACTCTGCGTACCTTGTCGCTGACAAGGTCGTTGTCCACTCGAAGCACAACGACGACGAGCAATACGTTTGGGAATCCGCGGCTGGTGGTTCGTTTACTGTGACCCCAGACACTTCGGAGCCAATTGCGCGTGGTACCCGCATTGTGTTGAAGTTGAAGGAGGACATGCTTGAATACTTGGAAGAGCGCAAGATCAAGGATCTTGTGAAGAAGCACTCTGAGTTCATTGGTTTCCCAATCAAACTGTACGTCGAGAAGACGGAAGAGAAGGAAGTCACGGATGACGAAGAAGAAGAGGAGGAAGGCGATGATGACAAGCCAACCGTCGAGGAAGTCACTGAGGAAGACGGTGACAAGAAGAAGAAGACGAAGAAGATCAAGGAAGTGACCCACGAATGGGACCACCTCAACTCGCAGAAGCCGATCTGGATGCGCAAGCCTGAGGATGTGACCCACGAAGAGTACGCCTCGTTCTACAAGTCGTTGACCAACGACTGGGAGGAGCACTCGGCTGTGAAGCACTTTTCGGTTGAAGGTCAGCTTGAGTTCAAGGCGTGTTTGTTCACGCCAAAGCGTGCTCCATTCGACATGTTTGAGGGTGGTGCCAAGAAGAAGCTCAACAACATCAAGCTTTACGTGCGTCGTGTGTTCATCATGGACAACTGCGAGGAGCTCATGCCTGAGTACTTGTCGTTCGTGAAGGGTGTTGTCGACTCGGAAGACTTGCCATTGAACATTTCGCGTGAAACTCTCCAGCAGAACAAGATCTTGCGTGTGATCAAGAAGAACTTGGTCAAGAAGTGCTTGGAGATGTTCGCGGAGCTCGCCGAAGACACTGACAAGTACAAGGCGTTCTACGAAGCGTTCAGCAAGAACTTGAAGCTCGGTATCCACGAAGACTCGACCAACCGCACCAAGATCGCCAAGCTCCTTCGCTACCACTCGACCAAGTCTGGGGAAGACTTGACCTCGCTCGATGACTACATCTCGCGCATGCCAGAAAACCAGCCAGGCATCTACTACGTGACTGGTGAGAGCAAGAAGGCTGTCGAGAACTCGCCATTCATTGAGAAGTTGAAGAAGAAGGGGTACGAAGTCATCTTCATGGTTGAAGCTATCGATGAGTACGCTGTTCAGCAGTTGAAGGAGTACGAGGGCAAGAAGCTGATCAGTGCCACGAAGGAAGGTCTGAAGATGGAGGAGAGTGAAGATGAGAAGAAGGCTTTCGAAGAGGCCAAGGCTGCCACCAGCGGCTTGTGCAAGCTCATCAAGGAAGTCCTTGACGACAAGGTCGAGAAGGTTGATATCTCGAACCGTATCGTCGAGTCTCCATGTGTGCTCGTCACTGGCGAATACGGCTGGTCGGCCAACATGGAGCGTATCATGAAGGCGCAAGCTCTTCGTGACAGCAGCACCTCGTCGTACATGACGTCGAAGAAGACGATGGAGATCAACCCACTGCACCCAATCATCAAGTCGCTCCGTGAGAAGGCTGACGCTGACAAGAGCGACAAGACCGTCAAGGACTTGATCTGGTTGCTGTACGACACATCGTTGTTGACCTCTGGCTTCAGCTTGGACGAGCCAACGACCTTCGCCAGCCGCATCCACCGTCTCATCAAGCTCGGTTTGAGCATCGACGACGACGATGACGTTGTTGAAGACTCGATCGACGACTTGCCACCACTTGAGGGTGAGGACGAGGAGGAGAGCACCATGGAAGAAGTCGACTAAGTCGTTTCGTCACGTCTGTGTGCAGTTGGAAGTCGGCATTCGTTTGCGTGTCCGCTTCGTGTGTAGGTTGGAAAGGACACTGTGGACCCGAACCGTAGGGGAAACTGGTTTTCTTTGCATTTGATGCTTTTCATGTGGCTATTTTGAAGGTTTATATTTAATATACAAGAGAAGTCACAGCCCAAACGAGTGTTCCTCGATTTTCGTTTCATTCCACATTGAAGATCGTGTCCGACCGAGTGTATTGTGGGGCGATGTTTGCATGCGCTCGTCGTATCAATGTGACGGAGTGAATGGAATGCAACGGACCAAAATGTACACTCCGTGATCATCCATCATGGAATTTGGTTCTTGTGGCCGATTAGATGAAGCATTGCTTGACCAGCATGGAGCCCTCATCTGCAGTCTCTCTCGGTCAAGTTCACGTGATGGAGAAACGGGCACATTCAAGAAGAAGCACTGTCGTCATAATGTGAAATTCTCTCCTCCCTATGCACACACGCCACTTCAAGATGCAAAGTGACTGCTGGTAGACAGGATGCATTGCTGCTATCAAAGATGCTAAACTCCATGATCACACGTTGCTTCACAGTTCTCTCTTCTGTCAGTCTCATCCATGCAAGTAGACTGACGGAGCACAGACTGCACTCGAATGCATGAGAAAAAGCACTCCAGGGCAACAGCCAGTGCTGTCATAGGACACCATCCACATGCGCCACTGCATTCAACAACAGAGACCATCTCACTCTCTCTCTTCTGCAGACCTTCTTTCGTCACTCCCACTTGGCCATACATTTCATCAAGAGACCAATCTCCTCCAGTCAAATTGGTCCATAAAAACCTCGTTTTCTCCCGATAAAACCTTATTTACGCTTCGCACCCATCTGACTCCTGCCACGCGCGCCAAGGCGAAGCCACAAAACGAGTGCCGTGTGAAGCCTCATTACTGCTGATCGCCCACCTGCCAACCATGGACGCCGCGAGTCTCCACAACATCCTCCTGCACACGTTCAGCAACGACGAGGCCGCGCGCAAGGCCGCTGAGGACGCCGTCGCCAACCTGCACACGGTGCGCGGCGCCATCCTGCTGCTCATCCAGATCGCCGTGGAGGAGTCGGTGGCGCGCGAGATCCGACAGGCCGCCGCCGTCTCGCTCAAGAACCTCGTGCACAAGTACTGGGAGGGCGACGAGAACGCGCAGGGCCAGTGGGTCGACCTCATTCCGGCCGACGAGAAGGCCGTCTCGCGCCAGAACGCGCTCGAGGCGCTGCTCGTGACCCACGACAACTCGATCCGTTCGCTGCTCGCCGAGACCGTGTCGTACATTGCGCGCTTCGACTTCCCAGTACGTTGATTTGTATTTTATTGGCTTCTATTTCCGCTGTCGCTGGTATTGCATGTGGTTTCTGACAGTGTTTCTTATGTTCCTTTTGCTCCATTGATAGGATAACTGGCCAACGTTGATTGACGAGATCTGCAAGAACATCCAAAGCGGCGATGCGACCCGTATCATCAACGTAAGCATGTCTTATTGCCTCTAGTTGGTGCAAGTATGGAGCACTAACTTGGTGTTCCTGGTTCCTGTTGCTTTTCTTTCGTGTGTAGGCGCTTCTTTCCCTCCGTCGCGTGGTCAAGAACTTTGAGTACCGCTCGGAGGAGCGCCTGGAACCGCTTTACAAGCTCGTGGAAGTCGTGTTCCCGATGCTGCTCAGCATGCTCACGCAGTTGCAGAACAACAACTCGATCGAAGCCGCCAACATGATGCATCTGATCTTGAAGACGTACTGGTCGTGCGTCAAGACCAACTTGCCGCCACACATTGCGCAAACCGAGAACGTGATCGCCTGGATGAACCTGTTCCGCGTGATCATCGCCAAGCCATTGCCAGAGGCGAGCGAGGGCGTCGAACCACTCGGCCAGCCTACGGACGAAGAAGAGCGTGGCAAGTGGCCATGGTGGAAGCTCAAGAAGTGGGCTCTGCAGATCCTCTGCCGCTTCTACACGCGTTATGGCAACCCAAAGAAGTCGGAGGAAGTGTACGTCGAGATGAGCACCGTGTACCGCAACCAGATCGCACCTGAGTTGCTCACGTGCGTCATGGAGACCCTCGCGTTGCGCAAGAACGGCCGCTTCTGCCCTGACCGCGTCGTGCAATTGTGTCTCGTGTTCCTCCAGGAAGCCGTGGACTCGTCGGTGGCCTACAAGCTCATCAAGCCGCACTTGGGCTTCATCATCTTTGAAGTCATCCACCCAGTGCTTTGCTTGACTCCTAAGGACTTGGCGCTTTGGGCTGAAGACCCACACGAGTTCGTGCGCAAGACGAACGACGTGTTTGAGGATTTCTTGGATCCAGTGTACGCGGCGTCCAACTTGCTTGCGGACTTGTGCACCAAGCGTGGCAAGGACTGCCTGACCAACGTGCTCACGTTCTACACCAACATCCTCAACACGTACCTGAGCAAGCCTGAGGCCGAGCGCGACTACATCCAGAAGGACGCCGCGTTGCACGCGCTGTTCTCGCTTGATGGTGTGCTGACCAAGTCCAAGGCGCACAAGGACCAAGTGGAGACGATGATCATCAACCACATCCTGCCAGAGTTCAAGAACCCACACGGCTTCTTGCGTCTGCGCGCCTGCAAGGTGTTCTCGCGCAAGTACATTGAAGCGATCAAGTTCCAGAACGAGCAGACGCTCATCGACATTGTCAACGGCATGTTGGACGCGATGTTCGACCCTGAGCTGCCTGTGCGTATCGAAGCCGCCAAGACGATCCGTTTCGTGGTCATGTACCCACACTCGGACACCGTCGTGGACGTGCTGCGTCCGCGTTTGCCGCAGATCCTGGAGCAGTTCTTCAGCTTGATGGACCAGATCGGTAACGACGAAGTCGTCGTTGCGTTGGAGCACATCATTGACCGATTCTCGAACGAAATCGGTCCGTTCTCGGTGCAGTTGGTGGCCAAGTTCGTCGAGTTTTTTCAGCAGTTCACGGCGCAGGCCGAAGAAGACGAGGACGCGTCGCTGGCGGCCGTGTCGTGCCTCGACGCGATCAACACGATCTTGATGAGCATCCACAACCACCCAGAGCTCTACAACCTCATGGTGCCAACGCTTGGTCCGGTCGTCGAGAAGGTGCTGACGGACTTTGACTACGTCGAGTACATGGAGTCGGGCATCGACATCCTCGGCTCGATCGCGTTCTACTCGCAGAAGATCTCGCCGCAGCTGTGGTCGCTCTTCCCGCTCATCTTTGCGAGCTACAACGACTGGGCTGCGGACTACCTGACCAACTTTGTGCCGGTGATCGACAACTTTGTCGGCCGCGACATCGACGGCTTCCTCTCAGGTGTCGCCACCGACCCAGCAGGCAACCAGATCCGATACCTGGAGCTCGTGTTCAACATGGCCAAGGGCGTGTTCGAGAACGACAAGGTGCAGGAGATCGACCTGTGCGCCGCGTGCCGCCTGCTCTACTCGCTGCTGCACAACCTCTTCGGCAAGATCGACGAGTGCATCCCGGCGATCGTGCTCATGACGTGCAAGAAGCTCTCGGAGCCGCTCGTGGACTCGACGGCGCGCAACCTGTTCGGCGTGCTCGGCAGTCTGTTCCACTACAACCCGGTGATCACGTTGACGACCATGGAGAACCTCGGCGCCACGGCGGGCGTGTTGAAGATCTGGTTGGGCGACCTGACCCGCTACGACAACTACTTGGACCGCAAGCTGTTCATTTTGGGTGTCATGTCGATCCTCAAGGTGCCAGTGGCGCAGATCCCAGCGCCATTGCACCCTCACATGAAGCAGCTCGTGCTCGCGGCCATGACGGTGCTGAAGGAGGCGATCCAGAACCCACAGCCAGGCATCCACATTGAAGGCGAGGAGTCTGACGACGAAGGCGCCGAACAGTTTGAGGAGCTGCTCGAGAACGGCGGCTACGACTCGAATGAAGACGCCGAGGATGTCGTGGACGACCAGTACTACGCGATTCTGAAGCAGCTGCGCGAAGAGGCTGAGGGCACGTACGGCTACGATGACGAGGGTGACGACGAGTACATGAGCATGCTGGACGAAGTGGACGAGGTCGAGTTCTTCCTCACGACGCTGCAGGGCTTCTCGCAGACGTACACGGCCGAGTACCAGTCGTTCGGTCTCGACGCCGACGCCGACGCGCAGCAACTGCTGGCGTTCTTCGCCGAGGAGCACAACAAGCGCGTCGAGAGCAAGGCGAACGCTGTGAGCGACGAAGAATAAACAACTTATTGAAAGAGAAAGGAAGATGCACGCATAGCCTATTTTTTCTCACTCCCCATTTTACGTATACTTTCGGGTTTTGGAAATAGATTTTTGCTTGCCTTTCTTGTTGGCTTTTCGGCTTTGCACTTGATGAGGGCTCGAGTGTGGTATGGCAATGGATTCCACGGCGTCAGTTCCTTGCTCAGACTCCGTGGTCTTGAAGTCCAGCGCAACGAATGGTTTCCGTGCAAGGCTCGAAAGTCAAATCGCAGCGACGCGACCTGCGACGAATGACCTGCAGCATCGTCCACAGGGCTCTTCGAAACAGAGACCGATGACGAGATCACTGGCAGCACGGCCACAAGCATATCAGCTCAGCAGGCGAATGGTACGTGACTCCATCGTGCAGAGTTACCAACCTTGATGAAACTCTCTTCTTTACTTTCGCTGAGAAGAAGCAGCGTGCTGAGAGCACTAATATGTCGAATTTCTTTTGCTAGAGCGTCGACGAAATGAAGGTGTGGTACGAAACCGCTATGCAACAACAGCCAGCGCAAGCTCTGGACGACGAGCTCCCGTTTACGGGATTCACGCGTCTGCGTCGGATTGGGAAAGGTAGGCTTGACATACTCCAGACTTCGTTGCTCGTCAAGTCCTCAACTCATCACAATGCTTTTCAGACGGTTTTGGCGAAGTTTGGGATGTCAAAGAAGACACCAGCGGCATTTGCTACGCGCTGAAGCACATTGCAACGGGTACCTCCCAGTGTTCTTTATTCATTGCGTTTCGCTGTGCAAGCATTAAACTAACGACGGGTTCTGGCGGCTCGTGTAACTCACAGTGCTTCTGCACTAACAGAAATTCGCGTCGGGAATTTGCTGTTCCCAGAGCTTGAGCTTGACGTGGACACCACTGCGCTTAATCTGGTTACTCCCATGACAGACGAGGTGGGCTCCAAAATGCTCGGCAGCGTTCACAGCGAGCAACGAACGGGTTGTTCGCTATCGAAAGAGAATACTCCTTTCACAAGGCTCTTCCGCGTTGCGCAAGTGAAACGCGATTTTTGGCTGTTGTACGAGCGAGGCGGGCGTGCGCTCCGCGAGCTGGTGTTTGTCATTCAGGGCGAATTCCACGTGAACTCACGCGTATATCGACTCGAACATCGCTCGCTATACCAACAGATGAGAGCAGATTCGCGAATCGTACAGGTGAGCGGGAAGATACATTGGTGGGAGCTGACACGTGAAGTCGTTAATGCGAAGGTATATTTTTATGGAGTGCCTCGTTAAGAAATTGCTTGAAGCCGTGCAAATTCTGTCTGGGCATCGCATTGTGCATGCGGATATCAAACCGGACAACATTTTGCTGCGTCCGTGGCCGGCAGCAGCAGTCAATAATACCACAGGATCTCGATCGGAGAAAGCGCTGCTTCATGTCCAATTGATCGACTTCGGCTCGGCGTTTGTGTCGGGGTTGCGTCCACATCCTGCGAACCAAGGGCAAGGAGCTGGCGGAGGAGGAACTCCAGAGTACATCCCACCCGAAACACTCGTGCCGTCAGCTCCACCTCCTCCATCCCAAACCTCATCATCGCGCTCGGTTGTCTTGGGAACATCCACCGTTGACTCGTCGTCGTCGTCGTCGTTTGACGTGTGGTCTGTTGGCGCTGTGTTTCTTGAGTTGCTGTGCGGGTTTCCCTTGTGGCTTGGCTACCGGTCTCGCATCGAGGTCGATGGGAAGGAATACTGGGTCAAAAGTGGCGGGTTATTCACGACCAAGCATCGTGATCCAGCGAGTATCCAGGAACGCCAGCGTGAAGTCGTCGCAAATCTCGAACGACCGATTCGAAAATACCCAGGCATGCTGCACGATTGGCCACCTCAAGTCGCAGCCTCAGCTCTCGATCTGCTAAACCAGTTGTTGGACCCAAGTCCACAGACTCGTGTGCCTTCACAAGAGGCACTTAACCATCCATTCTGCAGTTGGCACAATAAATAGTGTGAGCCCAGTTGCAGCAAAGTTCATCCAGACTAAAATGCGAAAGTATCGTGGGTTCACAATGGATCACTTGCGCATCGCACAGCAGCTCTTCGAGATCTCTCGCACACGTCACACATGGCTACACAAAATACGAGGTTTTATTTCGTTTAACATGAGGTTTTATTTCGTACAGAATGTTGGTCGTGATTTGTCAACTTGATGACGGAAACGCTAGTCGCAGGTTGCCAAAGTAACCTATGACATCATGGTCCGTCCGATGCGGGTCGTTTGTTTTGCGATGAGCATCCGACGTAGAATAGCTCTTCAGTTTTGAATCTCACTTCTGAAACGCAAACACATTCGGCCTTTCCATATCATCAAGCCAACCAGTTTGCTGCAAGCACGACCATCATGAGCGCTTCCACAGAACAACCGCCTGCGCAACGACCACCGCCACCAGAGCTTCCCGAGCCAATCTCGTTCGATGTGGACGGGAAGTGCGTCCTCAAATACATCGACATCCGCCCGACCAGCCATACGCCGCAAACGCCGACGATTGTCCTCATCCATGGCGCTCCGGGCTCGTACCACGATTTCAAGTACTTGGTGCCATTGCTGCAGGATGATGCGCGAGTCATCGGGGTCACCTTGCCTGGCTTCGGAGACGCCGAAGTGCTCGACAGCAACAACTACTACGACTATGTTGTCCCCTTGGGTGGCGCCAAAGTGCTTTTTGACGCACTCGCACAGATCTGTACGGGCGAGGAGAACGTTTTCCTGCTCGGCCACTCGTTTGGTGGCCATACGACGATCCACGTGGCTGCTCTCAACACTGAAGACACCAAACTGAATGTCCGAGGAATCGCTTTGTTGGCAGCAGTTGGCCATCGTATGCCAGACTCCGTGTGGCCAATTTCAAGCTCCGTCTTGGGAATGATGATTCGCTCCAATTTGCCCGTCGTCTCGCCTGTTGCTAAGTACATGACTCGACTCGTGTACACGAACCTCCTTCGATTCCCGAACAACGCCCCTGTGAATCACTACGCATCAGGAATGGCTCGAAGCACGGCGACCGATTTTGAACTTGTGGATACGCATCTGAAGCAGATCAAGCATATCCCAGCGTTTCTAGCGTGGACGAAGAACGACATTCACATTAGCGAAGAAGTGTCGCTCAAGTTGAGCGAAAAGTGTCACCCAGGACCGCGCTTTGCGTTCGACCGAGGCGGCCACAACATCCAGAAAAACAAAGCGGACATTCTTGCTGTCGAGATCCTTCGCTGGGCGAACGAAGTCATCGCTGGGTAAAGTTTTGCATGGATTACACAAATTGAAGGTTCAAATTTGCTATGCCGTTGTCGTCTACAGCCTATAGCTTTCCCATCTCACGGCATGCTATCGTTCGACAGAGACTTACTCTGTCTGCATATACGCACACTCCTCATTCTTCAAGCGAGCTGTGAACGTTTTGGTAGCCTCCTGAAGTTCTCATAAGGTAGCGCGCTCGCTTGCTATGCGATTTCGACTGCCGCGCTGCCCAGCAATACCGCGCAGCAGTGCCCGCTGTCAAATTTTCTCCAGTTCCCACTCAGCCGAGGTGACTTGCCCGTAGCTGTCGTAGCTGATCCTGTCCTCTGGCCAGTGTGGCGCTTTTGTTTCATTTTAGTCGGGTTTTCTCGACTGCCTGAAATCATGGCACGAGAATTCCGAGTGCGACAGAGTGATGGTCTTGATTTGCAAGTGTAAAAATCATGACATGCTGACAGAGTGATGTTCGCGATTTTATGACACACAATTTATTCGAGAGCACACAAATCATGGCCGAGTATTGACCATGACGGTTCATGGTGCGAAACAATCATGACATGCTGATTTCGACAGAATGATGGTTTTTGCCTTCGTTTTCGAGTGTTGACGCAAAACACGCAATGGCGCAAGCACAACACAAGGCAAAGGCAAGCGCGCCTCATTCTGGAGTCAGCGCCAAGCACACGACCCACGACAAAGACGACGAGAACTAGCGCAGGATCAAACGCTTCCCACAGTTCGTTCTACAGCACGTCAGTATCGCACCCTCAGCCTAAAAATGAGCTCCTCGCGTCGCACTCCACCACCGCCGCTCCCCGAAACGCGCTCAATCGACGTGGACGGGAAATGCACCATCAAGTACATCGACATTAAGCCTGCGAGCCACTCGCCGACGTCGTCGCCGACCATCGTGCTCATTCATGGCTCTCCAGGGACCTTCAAAGATTTCCGCTACTTAATTCCTTTGTTGCAAGAAAATGCGCGCGTGATTGGGATCAACTTGCCTGGCTTCGGTGGCTCCGATGTGATTGAGAAGGAGAAGTACTACGACCACGTGAGTGCGTTGGGGGAAGCAGAAATCGCATACAGTGCGCTATCGCAGACTTGCAAGGGCGAGCAGAATGTGTTCTTGGTTGGTCATTCGTTTGGCGGCCACACAACGATCAATCTCGCCGCGATGAATCTCAACGGAGCGAAGCTGAACGTGCGAGGCGTGGTGTTTCTGGCGTCGGCGGGACAGCGGCCGCACAAAGCGATGTGGCCAGTGATGAGCGCAGTCCTGTCTAGCGTGATTAGTTGCGAGATTCCAGTTGTGTCATCAGCTGTGCAAGGTCTGGTTCGTACCATCTACACGAATTTCGTCGGGTTCCCAAACAGCGAGCCAACCAGCCACTACGTGACTGGACTGCTTCGCTGCAACTCGACCGACTTTGAGCTTGTGTGCGCGCAGTTGAAAGAGATCGCACACATCCCCGCATTCATCGCCTACGCGAAGGACGATGCCCACATCCAGGAAGAGATTTTCGTGAAGATGAGTGAAGAATGCCACCCAGGTCCTCGGTTCGCATTCGGCAAAGGCGGCCATAACATCCAGAAAACAAAGGCCGAGTTTATTGCGATCGAGCTCACGAAATGGATCGAAGACATTCTGTCTTAGATTGGCGTCTGACAATGCACAACAAATAAATAAACGAAGTAGATCATCCGAGCGATGCATCGAGACAATTGACGTCATACATATTCGAGCAATACGCGTCCTGTTGACGACCGCAGATTACCGATCAAGTAAGTGGTAGTGCTGAACGAAGAAAACTAGCATGAACATGTGAGCGCTCTGGAGCAGCGACATTGGCGTATGACGCGCTGATTCAGATCTGCAAGGGCGATGAGAATGTGTTCCTCGTTGGCCATTCCTTTGGTGGTCACGCAGCGATCAACCCAACGGCGTTTGCTAACAAGGATGACCAATTGGAGATGACAGGCATTGTTCTGCTCGCGTCCGCTGGTCGTCGTCCTCATAAAACGATTTGGCCAGCTACAAGTGCGGTGCTAGCGACCACCGTGCGTGCTGAAATTCCCGTCATCTCGTGGATCGTGAAGCAGCGTTTGATTGATCCGTAAAAGAACTTTGTCAATGCTGTGCGTTATTTATGTCTTTACGACTTTGTGTGAGTTGTTGTTCAAAAAGGTTATTTAAAAACGAGAGGATGTTCATATTTTACGGTGACACGGTTCCAATGTCCCGTAACGGGAACAGCACAGAGTGGGAACTCGTGACTCAGATGGAGCTCCTCGACCTCGCTCTCATTTCCTTCCTCAACATGGTGCGCTTCCGTGTCAACCACAGCGATGCGATTGACCCACGAGCGGTCACTTACTGCTAAGCAACCGACAAGCAACGAGGGCGCCGTCGTTCCAGATGAGCACCGCGCCGAGCCCGAGCAGACCACATGACCTCAAGCTCCCTGAGCCACGGCTCCTGCAGCTCGAGGGCAAATGTGTCATTGAATACATCGACACCAGTCCTGACTCCTTTGTTACGTCAAAGGATATGCCAGCGATTGTCTTAGCACACGGCTTCCCCGGGACGTGCAAAGATTTCCGGCACTTGGTCCCGTTGCTGCGGGACAATGTGCGGGTGATTGGCATCAACCTACCTGGGGTCGGCGGCTCGAAGGTCCTGGATCGCGACAACTGCTACGAGTACATTGGCGCTCTCGAGGCAGCGAAGCTGGCGTACGAGGCGCTCACGAGCCTCTGCTCGGCGACTGACCTCATATTCTTCCTGGGGCACTCGTTCGGAGGTCATACTGCGATTAACCTCGCGACGCTGGCTGTCGAGAACAACCACTTCATGGTGGGCGGCATGATCTTACTTGCTTCTGCAGGGCACCGTCCGCACCGAGCCGTGTGGTCGGTCGCGAATGCTGCGATGGCGAGGACGGTGAGCGCGGAGGTCCCGATCATCTCGGCGGCAGCGAAGACGGTGACGAAGCTCGGGTACACTCAAGTCATCGGTTTCCCAGACAATGCGCCAAGGAGCCACTACGTGTCCACGTTAATCCGCACGTACCGCACTGACTTTAATGTGATCGAGAAGCAAATCAAGGCACTTGCTGTTCGAAAGGCACCAGCGTTTGTCGCCTGGACCAAAGACGATCTCTTTGTCGAAGAGGCGATCTTCCGAAAGCTGAGCCAAGAATGCCACGCTGGACCGCGGATTGTGTTCGAGAAAGGTGGCCACAACATCCAGAAGATGCAAGCCCGAGTTCTGGCAAAGGAGATCGCCGCGTGGACCCAACAGTTTGTGCTAGCGCCTGGCCATTATGCCAGACTATAGCTATTGGAGCTCTTCAGAGACGCTGAACTCCAAATTAACACAGAGCCGATGCAGATCAAGTGCACGATGAAAGATCCCTGCGTCCTTCACATCCAGCACCAATGCATCGAGTCTACAGTCTTTGACTGGTGATGGCTGTCATGATGAGCTCGTGGCACGGGTCCGTCGTTTATTAATCAGTGACATGCAAAAGTGATTGTGCAACAGTTGACTTGTTGCCCACAGCGTTGACACTTCGAACTTCTCGCGAAGAAAATTGCCAACTGGCTACTGCTGTTTGACGATGGGATCTGCACGTATTGTGAGTGACTGACGTGCAAGAGCCAGCCAGCGACCATGGATGACGCGCAAATCGCATGCCGCAATCTCTCAATCGCTCGATGAGCTCCGATCTATCTATTGCGCACCTCTTACTACCAATACCCTCTATCAACAGATGTAGTCAATAACTACATCTCATGTTTAATTGGTCTGCATGCAAGTACTTTTCCTTTGCATACATTCATATTTACATAGCCTTTCGAATACAGCATTGGTTGTCTCTACTCTTAAATAGGGAATGTGCTTCTGAAGTGCTTTGACAGCATCTCAAAACACCGAAGCCGCCACTTGCGCATTTTTCGTCCTCCTCTCTGCGGGTCTTTCGTGCTCTTTGGCGCCATGAGTGGCACTGTCCAAATCATTGCCGACCGCGGCTTTCCGCCAACTGTCAGCAGCACCCTCAGCACGAGGTTACCTGCATCTGCACTCCCGGAGCCGCAGTGTCTCACACTTGAGGGCAAATGCGTCATCGAGTACATTGACACAGCGTCCATCGACACCGTGATCGCGCCGAGTTCGATTTGCATCGTACTCGTGCACGGAGCGCCAGGGACGTACAAGGATTTCCGGCGCTTGGTCCCATTGCTGCAAGACAGCGCGCGCGTGATCGCGATCAACTTACCTGGAGTTGGAGGCTCCCGCGTGCTCGATCAAGACAAATACTTCGACTCGGTCGGCGCTCTTGAGGCGGCACGATTGGCGTACGAAGCACTCGCACAGATCTGCAAAGGCGAGGAGAACGTGTTCGTGGCGGGCCATTCGTTTGGTGGCCATACTGCGATCAATCTTGCTACGTTGGATGCAACGCACAAGCGGTTGAATGTACGAGGCATGATCTTGATGGCGTCTGCGGGCCATCGTCCTCATCGAGCGTTCTGGCCGATTGGAAGCGCCGTGGTAGCGAACACCGTTCGTGCGGATCTCCCAGTGATCTCGTCGGTGGCGAAGACGGTGGCGAAGCTTGGGTACACCAAGGTGGTCGGGTTTCCAGGCAACGCACCGAGAAGCTATTACGTGTCCTCGATTATCCGCAGCTACTGCACCGATTTCAACCTGATTCGCACGCAAACCAAGCAACTGGCTGCTCAACACGTACCAGCGTTCATTGCCTGGGCGAAAGACGACGTCTTCATCGAAGAAGCCATCGCAGAGAAGCTGAGCCGAGACTGCCACGCTGGTCCGCGGATTGTGTTCGAGAAAGGTGGCCACAATATCCAGAAGACCCAGGCTCATGTTCTAGCAAAGGAGATCGCTACGTGGACTCGCCAGGTAGTACTAAAGCCGGGGCATCGAGCCAAGCTGTAGCCTTCTTTTTTGGGCTCACATGTTTCGGTTATAGAATTTTGTCCTGATCGTGATTGGCAACAATTGCAAATCTAGAAATGTATGGTTCTCAGAATTAATTGCTGAACAACAAAATATACGGTGATCTATGATTGGTTGTTATAAAATCTCTCCGGTTTTCAGCCAATCATAGAAAAAGATCGAAAAAAGATCACGAAACGACGCCACTAGTTTGGTTCACGGTGATCAACTGATGGCACTCACATAGCTCCAAGAGACCAAGTGGAGACAGCAAGAGGAGAGAGAGCGATGCTGATGCTGCTGGCGCTCGCGGTGCTGCTCTGGCTCACGTGGCGGCTGCTGAGCCAGTTCAAGGACGCGCACATGGACTCGGCCGTGCAAAGCGCTGTGTTCGTGAGCTGGATGCTCGGTTTCCTCGCGTTGCTGCTGCTGCCCATGGACATAGGTCAAACTAGGTTTACTGCGGCAAATGGCGAAGAAACAGAGGGAGAAAATGAAGCAGAGCGAGCGCAGTACCTGGCAGCGTGGCAGGCGATCTACTGGACGACGTTTGCGATGAGCTGGTTCGTGCTGCCATTTCTCGTCGAGTTTGGTCAGAATGGCGAGTTTGTCCTGGGAAAGCGGATCGTGAGCGCGATTTCGCGGCTTGTGTCCCACTGGAGGACCATCGCTGCTGTCGTGGGTATCGCGATGGTGTATCTAGCGTGTGTCGACCATTTCTCGATCGATGGACTGCTTGGACTCATCATGGCGACCAGCAACACTTACGGTCTATTGTGGGCTATCGCTCTGCTTGGCTTCGGACTCGTCGAAGCCCCACATCACTTCTGAATGCTCCGCTATCCCGAGACGCAATTGAAGGCGCTCCATTTCCGCGCGGTACAGGTCCACGAGGAGCACACGGACGCCATTTCCGTCCATGACGACGTCGTTGGCGCCGTCTATGATTGCTACGAGCGCATGCTGCACGCCGAGAGCGTGTCGATCATTCTCACGAGCGACATGCAGTTTGCCAAGACGTGTCTATTGCAAGTCAAAGAACTCGTCGAGCACGGCGATCGTGTTGCTAACTCCAGAGCCACCTCATCCTCGAACGCACCAACGCTGTGTGAAATCGTGGAGCTGCATCGCTGCGCCGCTCCAAGCATGCTTGGCTCGCGGTCTGCATTGAGACCGATCGTCTCCTCAGCTGTGCGACGACGCGCGAACTGCCGCCTGCGAGTCTATTCCCGACCACTTCCCTGCTCAACCATGTACGCAACGTGTGCATCACGAGCCAATATCGGTTGCAACGCGTCGCCGCGTCGCCACTTGCGGTTTTCTGTGCAGCAGTCACAGGATGTGCCTCGGTATGCATCCTCTGGGGAGAGCTCACCATGAGCTGGAGCTCTTCATCGTCATTCTCGCTGCTCTCAATGCTCACACAGCCACCCTGGGGCGTCCACGCCGTCGAGCTTCTCGTATTCTTCGTGCTGCTGTACGTCGCGTTCTGCGCCTACGCGAGTCTCACAACCCTTCGCGGATATGGCAAATGCGCATTGCGCAGCGAGCACAACTCGACGGACGCGAGTCTGCTCACGACCGCGATCTTCCAGCGCCGTCTTCAGTTTACGATCGCGTACAACGTGCTGCTTCTGGTCCACAATCGCAATGATGATGATACAGCGTTTGTCGCGCTTTTCGAGGACATGCACGTCGTCCACGTGCTTGGCGGCGGGTTCCCGTTGTACGCGCCGCTGCTGCTGATCGTGCTCGCGGGATGTATGCTGAGCCACGCGTACGCGCGCGTCATGAGACCATTGGGCGTGGATCAGTACGAGCAGTTCAATGGGAGCGACGCGGAACATGAGGTGCAGGTCACCAAGGGCGAGCAGCACGTGAACGCAGGGATGGACGCGTGCCGCCACGTGATTGCGCGAAGGAAGCAGAGCGCGCGAGAGAGCTACGGGTACGCGAAGACCGCGACGAGCGCGCAGCGCGCCGTCAGCACGCGCATGTCCTCACTATTGTACCCATTCGCTTGGCGCCATCTTGTCGCAATGCGAAGGCGGCAGAGAGCGCGCGTAAGCCATGTTTCCTCCATGTGTTTATCCCGTTGACAGTTTTTTGGAGGGAGAGAGCGTGGAATGCACGAGCGGCAGTGCCGTAGATTTGAATATGTACTGCATCGTTAATTTCCACAATGCATCACTGCACTGGAACACATGAGATTCACAAATAGTAGAACAACGTAACGCGTCAGGATATGGAATGCTAGGGTGTGCTGTCAGGAAGCGTCACGACTGCTTTTTGTATCCTTTTTTTCATTCATTCATGCCATCAATGCCGCCAAGCGGTCATTTCTACTCTTCACTTGCGCCGAGCAGTGCATTCAGTCAACGCATTCCCGGTTTCTTCTTCTTCTCCTTCTTCTTCTTGTAAGCAGCAGGAGCATGTACAACCAGCAGCAGCCGCAGTACCAGCATCCGAGCCCATACGTCCACAGCACAGGCGCCGACGAGAGCTACTACATGCATGCGGCGAGCGACGACTTCGAGCGCTCGGGCTCGCACAAAATGCCGCGCGCCAAGCGCATCAAGCGGTTCTACCCGCTCATCGCCTGTACGTATATATATGTGGACTCTGTTCATGGAGATGCAGTGGTATTGATGGGCTTTGCCTTGCTGTACTGTGTGCGAATGTGTCCCAGTGCTTGTGCTTGGCGCGATCATCACGGCCATTGCGGTGACTGTGAACGCCAGCAACGACAAGGACAGCACGACCACGAATGACAGCACAAGCAGCAATGTGGCCACAAAAGCGCCATCGACGTCGCCATCGACTAGTGGCAGTAGCAGTACGTCGACGAGCACGACGACGCAGACCGGCGGCAGCAAATCGACGTGCCCCGAGATCGCACCCTCGGGTCGCACGGTCGTGTTCTGGCAGAGCGAGGTGAATGGGTGTGAAAAAGTGCCCGTGGGCGTCACGCACGTCGTCTGGGGCTTTGCGCTCGTGGCCGATGGCAGCGTCGTGCCCACGTTCCAGAACAGCGACGCATACGTGAAGAGCTGCGTGCAGTCGCTGCGCAGGTGAGTAAATTGAGAGCGCGTTGTTCTGGGCTTGATGATTGGGTTTATCCGTGCAAAATGCACTGACACCACTCGTTTTGTATCTTTGTTATGCTGCTAATATAGCAAGTGCATCTCGTCGATGGGCAGTATCGGGGGCTCCACAAACAACAAGAACCTCTCGGCTGTCACGGACGCCACAGCGTTTGCGGCTTCGGCCATCGCGCTCGTGCAAAAGTTTGATTTCGACGGCATCGACGTCGACGACGAGACTGTTGGCGCGGAATTCGACGCTGACCGCGTCGTGGCCATGATGAAGGCGGCGAGTGTGGCGCTGCGCCAGTACGATCCCAAAATGCTGCTCACATACGACGCGTACTTTTTCGAGGGCGAGCCGAGTTTCTGTGAGAGCCCTGAGCACGCGTCGTACACGCGATGCTTCCCCACGGGCGTCCTGCCGCACGTCGACTGGATCAACATCATGGCGTACAATGTGAACCAGGACGAGGCTGCCGCGGCTCAAGTGTACGAGAGCGCACTCAACACGACGTTCGCGAGCTGGGCGACGCAACTCGGGAACGATTTCTCCAAGGCGACGCTGGGCATCTGCGTCGCGAAATCGTGTGCGTACGGACCTGGACCGAGCACTGCGATCGTCGCACAATGGGATGCGTTTGCGCGGCAAGACGGCCACGGCGGCATGATGGTGTACGCCGCGTCAGGCGAGATCGACGACGATTTCCCGGTCACACGGAGTATCCTGGATGCAGCATAACTTGCTTGTGCATGTGGACATCATTTTATATCGTAGACGCAAATGTCCTTTTGATAGAGACGCTTCTATATGGCATACGCAGGCAGGTGGACACTTTGTGTATCTCTCTGCCTTGTCCTTCTGGTATGGACGCGCCAAATATATGAGACTACATTGCTTTCATATTGATGTCGCTTGCATTTTACTCGACAGTGGAGCGCGCACTGGACCATCCCGAGACGACATTTGGGTGCACGGACTGCTCGGTCAGGTCCATGTCCGCACTGTCGAGCGACGGTACGGCAGCGGCGATCGCGGCCGAGCGGAACATGCGTGGCTTCCGGTCAATGAATAGGTCCATGGCCACAGCGAGCAGCACAGCGCCTGCGAGCACAATCAGGTTAATCAAAGCCAACTGCTGCCGCTCTTCGACGACGATCCACGCAGTGACGAGGTCACTTTGCACGGGGCGACACCACTCGTTCTGCTGCGAAACGACTTGCTCGTAGGGGATGCATGGGATGACCAGCGACGGCCGCGCGGGGCATTTGCTGGCATCTACGACTTCGCGCTCATCCGCGCGGATCGCGTACATCGTGGTTCCATTCGTGAGGCTGTGGCGCGTCACGCGCATCCCTAGGACTGTGTCGCGAGTCACGCTGCTCAGGTTGCCGATAGCCCAGAGCGACGACAACGCATCATCTTCGCTGATACTGATCACGGACGTCCCCTCGGCTGCGCACAGTGCTACACGTTGTACCTGCTCCATTTGACAAGAACGCGGCGGTGCGCGATACGAATAGGTCGTCGCGTTGATCGTTGTGTTGGTCGTCGAGCAGTCGTCCCACGTGCATCCAATGGACTCGTAATACGCTGCATTGACCGCGATGTCCGCCATGCTGAGACCGCACTTGACGCGGATCTTGACCAGCCGCGTCTTCCCGTAAATGTCGAGTGCGAGCGCATACCCGGTGTCCCAGAGCAGAGCGCTGCAGGAGTCCCGGGAGCTCTGTAAACGTCAGTCCGAACGCATCAAGGCGGTCTGTGACCCCTGTAGATACTAGCAGTTCTTCCAATGGCGGTGTAGCGGCGTGCAACACGGCGGGTGCAACGAGTCCGTCGTGACAGTGGCGGTAGAACAACGCCACGAAGTCCGACGTGGCGCCGCGCAAAACAGATGCAAGGCATATCGATTGATGCTTATCATGTGTGTGTGTCATGCCTAGTATACCTGAGCTGAATGTGCACACGTCACAAATGTATGCACCTTGTTTTGAGAAGAGAGCATCGAACGCACCTCCTCATGATAACTAACTTAAATCGGTTTATCTTTCTTGCTGAGTGAGAAAATGTGTGGCAATGAGAACTGATTTAACTGACTTGAAGTTCACTTTAGCGACTTCTCTCTACAATAGTGACGTCAGCGTCAACATGATGGAGGCACATGTGCATGTGATTCTGATGAGTGGCTCCAACTGAAGATTCTGCCTGTCATTCCAGCGAACGAACTCACGAGAACGCACCGCAAGCATGCGCGCCATCGCCATCGCCACTGCACGCTCTGCACGCCGCGTAGCCGCTCAACAGCACCTTCGCGCGCGAGCGTCAGCGCTGTCCGTTGCTGCTGCTTGTCCAACCAGTTCGCATTCGCTCGCATTTCTCAAGGTTGCGCGCTCGTTTTCCGTCAACTCAGCATCATCAAATGCATCATCGAGTGCTGACGCAGTGCCGGCACCAGTAAAGAGCGCGAGATCGCCTCGTCCGGAACTCCCTGACCCACAATTCGTCGAGGTCGACGGCAAGTGCGTGATCAAGTATGTCGAGTTTACTCCGGAAAACGTGACAAACACCACGCCGACTGTGATTCTCATCCACGGCGCCCCGGGGTCGTACAAGGATTTCCGGTACTTGATGCCGCTTCTGCAGCAAAAGAACGTGCGCGTGCTCGGCGTGAACTTGCCGGGATTTGACGGAAGTGAGGTGATCGACACGGAGAACTACTACGAGCACATTTCGGCGATTCCAGCGGTGCAATCGACTCTTGAGGGCGTGGCGACGCTGTGCGAAGGACATGAGAACGTATTTGTCTTGGGTCATTCCTTCGGAGGCCACGCGGCGATGCACTTTGCCGGATTGAACCACGTGCAGCAGAGAATCAACCTGAAGGGGTTGTTCCTCTTCGCATCGGCGGGCTTAAAGCCGCACAAAGCGCTCATTCCGCCCGTGAACCACGCCTTGTGGGTACTGCTGCGCTCAAAGGTACCAGGGGTTGAATACATTGGCAAGAAGCTGACTCACTACATCTACACGAAACACTGGCCGTTCCCTGACAATATGCCGTTGGAGCACTACGCAGCGGGGATGGTGCGTGTCGCGTCCGCGGACTTTGACGTGTATCGTCAACACCTTGAGAGCATCAAGGACTTGCCGTCGTTCGTTACGTGGGCTCAAGACGACTTGCTCATCCAGGAAGAGATTTTCATGGACGTTGCCTCGAGATGCCACCCAGGACCACGGTTTGCATTTGTCAAAGGCGGTCACAATGTTCAGAAAACCAAAGCGGACATTCTCGCGCTCGAAATGGCCCAGTGGATGGGAAACGTCGTCGCGAACAAGCACAAAGCGTACACACACGATGTCAAAGTGCTGCCGTAAAAAAATGATACAAGAAACAACTCAACTTAGATGCGTGTTAACCGATTTCTGTTGAATCTAAACAGTGGTTTTCTATGGCACAATGTATTGCGCTCTATTTGATACTCGCGCGACGTGTTTGTTGTAATCTACAGGCGCAACATGCCGCACGCCGCCAAGAATTCGCTTCATTCTGCAGTTCACGGTCGAGCCACTGGTTCTGCTGGATATGCTCGCATTGTATCACCACCATCGTCAATAATCTCACTCACCCAGCGGTGAACCTCTTCGGCAAGGAAGTCGGCCTTGGTCTTCTGAATGTTGTGGCCGCCTTTCTCGAACGCAAAACGCGGTCCTGGAGAACACTCGTGGCTCATCTTCAGCGAAATATCTTCCTCGATGTGGACATCGTCCTTGGTCCATGCCACGAACGCTGGGATGTGCTCAAGGCGCTTGAGCTGGTTTCCGACATTCTCGTACTCTGTCGTCTCAGCTCGAAGCAGTCCTGAGACGTAGTGGCTCGTCGGTGAGTTGTCGGGAAACCCCACGACCTTCGTGTACGCGATGTGAATGAGTTTCCTCATGAGCTGATCGATCACTGGGATTTTGGCTCGCAGTATGGCTACGACCACCTTGTTGAGCCTTGGGAACAGGGAACGATGAGGCCGATGACCAGCGGATGCCAGTAGGATCATCCCTTTCACATTCAGCTTCGGAGTTGCATCCGCGTTGAGTTCTGCGATATTAACAGCAGCAAGACCGCCAAACGAATGGCCGAGCAAAAAGACGTGCTCGTCGTACTTGCAGATCTCACAGAGGGCGTCGTACGTGAGTCCCGAGGCAGCGCGAGCATTGGCCAGCTCAAAATATTCCGCTTCGTTTAGCACATCGGATCCACCAAAGCCAGGTAAGTTCACTCCAATCACTCGTGCAGGCTGCTTCGACAGCAATGGTGCCAAGTACCGGAAATCCTGGTACGTCCCCGGCGCGCCATGCAGGAGCACAAACGTCGGAGCGTTTGTAGCAGCGATGTCGGGTTTCACGTCAAAGTACTTGATCACGCATTTCCCGTCCATGTGGATACTCTGAGGCTCGGGGAGTGGTGGTGGCGCCGGTCGTCGTAGCTTTACTTCGGCTGGGTTTGCGACGGAGATGGTCGCAAGAGCGCGCATATGGTCGACACTAGAGCATAGATGCTGTCGTCTTGCCACTGACAGCGTTCGTCCGATGAGCTTGGTGGCGAGCATTGCGATTGTCTTCTTGATCCCTTCGACGCCTGTGGTTCGATTGGCGACTGCGCCTTCTCCCGAGAGAGTTATTGAATGCACCAGCAGCTGCGCTCTGCAGCATTTGGACGCTGCTGTGGAGACGAACGTCGACGTGCGAGTCTTCATTTGCACGTCAACGTGTCCCATTTGCCAATGATAACGCAGATTACGGAATCCGCAGTGTCTGGATGCTTGAACAGGATGTGTCAAACACACCAGTTAGTGGCAGGATTGAAGAGAAGCCAACTGGCATATTTGCCCAGACATAAGCTGTGGTGGAGTGTAATTATATGCATTTTTGTCTGGTATTTCGCTCGACTATTTCGCGCAGTAACTGTCAATAGTGTCTTCTGAAGGAGTCAGCATTCTGAACTCACTGAACCAAAGACATTTCAATGTGTCCAAGTCCCAGCTCCAGAATCTCGAATGCGCTCGCTTTTGCATACTCACGCGCGCATGCAATCACCAGCCACAAGCCGCATGCATTCGAGAGAAAACCGAATTGACGCATTCGATGTTCTCTCCCCGCTGTGAGCCGTTCCTATCGCTTGTACATGACGCAGTAACTTTGGTTTTATAGAAAGAAAGCACTTGTGTCTCCTCTCGCTTGCACCGTATTTCTGGAAGGCAGGCACGACCTCAGTCACACACACGCACACGCATATATGCGTCTATTGATGCGAGCGAGACAGCGTCATCGAGCGCTCGAATGAAGGGAGAGCGCGCGGGTCCTCTGTGTCCTTTACACTATCGCATTCACATCCACATCAGCGCCAGTACTCGTTCATCGCAGACGCTCACTCAAGGCGATGATCGATGTGCCCGCGCAGCTGCATCGTCTTCAGCAGCAAGCAGCGCTCGTGGCCGAGAAGGTCGTGCTGCTGAACCTCCCAGCGTTGCTATCGCGGCGCATCTCTGCTAACCAGTTGCAGTGGAAGGATCTCTCGGGGTTCCTCCAGCGCGCGCTGCTCTGGGACACCGGCTTGGTGCTCACAGGCGAAGGCAAGCTGGTGCAAGTGTACGTCCCGTGCGGCAAATCCATGGGTCAGATCTTTTTGCCTCGACAGGTCTTTGATCCCACAACGTGCGACGTGGATGACTGCTATAGCAATAGGAGTGTGCATGCCACCACGACCACTACGGCGTACATTGCAAGCCAGAATTGCTCGCGCAACGCTATTGTGAGCGTCGCTCAATGCGCAGTCGAAGACGCAGTCACAGGTGTCTCAGACAACAGCGCACTCTGGGCGGAAGACGGCGGCAACATTACAACGGTGCCCGACATACGCATATATCGAAATATCGTGTCAATGGCCGCGAATGCTACTGCAAATACATCAGCAAGCGCACTCACGAACGAATCCAGTCCTGTGTTGTACACCATCCACGAACAGCAGACAACACTTGCAAGCCCTGAGGATTGCCCGACTCAGTCGTTCTTTATCGCGCCGTGTGTCCAACGAACGCTCACGAACCATAACGAGTGGTGTACACCTGAACGAGGTGGGTTTGTCGATCTGTGGCTCGATGCAGAGTTCGCGTCATCGAAAGGCGGAACAGGCACTGGAGTATCGTCCTTGTCGCTGATAATCTTGATCGTGCTAGTGGTCGCGACGGTGTTTGGCGCGATTATTGCGCTCGTTGTGCTCCGGAGACGTCGACGCGAGAGACTCAGAACGCTGACAACAGCAGTCGACGACCCATCGGAAATTCCGACGCTGGCTGCGGCCGAGTATCGTCCATCGACGCCGTCACTGCTGGATTATCCGTCCCAGGTGACGATTCCCAACCTGATCAAAGTTGCGTCGGTGGCAAGCGACATTGCCGCGCTGAATGAATCGATTTGCCGACAGTCGATTGAGACCATGTCGACTTTTTGCAGTGACGGTGTGCTGATGACCAAGCGCGTTCCGTACGCCGCTCTGCGTTTTGAGACCATGCTCGCGCGTGGGGCGAACGGCGAAGTGTGGCGTGGCGAGTACTCCGGCCAAGTCGTTGCGATCAAGAACCTACTGCCCGAGAAGCAGCACGACAAAAACGCGATCGAGCAGTTCGCCAAAGAGATTCGACTCGCGTCCACGTTAGAGCACCCAAACATCGTGAAGTTTGTGGGCTTCTCGTGGAAACGGCTTTCCGATCTGTGTAGCATCTCCGAGTTCATGGGCAAAGGAGATCTGTCGGATCTAATCAACTCGACTCTCAGCGGACGCATGACTTGGAATCAGGAGAAGCTCTCGATCGCGATTGATATCGCGAACGCATTGGCGTACTTGCACTCGCTCAAGCCACTGATCATTCACCGCGACCTAAAATCGCTCAACGTGTTGCTGAACGACAACTTGGAGGCGAAACTGAGCGATTTCGGACTCAGTCGCGCGCGCTCGTTTGAAGAGACGATGACGAGTGGCATAGGAACGCTACTGTGGACCGCGCCGGAGATCCTTCGCGGCGAAGCGTACAGTGAGAAAGCCGACATCTTCTCATACGGCATCGTGCTCTCGGAATTGGACACGTGTTTGCCGCCCTATGCTTTGAACGACGAAGTGAGTAAGCAGCAGCTCACGAGTATGCAGCTCATCAACCTGGTCGCCAAGGGCAGGATCAAGCCGCGGTTCCGAGGCGATTGTCCACGCGCACTGGAGCGGCTGGCGACGTCCTGCGTGGCTGAAGACCCGTCGACGCGGCCGAACGCGATGCAGCTCGTCGCGGCGCTGCGCTCCAAGGGCATCGCGTCGCACGTGTCAATTAGGTAGATCGGTAGGTAGTCAGACAAGAGATTGGACTGACTCGTTCACTTGATTGATGTCCACCCATCTGGTTTTCTAGGTTCAGCACCTCGAGTATCGTCATAAGGCAACGTCCGATGTTGCGCGTGACGTTGGTTGAAGCCACGCATGCGAGTATTATTTATCTTTTCATCTCGGGTAAGTTGGTGAAAACAGGGCATGTGAGGAGGAGGAAAACGTGCGTGTTGAATATGAAAGGTGTAGGTTGACAGACGACGCGCAGAGAAGGTACATATCGGGTGCCTTCAGTTCAGCAAAGCGGGATGCTTCCATGTAGACCCTAAATTCGATCCCCTAATTTAGGGTCTCCTGTCGTCCTGTCGCTCTTGCAAAAAGGCGGGAAGACATGACTGCTCAACGTCCTTTCGACAAATATAAAGAGGTATTATATCAAGATAGGAGTGCTTTTTTTGCACTAAAGTTGCGTTGTCCACATTTGTGGCAGCATAGTACCGCTTATAAAGAGGCATTGACCTGTTTTCTGATCGCAGCATCTACTCGCACAACAGTCGTTGCTTGCTGGTTCGAGTTTATCAAAGGGGGGAAAGCAGAGTGATGGTCCGTTTCTTTCATTCCCTCTCTCCCTCCCCCTCATTCGGCAACCTGCCTTCAGCACCAGCACGACCAGCAAGCCCGCAGCGACAACCATTCCGCATTTTATTCTCCCAAAAAGGAAACCCTGCCCTTTTCGCTGCAATAAAGGAAAAGCAGCGCACATTGCGAGCGAGCATCAGGCTGAGGGGAAAGCGCGCGCGCGTGTGCGTGTGGATCGATCGCTTAGCTGAAGAGAACCGGACGAGAGACTCTGCTGCGCGTTCGCGTGTGTGTTTCGTCTGCTGTGTGTGGTGATTGTATAGAGGACGAGACTCTCGTTGATTCGTTTGATACGACGACAAGGACAACCAGAGTAGCAGCAGGTATGACGCTGGCGCGAAGGAGCAGAGCGTTGCTGTTTGCGGCGCTCGTTTTCGCGCTGTGTTGTGTCCAGTTGGTGTGTGGCAGTGATAGCGACATGGTGGGGCGACTGTACAGGATCTGGAGTTCGGGAGGCAGCGTCGACCCGCTGCCGATCGCGGAGAAGGCGTTGCCGCAGGTCGCGAAAAATCGTCTCGTGGGATTCGACTCGCTGCGATGGGGCGTGCTTCCAGGACTCGTCCAGCGCGCGATATTGTGGGATACAGGGATCGTGATGACGTCCAGCTCGGAATACGTGCAGATTTTGACAGTGTGCGGCCAGACGATGGCTGATTTGATGCTCGACGTCGCTGTGGTGCAGGATATCGTGAGTAATAGCAGCGAGTGTATGATGTCGAAGTGTGGCGGTAATGCACAGTTTTTGGAGAGCTGTCCAGTCGATGTCGTCGTGCCGGCAGTGCGCTGTTTCGTCGACAAAACAACGTTGGGGACAGTGCCGCTTTTTTCAGGTGTGTACTGGGCAGCAGACGGTGGAAATGAGGAGGTTCCTGCTCCAGTGTTGCGTGATCACACGAGTCTAAATGCGTCCGTGAATAAGCTGTATGCGATCCACCTCGTCGACAAAGTGTTCAGTGGCGTGAGGTCGTGTGAAACAGAGGCGAGAATGATCATTCCGTGTGGAAAAGGAAGCCCGAACGATGGACGCATCTGTACTCCGTCAAATGGTGCGACGCTGGATGCGTGGCTCAAGTATCTCTCCATGCCTGACCAAAGTACATTTACGACGACGTCCTCAGTGCTTCTTATCATACTGTTCCTGCTTATCGTGGCGCTCTGCGCCTTGATATATTATCTCGTCAGGTACAAGGTGGATTTCAAGTCGCTGGACTCGTATGACAACTCGCACACGTCGAACCTGCTGTCCAACGAAAACATGCTGAATGGATCCACGCCGATGGACGTGTTTGCTCGCTCTGGTGGCCGTGGGAGTCGCGGCGCAGATCCGACGCTGTCGAACGACGCGCTCTGCAACAAATCTGCGATATTGCGCCGTTTCGTCTCGGATCCGACTATCGTCACGAAGCGCATTTCGGTCTCCCAGCTTACGTTCCTGCGTGTCCTGTCCAAGGGCGGAAACGGTGAAGTCTGGTTGGGTCAATACGAGTCTCGGTATGTTGCGCTGAAGTGCCTGCTGGCGTCCAAACGGGAAGATATATCGTCGCTTGAACGCTTTACGGATGAGCTTCGACTTGCGTCAATGTTGGAGCATCCAAGAATCGTGGCATTTTGTGGAGTCGCGTGGCAGTCATTGCTTCATTTGTGCGCAGTAACAGAGTACATGGAGCGAGGAGATCTAGAAACAGTGCTGAGCCACCCGACGGCCACTTCTATGGTGTGGGGCAAAGAGAAGTTGCCAATGGCGATGGGCATAGCCGAAGCACTGGTGTACCTGCATTCGTTGGAGCCTGTTGTGATCCATCGCGATTTGAAATCGAAGAATATTCTTCTTGATCGTCGTCTGCGCGCGAAACTGAGTGATTTCGGACTCAGTCGAGAAACGTCTGTGGAAGACACCATGACGAATGGCGTTGGCACGATTCTCTGGAGTGCGCCAGAGGTTCTTGAAGGCAAGCGCTACGATGAGAAAGCGGACATCTTTTCGTATGGCATCGTGCTGTCGGAAATTGACACATGCATGCTGCCGTACGGCTTCAACAAAGAGCGCGGTGGTAAAAACAAGATGAAGAGCATGCAAATTGTGCATCTTGTGGCAGAAGGTAAATTGCTGCCTACTTTCCGCGAAGATTGTCCTCCGGAGATCGTTGATCTTGCACGAGAGTGCTTGGAGCTGAATCCAGAGAAGCGCCCGACCGCGATGGAAGTGGTGTTCCGGCTGCGCTCGAAAGTGTCGCCGCTGCTGAGCAACGATGCGTTTGACGAAGAATAGAGAGACAGGTGACACGATTATCTATTTTATGTTTATGTATTGATGTCGCTTGTGTTGAGGGAGTTTGCAACCATGGAGATGCATCGTCGATCCGTCGTCTGTTTCTATCCCAGGGATTATCTAGTAAAGCAAGAAGAGAAAGCCAAGTGTTTTGAGTCGAGTTGTCGTGCCGTATTAATGTAACCCAACGGTTTTATTTGCTCCATCGCATCTCACGCTTTTGCTTTGTCCGTAGGTTCCGAGTCCGACCAAGTGTCGGATGCACGCACCTCTTGGAGACAAAATCTCAGACACAAATACCATTTTTACACTCGGCACCTGCCTGATGCGATCGTCGTCACCTGGATACCTCGATGAGCTGGCGCCAAGCGTGTCCAATGAGTTCTTCCGTTACATCGCAGCCGCCAGCGCGCATGGTCATTACGAAGGCGCCTCATGCGTCAACGCCCGCAGTGCCAACTAGTCCTCGCGCCATGGTCTCTGTCGGTAGAAAAGACAACCCGGACATCGAACGGAAACGGAAACTCATCCAGTCGATTCCGATTTTGAAGCAGGCAGTCAAGGGACAGCATTGTGGCGAGGACGAGCCGATCTTCGCGCTGGAGATTACAACGTACACTGACGGCGAGTATGTGTACTGCCAGGGATAGACAGAGCGTGAGATGTACTTTATTGAAGAAGGGAAAGTGCTGATCACGCAACGCAGAGTTGGAACAGGTCCGGCGCGTGCAGGTGCACGACGACGATCCGTGCTAGAAGCAGACTTGGAGATTCAGATCATGACGCATGAAGAGCACGAATACTTTGGCGAGATGGCGCTGTTGCAGAATGCTCCGCGAAAATTGAACGCTGTAACAATCGGTGCTGTTATGTGCATGGTTCTGCACATCGACGATTTCCAATCGCTCCTGGGTCCACTGCACCAGCTGATGCTGTGCCGCAATCTCTTGCGCTCGCATTCTGTGTTGGAGAAGCACCGATTGTTTAAAGAGTTCACCCACAGCCAACGGAGGCACGTGATCAACCACTGCAGTCTCGATGCGTTCCAGGACGGCGACTGCATTTGCCGGCAGGGCGACATGGATGATCGGTATTTCATTTTAGCAGAAGGTGAAGCCAGCGTTGTCATCGACGAATTCCTCCTAGACACGGGGAGATCGCGATCGAACTCATTGTTCACTGGTGAGATTAGCAGACGAAGTAGCGTGTCGGTGATCGGGGTAACGGTAGAAACTTCTTCTCCAGTAGCAACAAGTCAATCTGAATTGGCGTCGACGGTCTTTATGTGCTGCACGCGCGTTGAGGTTCTTGAGCTTTCAGAACGTGGTTGGAGGCGGTTGACACTGCAAAGCCTGCAGACGATTCGGAATTCTCTCTTGGAGCGTAATCGCTGGAATCATGAGCTGGTGGATACCCTGAAAGATCCGTCGTACTATCATCTCGAGAAGCCATGGCAGTTGCTTGCTCGAGCGAATCCGGTGACGGGAAAACTCGAAGACCGCCAGCCAACTCAGCTCGCGCGTCACCTCAAGGACAAGAAGCAAAATGCAACGAGTGGATACTCGCTACTATTCCCGACTAGTGAAAGCATGTCACCAGAGCGATCAGTCCAGTCGCGAGGTGAAGCAGCATCAACTCGAAAGGGCGACAGCCCGACGAAAACCCAGTTTAAGACTCCACCCTTGTCGCCGAGAGCCTCCAGTTTGGGATGGAATGGAACACCGCGCTCAGCTTTGGGGGGTTCTTTCGCTACCGGTTCCTCTGGAACAGAATCCTTCGTCCCACACCCTCCATCATCGAGCTCTTGTGTGCGACCAGTTGATCCGAACGTTGTATCATCGCGAGATCGCGATGAATGCTGCAGAGCCTGACATCCGAATTCCACGCGATTTCCCAGGCGGCGGGAAGTTCTGTCTCCAGGAGTTCATTCCACCACAAGACAATGCATTACTGTCTGTGCATTTCAAGCATGTGTCATGGCATCCGCGTGAAGAAGACAGTGAGCCTCGTACTGAGGTGGCAACGATGTTGCATGACGGTGAGTACTCGTTTTCGACTCGAACATGCAGACTGGCAGCCAAAGCGAGAATGGAAAGCGATTACAAAGTGGACAGCAAGATGCAAAGTCGTGTGCAGAAGCTGGTTTGTCATGTGATCAAGCATTTTCAGATCTTCTTTGGCGTCCAGCTTCTTGACGGTACGCTCGAATTCACTCTCCACAAGCAGAGCGACTCGATTTACTTGGTTGGTGCACAGTCGATCACAGTGCAATCAGTTTCTCCTTCGACAAACCTTATCTGCACAAAATCACCAATCTCGGCAGCACATGAGACGAAAAACCGTGGTGTTCACAAGCCGACAAGGAAGTCTGGAAAGCAAAAACAGTCGGGGGTGCGCGCGGCAACCACGGCAACGCGTTCTCAACAAGAATGGGCTGTTTGTGATGATGGTTTGTTCAAGGAGCCTGTTCGAGCGAACTACCGCGTTTGCCGCCTATGTCGTCGATCAGATGACATTGATTTGGCAAAAGAGCTCAAGCAGAGACAGACAATGCTGCGCTCCACCTTGGCGAAATATCAGCACGTCCAAGAGCAAAACGCCATCGCAGAAAAAGAAAACGCCGAGTCCCAGTCATTGCAAGAACAGCAACAGGTGACAATTGCCGAGCTTCGGTACGAACTCGACCGCATCCGCTCCGAGTTGTACAACAAAGACGACAAAATTGTCGAATTAGCCAAAGAGAAAGGGAAGCTCGAAGCCCAGCTCGGTAGCGCGATGGTTGAAATCAAAGCTGCTCGCATGACGGACATCGATTTGAACGATGCGAAGATTGCTAGCGACACAGAAGCAACAGCAAACAAACGGATGACGCTCGTCGAGGAAGCCTCACTGAAAATGAAAGCAAACGTATACACAATCCAAGAAAATGCAGTGGCACACACGCAATAAAATACAAAATCCACCCAGCTGAAGCTCACACTCCTGCTTCCTCTGATGATTACCATTGAAGCACCGCAGGGAGGTACTTCTCCGCGAGACTCAGGTAGTGCGGCATCAACTTGTCAGGAACAATGTCCTTCATCACGTCGTCCGAGATTGAGGCGTACACTTCCAGCGAATGCAGCCACTCTCGTGTTTCGAAGTCCTGTGGCGCGCACAACTCGTCGTACTGGTCGTGCTCATGCCACGCCTTCAGCGACCAGAAGCGAATCGCGTGCAGCGCTTCCGCGGGAAGAGACGATTTGTTGAACTCCAGCACACGGAACAGATACTCATCCGGGGTCCACGGCAGCACGACTCCATCCATTCCACTTTGCATCTGTGTGCTACCACTGCTCTTGGTCGAGTTGCAGTGGTCACTGTTCAGCTCGTTGAGCTCAGGGTAGCCGACACAGTCTGGAATCGACGCGCCGACGATCCACGTCGAGTTCTTCACCAACCACTCCTGCGCAGACACGCTACGAAGGATCTCATTGTCTTCGTCCGTCCAGCAAAGGAAGAGCATTCCAAGGCCACGTCTGCACAAATATCATCAATAGACAACAATGACACGGTGAGTTGTCTGTCTACAGCACAGTCAGAAAATAAACACCAAATTTGCACACGTACAAGAACACTGCGAGCTGCAACCAATCTGGATGACCGTCATCCCGAACTGCCTGTGCAGAAACCAGCATGTACTTCAACACCCAGCTTTCAGCCGCTTCATCGTCACCATTGAGCCGCATGACAAGCTTGCAGGCGTCCGCGATAGAAAGTGACGCATTCTGGAAGTTGCCGTACTTCACGAGTTGGTTCTTCACGAACGCCGACGTCTGGTACTTGCGCATGATCTTCGCAAATAATGGCTTCGCATCCGATTTGTTGCACACGAGAGACATAATATCACCACCATCCCAGGGCACAGGGGTCTCTGAAGACACCACTCTTTTCTCGTCCTGATCAATGCAGAGGTAGCTGCCGTGGAAATTCTTCAATGCAATTCCTCCAGCACTTGCCTTTGCGAGTGACGGCGAGTCAGCTTCCTCGCCACTGCGACTGGTGTCCGAATGGTGCGGCACGACTTGGAACGTCTCCCACGTCGAATTCAGTTGCCGATCCGCGAGGATATTACCGCTTTCCTCAACACACAGGAATTTCCCGTGCACGCTACGCAAGAAGATCTCGCCGTTAGCACCCAACAGAGTCTGCCACAATGACTCGGGGTTACTCTTCTCCTTGCGCGCTTCAATAGCGCCATCTTCCGAAGCCATGAGGCACGTTCCGTCTGACGTCTTGAGCGTCAACATGCAGAACCAAGAGTTGGATTTGCTGCTGCTGGGCTGCACGGGGAAGAACGTGCGCGTGTAGAATGGGAGCACCATCGGCACTTTGCGGAAACACTCCGTGTCGTTGTATAGAAACAGCACCTTGGCGTCTTGTTTCTCCTGGAACCCCCAGGTCTCGTAGAGCCCCACCAACTTGCCATGACTAGTACAGACAAGTAGTAGTATGAAAAGTTAGTTCCTCGACATGTTCATGGCTTTCAATCAACGCTCCAGGGTGCGAATGTACCGCTTGGTGTCTTCTTCGGCTTCCAGGTGCAACTCCGTGACTCCGAGCTCCTTCAGCGTGGACAGACACGCATGATAGAGGATGCGCGCGAGTCCGTACCCGCGCCACTCCTTGTTGATCACGATCGACTTGACGTGCGCCGTCGCGTCTTTCTCCAACGTAAAGATGATCTTCCCAATGGCCCCACGCTTGGACGCTAACAGATATATCCACACAATAGACACATACCCACACAATGAGACCTCTATATCTCCAGTCATATACATACACATATCCAATACACACCAACCATACTGCTTTAGACATCACATAATTAGGGGTAAGAGGGAGTCCAAGCAGCGAACAGACCTGTGAAGAGCACCCAGCGGAGCTCTTTGGTCTTCTGGTCGTTCGTGAACTCGAGGCGGAAGCGCGCCGGGTCCTGCAGGAAGGCATCCACGAGGTTCGCGCGCGCGCCCAGCACCACGAGCGCATTGTCCGACGGCTGCTGCTGCAGCGCACTCGCCGTGGCGCCGCCAATGCTGCTGCAGGTCGCCGCCATTCTCGCTTCTCACTTTTTCTCGTTTCTTTGGTTGCTTTTTGTCACGGAACGCCAGTCGCGAGTTGCAGTTTCGGAAGTGGGTGGCACAGTGTACCAACATATGCGAGAGGGAGTCTTTGAAAACAAGGTTTTATCAGTTTTGAGGTTCAGTACAGTCAGATTATGGATATAAGAGCTGATGGTGATTGTTCTATTTTTAAATTTGTGCCAGAACAAGGTGGGACGGACATGAAACGAAGACGTCCACTTCGAGGAGGACAGCTGAGTGTCCTCCTGGGTGCAGTTGCGCATTTGAGAATGGTCACCACAACCTGATGACAAAGGGCTCTTGGACCCACGAATCGACTGCTGCATGAAGGAGATCGTCTACAGTGATAGTGGACATGAAAAAATGCAAGCGTACGCCGTTGTACCCGTACTTCTCCGACCTATGAACCAATTTTGTGAGGCAGCAAAGGTCACACTGTCCTAAAACTGATGTTTCTACGTGCACGAACATGCATCTAGGTTGTGTTGTTGTTTTTCTTTACAATGTTCTTATGGTAGCACTTGGACGTCGTGTGTGTAACCTTTGTGCTTGCTCGCAGTGACGTTCTCAATCCACTGCGCCATCTCGAGCGCGAGAATGTCAGCCTTGGTTTTCTGAACATTGTGGCCGCCTTTGACAAACGCAAATCGTGGTCCTGGGTGGCATCTCGAGGCAACGTCCATGAAGACCTCTTCTTCGATAAGCACGTCATCTTGAGCCCATGCCACGAACGACGGCAAGTCCTTGATGCTGTCGACGTGTTGACGAAATGCGTCGAAGTCTGCGGACGCGCATCGAACAATGCCTGCCGCGTAGTACTCCAATGGTGCATTGTCAGGGAACCGCAAATGTTTCGTGTAGATCCAGTGAGTCATCTCCTTGCCAATTCGTTCAAGCACAGGCACTTTCGAGCTCAGTAAAACCCACATGACGTGATTGACCGACGGCACGAGTGCTTTGTGCGGCTTAAAGCCCGCCGATGCCAAGAGAAACAGCCCCTTCAGGTTGATTCTCTGCTGCACTTGATTCAATCCGGCAAAGTGCATCGCCGCGTGGCCTCCGAAGGAATGACCCAAGACAAATACGTTCTCGTGTCCTTCGCACAGCGTCGCCACGCCCTCAAGAGTCGATTGCACCGCTGGAATCGCCGAAATGTGCTCGTAGTAGTTCTCCGTGTCGATCACCTCACTTCCGTCAAATCCCGGCAAGTTCACGCCGAGCACGCGCACGTTCTTTTGCTGCAGAAGCGGCATCAAGTACCGGAAATCCTTGTACGACCCCGGGGCGCCGTGGATGAGAATCACAGTCGGCGTGGTGTTTGTCACGTTTTCCGGAGTAAACTCGACATACTTGATCACGCACTTGCCGTCGACCTCGACAAACTGTGGGTCAGGGAGTTCCGGACGAGGCGGTCTCGCGCTCTTCACTGGCGCCACTGCATCAGCAGCACTCGTCGTTGTAGACGCATTTGCGGACGCTGCGACGGAGAACGAGCGTACCGAATGGAGCAATGCGAGCGAATGTGAACTGGTTGGACGAGCAGTAGCAGCAGGAGCTCGCGCACATGGCTGGCAGTGGTGGACAGCTACGCGGCGTGCAGCGCGCGCAGTGGCAATGGTGCGAGCGTGCATGTTGCGCGTGTTCCTGAGCGTTCGTCCACTCAAATGAGTAGCAGTAGAGTCTCACATCAGAATCGCATTGCTGTGCTGAACAAGAAGCTGCGTCAGCTATTCGTTGACGTCAACTGGCACTCTTTTGAAGTACAAGTCACTAATTGCAGTTTGTGTAGCCATCACCTGACTCTACGTTGCGGAGAAGTTGCCCAAATCACGCCGGATTCCATTCCACACCCTGACGTGTGCAGTGAGTCCTACATCGCACAACGAGCGCCATCATTCTGACGTTGCAGCTCAACCCAATGCGCCGTGCGGCAGCGCAGACACCGTCGCGCGTCTTCGTAAGAGCGTCCTCGCGCTCTGCTGCCGCTGACGGCGCACCATCGCTTGGTCGTCGCTTGTGGATCGCGCATCGCGCTTGCGGACAGCAGCACCGTCCTCTTCTCTGCAGCAATGGGGTGCGCAGCTTTGTGTCATTCATCCCAATGGCAAACCCATCGGTGCCGCGTGAGCATCGACCGCCACCTCCACCACTACCGGAACCTCAGTATTTCCACTTGAAGCGCGACAACTGCACGATCGAGTACATTGATATCAAGCCCGTAAGCGCTTCTGCTGCAAAGGACCAGGTGACGATGGTGCTCGTGCATGGCGCTCCTGGTACTTACCATGATTTCCGCCACATCATCCCATTGCTCCAGCAGCATCGAGATTCTTCGACCTTCAATATGCGCATCATTGGCATCAACTTGCCAGGTTTTGGACGATCGACGGTCGATGAGAAGGCGTATTTAGATCAGATCAGTGCGGTACCTGCTGCAAGGCTGACACTGCAGGCGCTCCAAGGGCTTTGTGTCCCAACTGAGAATGTGTTTGTGATGGGCCATTCGTTTGGTGCCCACGCGGCACTCAACCTCACAGCATTGAACCAAGAGTTGTGTGATGGCGATCAGCAGCAGCATCAAGTGAACTTTAAAGGAATGGTGTTCCTCGCTCCAGCAGGGTGTCGCCCCCACCGTGTGCTTCGTCCAAAGGAGAATGCTGCCGTGATCCGACTTCTACGGTCCTCGAATCCACTGGTCGCCAGCACGCTGGCTCAAGTGATCAAGCTCCTCTACACCCGTATGCTTGGCTTCTCGCGCGAGAATCCAGCGAGCCACTTTGTCGCTGGCATCGTGCGCGCTGGAACGACCGACTTCCAGGTCGTCACGGACCACGTGCTCGCGACGAGAAGCACGATTCCGTCCTTCGTTGCGTGGTCCTCGAGCGACGAGTACATGGAGGACGAGATCCCCGTGGAGCTCGCGCAGATGTGCCACCCAGGTCCTCGCATCGCGTTCACGGGTGGCGGTCACAACATCCAGAAGACTCGGGCTGACTTCCTCGCAGACCAAGTGCTGGCGTGGATCCACCACGTGCTGCATCCCGAGTCCGCAACCAGCAAAAAGTGCAGCAACATTGAAGACGTTCAGGTCGTGCCATGATAGAAAAGTTTCGCCATAGTCACTGCAAGCTTGTCGTGATTGCTGCAGGAGCAGGTGTCCACATTGGTAGTCACAATAGATCCGACTACTTGGAGTGAGCAATGAACGGAATGAGCGGCCACAGAATCGACCAAAATGCCAAAGCACGGTATACTTACCGTTGCATTTTGCTTCTATATGGCAGTCAATGATACGTAAAGTACGCTATGCTCGTCACTTCCTACCTTGTTTCGGCATTTTGTCCAATCGACTAAAAGAATCCCGCACAAATCATTCTGCAGGATGGGGTGGGTACATTTACCTCGCTGTGATTGGCTAAAACTGCAAACATATGGACAGACCAATTGGCTGAAAATGTAGTTTGCGATTGCAAATCATGTCCAACTTCTGCCACCGAGTCACAAAGCAACCTGCGACGCAACGCGCGACTTGATTCGACCTCGTGCCACGGTCTCTGGGGTGTGTGCGTGCGCGCGTGTGTGTCCCCGTGTGTACGTGTGTGTATCCACCACCAGTCGACTTGCCCATCGTCCTGCGCTCCACGCTGTCTCGTGGTGGCCCTTGCAGCTGCTTTAGAAGCCCGCACTCATGGACATGAAGCAAGCGCTCGCGGCGCTCAAAACCAGGAAGAAGACGCAGAATGCCGCCGTGGCGACCAAAGAAGAAGAAGAGTTCGTGGACGCAGAGGCTGATACCGTCGAGGTGAAAGGTGTGCGAAGCGCCAGCGGTCTCAAGTTTCGCGCGCTCGCGATCTCGATGCTCTCGGCCAAGGACCGAGGTGGCGCCGACGAAGACTCGAGCTCGAGCTCGTCCAGTGAAAGCGAGAGCGACAGCGATGACGAAGACAGGGAGGACAACGAGGCTGCGAAGGAGAAGGCGAAAATGAAGCAGCGCGAGAGGCTGCAGAAGAAGTTTGTCAAGAAACTGAAAAGCCGCAGCGACATGGACGCCGCGGCCTCAGCAACACCCACCGCGGGGTTCCCGACGCTCGCGAGCGCGGCGATCCTGAAGTTTAAAAAGCTACCGCAGCGTCCACTCCGCACGAATATGCAGAAGCACAGCGACCCATGCCTCATGCGTGAATCGCAGAGTCTGAGCTCCGAAGACGAGGACGAAGCAGTGCGCAACTACGGAACCATGCGCAACGACGCCAACCAGACGATGGGACAAGCAAACGCTGAGCAGGCTGGAGAAAGTATCGACGCTGTCTTTGATACTGAGCTCGGCTTCAGCGCGACAAGCAAGCGAATCTTGACACCGCAGCCGTCGATGGAGTCGAGTGGCATGGAGCGGCTCACTGTATCTGATAAGGAGACGCTCGTCAAATTGCGGCAAAGCCAAGTGCGCCAGAGTCGATCGACGTCGAATGCTGGCGTACAGCAATCACTGTCTCAACAGCAGCCGTCTCGACCGAGTCGCGGACTGCATCGTTCGGTCCTGCGGCTGTATGGGAAAATCAACAACTCGTACTTTGCCTATTGGCTCGTGGTATGCTCCCTGGTGGTGATTGCGCTCGACATCGTCGCGATCATCTTTGTCAAGTTCACGTTCGAGTCGAGCCACGACAAGTTCGGACACCGCATCACGGACCACCGCGAACTGGTCGAAGACGGGCTCGATGCCGGGTGTGACTGGCGCTTGATGATGCTCCGAGGCATGCACTACGTTGGCATTCCGAACGTGCTGCTCGTTGCGCCCGTGGTGTTCTCGTCGGACTTCTTTGCGCTGTACAAGACCACGAAGGACAATCGTATCGTCCGGTGTGCGTACCTGCAACTGTGCGAGGTCATCATCACTGCGCAGATGGGCTTCATGATCTACTTTGCTTGTGACCAGGTGTTCAATCTCCCCGAGACGGTGAAATGCCACGAGCTGTACACAGCGAGTGAGATCGCACTGCTGTACTCGTCGCTCGTCGTCTGGTTCGTGCTCGTGAACCAGATCGTGCTCTTCTGTCGCTTTATCACCCACCAGAAGCTGCAAGCCGACGGAGGTAATGACGCCAACCACACATCGCAAATGAGCTCGTGGATGAAAAGGTGAGTTTACGTGGCTGGAACAATGCTCATCTTCACGTTTATATGTGCTAATTGTGTCTAAATTTTCCTTGTAGAATCATGTCGTGGCCTGGGCTTGGCCAGCATGGTCGCAATGTCAAGACGTTTAAAAAACGTCTCTACCGCGAAGTCATCCGTGGCGATGTGGACGCTGCGCAGAAGCTGCTGGAGGAGGCAAAAGAGAAATACGGGATCGCATGCGTCAACGACTTGTACCACACGCCCACACTCTGGGCATACTCGTTCGCGCAGTCGTGCAAGAATCCGCTCCATGTCGCGGCTCTGCATGGCAACATTGTGATGGTGCATCTCCTGATTCTCCATGGGTTCGACGTGAATGCACTCGACAAAGTCTCGCGTGTGAATTTCAACATGGGACTCATTTTCAAGATCTGCACGCGTATTCTGGTACGTGTGACGATTCTTTTAAAGTTGCTACTGCTGGTAGTTTCTAACGTTTGATTGTATATTCTTGAAACCAGATTCGAACTCAAGACGGACTCAAGTCTCCTCTCAAGTCGATTCTATGCACCGTGCTACTGCCGCCGATCCATGGCGCTGTCGCGAGCGGCCACGTCAATGTTGTTCGTCTGCTGATTGAGAACGGCGCCGATGTGAACGCGCTGCCGAGGGCTTCGTTTTACTACCCAGCAGGCGTGTTACCGCCAATCTTCGTGGCTGATGATCCACAAGTGCTTCAGCTGCTAGTCGCGAACGGCGCGAACTTCCTCAACGTATCCCCCGTGTCGTTGACGGGTTTAATGCGGACATTTGCGACGCCATTGCAGCGCGCGACGTTCACGCTTCGATCTTCGCTCAGCGATTACCTTGTGGAAAGTGGTGGTGACGTGGCGTTGACGCCGCTTCACACGGCCGCCGCAGTCGGGAACATCAGGAAAGTCAAGTGGCTGCTTGCGCACGGGACTCATGTGGATACTCTAGGCGAACGAGTGGATGGCGTTCACCTTCGTACGCCGCTGCATTGGGCTGCTATCGTGGGCAGGGTCTTGTCGGCGAGGATCTTGCTGCGTAAAGGCGCAAATCCAAATGCACGAGACCGCGATGGACGGACCCCATTGCACTGGGCGGCACACAACGACCATCCTGAGATGGTTGACCTCTTGCTCCAGAACCTCGCCGACCCGAACGCGCAAGATCTCGAGGGCAACACGATCCTGTGCTTTGCTGCCGAAGCGGAAGGTGTAAGCGTGCATACGATTTCCAGCTTAGTCGGTGCCGGAGCGTCCCTGAAGCATCAGTGCGCGGATGGGGACACGGCACTTCATATCGCGCTTCAGCGCGAGAATCGTCAGACGGCGCTCGCGCTGATCAAATGCGGGGCGAACATGATGACGACCAACAGTTTCGGCAAGCGTCCAGTGGATTGCACGACCTCGACGGAGCTCCAGTTTGCGCTGAAGAAAGAGGCTGGCAGCCGCGATGTGATGATCTCGTACACGCACACGCACTTTGAGTTCGCGCAACAGGTCCGTGAATACCTGGAAAACAAGTGCGCGCTGACGTGCTGGATGGACACGATGGACCCGAGTGGCATTGGCGGCGGCGCTGTGTGGCGCGAGGAAATCGCACGAGGCATTCAGAAATGCTCCGTCGTGCTGAGTCTTGTGTGCGACGGGTACACCAAGTCCGAGTGGTGTCTGAAAGAGCTTGCGCTCGCGAAGAATATCCGAAAACCAGGTGCGTTAACGTTGACTTACGTGGCTTTGCGACGTGCGAGGGATAACAAAAGCTCACTGTACATTGTGTTTCTGCTTGCTTCATCCAGTTGTCGGGCTCATTGTCGAAGAAGGAAGCAAAGCGTCGATGGCACCTTTGGAAGTATGTTTGCGCTTTTTAATGATGAAAACCGTCTTGAGCTTGTGGACGAATCACTAATATGCGTGTTGACTTTTACCACCAATAGAACCTTGTACCAGTCAAGCATCGCATCATTTTCAACGATTTCATCACGTCAAAGCGCCAGGATGGACGAAAAGTGTTGTTTGATATCGACGAGGACGCATTTGTCTCCAAGTTCCAGACGGTGTTACCGATCCTGAAGACGGCCATGAGCGCGGAACGACGGCTGGACATTGAAGAGAAGGAGCTGCGCGCTTACGAGAAGGCTGAAAGATACAAGATTCGACAAATGACGACTGTACTGGAACACCTCAAGGAAAGTCGTGAACACGGAGACGAGGACGACGAGGAGCCTCAATACGAAGAACATGAAGAAAAGAAATGGGAGCTCGACGAGGAAGAAGTGCGAGGAAGTAACCAAAGCGATGCGTTAGAGAAACCAGCAGCAGACCAGTACGTGCTCGTGTACTCTCATCTCTCCGAGAGTCTACTCAAGGACAAAGTGCTGGTGGAGCTCGATCGATTCGGACTGCAAAGCAAAAATCTCGATGTCGAGAACTTGGACGAGCAGCTGGAATCATGCCGCTGTATCGTGCTGATCGTGGACAATGCCCACGACATGGATCGACACGCTCGCAAGGAAATCGTGGCGACCATGACGCGCATCGTGCGGACAGCCGGGACGTCGAGGAAACGCGTCTTCCCCGTGTTTGAGTATGCGCATTTCCTGGATTTGAGCAAGATGTACAGCTTGGCGCGGTCCGAGTTTCACTACTTTGTGCAGGGCGTCAACGAAACGCGAAGCAAGACCGACCTCGTGCGCCACCTCCGAAGCTTTGTTGGCGTTGGGGCATAAGCAAACACACCCAAGATATCATTGTGTGCGAGCCGCAGTCATTTTTTCTCAAAGTATCTATTTCTCCATACAGAAGCATATCTCAACTGCGAGGCGGTGCTATGCATACAACACGGCATCCAAGGCAGATGCACCGTTGAATAAAGAACCATGTTTGCCAATATGGTACAGTTTTTGGTGCAAGGTACTTCGATGCTTGGGATTAGCAAAATCCGATCAGATTCTAGCAGCTTACCACGAAAATACACGCCGATCCTGGATTCCACAGAGATGGAGAACCGCAGGTTTGAGTCGTTCAGGGAGATAAAACAAATCGCGTTTAAATGAGCCACTCGGAAGACGACGTAATGGTAACATTCGATTCAATACGTTTTGCTCCAAGCGACCTCGCAACAGAATTGGAAGAGAGTCGAACTTGGGCTAACTTCCTGTTGACGCCTTCGTCCCCTTTAATCTTGTAAATAAGCGTCGCCTGTCGATTCGCACGTCCGCAAATCTTGCTCGTTCATCGGTTGCAACAAGCTCTGGTCCCTTCCTGTGTACATTCTTCGCATTCGGATCGTGGTTTTCTCAGAGTTTTGGTGGAAACGGCTGTTTGTCACCCAACTGAAGCAGCGGAGTCGGTTCATTTTCGACACAACGGCTTCCGTGATCAATACAACAACAGGGTCTCAGCAATGCGTGTGTCTTCCTTAATGGTGGTCTCGCGCGGACGCGTACTCGGCAGTAAAGGCACCGGATTTCCGCACACTCTCAAAGACACGGGATGCGTTGCTGAGCCATTCGCGCAAGTTCATAACATGGTTCATCGTTGGGTGCTTGGAAAACGACGGAGCGTTGGATAGTTGCTGCACAAATTGCTGCCATCGAAGCGCTGCATCTGGTTATGAACATAATATCGACAGTCACATGTTCAGCAAGCCATAAATGATGAGTGCACCGTTGTATTGGAAACGTACCGTCAAAATCTTCTGGTTTGGCGCGCTGAGGTACTTTAGAGTTGCTACCTGGCTTCAGTGGAATGGTCAACACTGGAATCTGCTGCTTGTTTGGAGCGCTGTTTTCGTCAGAATCGATTTCCACTGTACACAGATACCACCATACAAACACAAGCATTGTGCGCGCAACAGTAAGGATTCGTAACAACTCAGCATGGACCTCCTTTCTTACCGTAACGCGCACCTTTTTTCCGAGACGAACGATAGAAAGCGTGCGGCCACGCCTGGTCCAGCGCACGCACATGACGCGCGAGCAGCTCCTGCTCTTCGACAAGGAGCGCGGAACTGGTTGACCGTTTATTGACGAGACATATCAGCTTTGCGACGTGTTTCTCCTTGACCCCACCGGAAATGTGCGGCAACCGACAGTTCTGCAACTTCTGCTCCACCTGCTGCAAGAACCGCACGAGCGGGAGATCAGCGAAGCTATCGTGTGCGATCACGACGTAATGGCAGATCGAGCACAGGAACACGGCCAGTTGGTACGAGGCCACTTCGACTTGCTGCTCGGGCGTCAATGCACCGAAACGAGGCGACTCGTTCTTGCTGAGAAGCTCGCAGAGCATCGATGTGCTCAGCATCGGCTGCGTGTCCAGCAGCACGAGACTCGTGGCACGGCCACGTGGATCGTGGCTGATAGACAAGTCGACGCCGTTTGTCTCGTGACTCCCCGCGACAAGCGCGTCAAGACTTTGTGTGGAGAACACAGGCTGCTTCTTCCCACTGGCGCTACTGCTGCTGCGAGTCGTACTCGTTTTCGTCTTTTGACGGTCTGGGACCGGAGAACCCTGTTGCTTTGCTGTTTGTTCAGATGATGGCTCGCCGATGCGAGCAGCGTGAAGCAGCGACAGGATCGTCGATTTGCCGACACCTTCGAAACCCAGGACACCGACGACCGTGAAATTGGTGAGCTCGAGGCAATTCGCGAGTTTCGACGACAAGTCCGTCGCGAATTGGTACTGCGCCGTGATCAGCTTGATACTCGTCGCGGGAGGGATAACATTGCTGTTGTTGTTGGCGTGCGACGCTGAGGACGTTGGAGTGACGGCAGGAGCATGCAATCGCATTGATCCGGGTCCTGCTACTGATGAATTTGGCTTCTTGAGACTCGGCGAGCTCGATGGCGGCGGATGATACAGCGTACGCGTGGCGCCACCGCCTTCCCCTCCTCCCACAGACAGAGGATGTCGCCCGTACGAATTCAGATCCGCGATCGCGTGGCCTTGGCGGGTGTTGATGTAGAGAGCTCCGCTGCTGCCAGTGTCCTGGAGAGGGTGGTGGGTGCGTGGACTCGCCTTCACAGACGACGATGGCGGGGCGTCGGGGTCGTACAGTCCCATCATTGACACGCCTGAGGTCATCGGCGCCTTTAAGATCGTAGGCGGATGCTTTGCGAGGATCACAGGCGCTTGCGCAGTCCCATTCGTCGTCGTCTTACTGCGTGCCTGCTCCACATACACACACACAAACTCAAGTTAATCCCATAAAGCCCAAGCATTTCAGCGGCTGATACTGCGCAGTACCCGAGACGAATTTCCACTGCGGAAGGCGCGCGCAGACGCACCGCCACTGGTGTTACTACCACTAGTAGCTGCTGCACTCGCACTCGCACTCGCATGGCCCTTGTCGCCGCTTGTCGTGCTGCTCGTGCTGTTGCGACGGCTGCTGCCGCCACCTCGCTACGCACAGAGACACACCATTGCATTAGTTAGGTAGGAGTGTGTGAGCAGATAGATACACGTGGAGGGCACGAACGGACCTTCTGGCGCTGCTTGAGTGGCGTGTTCTCGCGATCCATGAGCACCTTTTTTTTTTCCTAATGGAGCAAATGGGAAATAAAGTCGGACAGAGTGATGGTCGCTTTGACAAGAGTTCTGTACCGGTACTATGACGGTATTGAACGGTTTTTGCTTGTTATGATTTACGAAAGTCATGATTTCAGAAAAATAACCACGTGATTCGAAAAGGTCAGTTCGTGATTCTTTCACCATGGACGCCACAGCAACTCTTGATGCAACCATGGACGAAAACAACAACATGAGTCAGAAAGCACGCTGCAAAGGAGTGCATATGCAAATGGGAACTACATCAGAGTGGGAAACGCGAGAAAGTGAGAGCAGCTACTTCTTCTGGTGGTTGATGAAGCGCAGCGCCAGCAGCGCGAGCACGCGCACCACGACGATCATGATCACGTTGATCATCAAGTAGTACCCGATGTCGTCGTGGCGGATGCCAAACACGTGATCCAGGTACGCCTGGATCGGGATCGATCCGATCGACTGCGGCGCGTTCATCATGACCTGACAGCCTGCTGGGTATGCATCCATGTTGATCGTGGCGTTCGTGGCATTGGCGTGAAGCACCTCGGCGAGCTGCGAGTCCGAGCATTCACTGAAGAGCGTGGCCGAGAACGCCATGAACGAATACCGGTGCGGCGTGATGTCAAACAGCCAGCGGTAGCCGCTTGGGATCGAGAGCGACGGCGGCGAGAAGCCCGTGAAGAGCACGAAGATCGCGTTGAAGAGCACGCCAATCACGGTCGCGACTTCGACACTCGGGAGCGCAAACGCCAGAAGCTGGCCAATGTAGATCTGCAAGAGCAGGTGGAGCGTCAGGATGAGCCAGAAGAACGCCGCAATTGGGACGTCCGTGAAGCCGACCATGGGGTAGAAGATCACGGTGAACAGGAGAGTCGCGACGGACACGTACGGGATCTCGGTGATCGTGAAGCCGACAAAGTACCAGAACGCGTTGTACGTCTGCGATGCGCGCTCGCGGTAGAACGACGTGCGCTCCTCCGAAGCCACAGCGATGGACGTGTTCACGACGATGATACCAAGGAACGCAACGGTGCAGAAAATCATACCGAGTCCGGCGTTGATACCCTGGTACGACGTGCGCTCAGCGTCCGAGAAGATCAAGCCGAAGAGCACACCCAGGAAGATGTGCACAACCATCCGCGTCCAGTTGTACGTCGGCAGCCGCCAGTACATGCGGAAGAATCGCTGGAGCAAGAACTTGGCCTGCACGGCTTCGTTCGCCGCGCGTTTGTTAGAGAACGTGAGCTGAGCCTTGATGGTATCTGGGCATCCGATGCCAGACTGGCTCAGGTTGTCCGCCAACTGCTGCTGGAGTGGACTCGTGGCAAAGTGCGCGGCAAAGTCTGTGTCCACGTTGATGATCTTGCGGGTGTCGACACCAGCACCGATGACCTCGAGCATCCACGTCGCCGGGTTGTACTCTTGCTCGATTTGCGGTACGCCTGGGATCGCCTGGAAGTAGTCGATGAGGTTCTGGCACCGAGCGCCGAGGTCGCCGTAGAACACGGTCTCACCGCCACGCTTGAGCAGCAACAGACTGTCGAAGAGCATAAACACCTCGGTTGACGGCTGGTGGATAGTGCACAGGATCGTTCGACCCGTGTCTGCGACCTTGCGCACGCCGTCCATGATGAGCTTGGCCGAACGCGCGTCGAGACCACTCGTGGGCTCGTCCAAGAAGAGCACACTCGGCTGAGCAGCGAGCTCGACGCCGATGGTCAAGCGCTTGAGCTGTTCCACGGAGCAGCCTCGGATCACGCGGTCGGCGATCGAGTCCAAGTCGAGCAACTCAAGGCACTCGTTGACAGAGTCCAGCTTCTTCTTGCTCGACACATCGCTGCCCTGACGCAAGAACGCGCTGAACGTGAGTGCTTCACGGATCGTCGCCGAGTCGGCGTGGATGTCCATTTGCTCACAGTATCCGCTGCAGCGTCCAATCGCCAGAGCCGTCGCAGGCACGCCGTTCAACATGATTTGGCCATTGATGGTGCCGCCCGTCTTGCGACCAGCGATGACATCGAGCAGCGTCGTCTTACCCGCACCAGATGCACCCATCAAAGCCGTCATCTTGCCTGGAAGCGCGAAACCAGAGACTCCCTTGAGCAGATCGATCGGCTGCTTGTCCTTGCCAGGTCCAGGCACGGCGTACCAGAGACCCTCGAACGCCACGGTCACGGACGTGAAGTTGAGCTCGCGGTGGCTCGCGAGATCCACGACCGTTTCTTCGTTCGACGAGCTGTTGGTGCTCTTCTTGTCCAAGACACGGGGTGTCGACAGCGACTGGTAGTCGTCCTTGCTCTCATCCTGCTCGCCATCGGCGTTCACTTTTGGCGCGATGAGGTTCTCTGGCGTCTCGAGGCGCTTGTGCTCCAGACGGTAGTATGCCAAGTACATGAAGAAGACGTAGACGGCGGTGGTGAAGAGGATGCCGTAGGCGATCCAAGACTTCTCAGTCTGCACGTTGAAGATGCTCAAGTAGTACTCGCCCATGGTCTTGCCGCCGAACTGCTCGTAGTAGTTTATACCACCTTCCTCGATGACGCATCTGTCGTGGCGTTCATTGCGGTACTGTGAGACCGCGAGACTACGCACACCCCACGCGATCGGGTTCAACCAGTAGCACCAGATGAAGTAGTCTGGGATGTGGTCGTGCGTGACGACAAAGCCCGAGAACACGATGCACACGAGCAGCGTCGTGAGACCCAGTGGCTTGGCCACGTGCACGTCTGGCGTCGCGCACGACAAGAAGAAGAAGTACGCCGAGAACGATAAATTCGTGAGGAACAACAGCACTTCGAACAGCAGGTACGCACCCGCAGTCGGCACGAAACCGCACATCCAGTACACGATCGTGCCGAACACGACGCTCTCCACGAACGTGAGTGGGATCTGGCTCATCGTAACCGAGAGCGCGAACGACGACGTACGGAAGAAGTTGGCGCGACGCTGTTTGTAGAACACATCGCGCGCCGAGAAATACACCGGAAGCATCGGCGACTGCGTCAGCGCCAGGTACAGGATCGAAAAAAACAAGATGCCCATGACGACCTGAACATCGTCAAAGTTGAACTGGTAGAACGTACTCGCGTACAGCAGTCCCATGATGACGACCATGCCAGTTTTGCTGCGCAAGAACGCCTTGTTGCGGATCGTGACGGGCAACTGGCGACGGATCAGCGTGAACGTGCTCGCCCAGAACGTCTGGTGGAACTCCGGCACGCTCGCAAGGTGCACGTTCGCATCGCTCGCCAGAACGGGATCCAGTGGCGCGTTGAGATCCGCGAGGAGTTTGTCGTGAAGTATGGAGTGAGCGAACAGATCGGCAAACTCCCGCGCACGGCGTGGGTGAGTCTTGATCGACGCGTTTGCAGGCACGGTCACTTCGTACTGACGCTGCTGGTCCGTGCCGATGTCACAGAGGAAGTCTGCAATGTCGCGGTGAGGTGGACACACGAAGCCCAGACTCTCAAAGTGGCCTTGGACCTGGTCACGCGGACCGTGGTACAGCACTTGACCTTCGCTCAGGATCAGCACGTCGTCGAAGAGCGCAAACACCTCGGGAGTCGGCTGCAGCAACGCGATCACGACGGTCTTGCGGAACTTCTTGGCGATGCTACGCTGCGTGCTCACGATGTCGAAGGTCGCCGCACTGTCGAGCCCCGTGCTGATCTCGTCCATGAACGTCGCGTACTTCATGCCAAAGTCCATCTCGCCCGTCGTGACGCGCTTGCGTTCGCCACCGGAGACGCCACGAAGCATCGCGTCACCGACAACCGTGTCCTGGCAATGCTGGAGTCCCAACTGGTGGGTCACGATGTCCGGGTAGTGCTTGTACATGGCGCGTGCGGCTTCCAGCGCTTGCTTTTCTTGGTTGCCTCCGTTGGCGAGTTGCTTCTCAATACCTTCGGGGAGAGCGCCACCACCACAACACTCGTGCGCGAACGCCAGCGTCTCCTTGACTGTGAGCATCGGGAAGTGCGTGTCCGTCTGCGTCACGTACGAAATGCACTGCGGTAGCGTGCGCTCGAGCTGCTTGCGTGGCAGTCCGTTGTACGACACGTCGCCCTCGAGCACGACGTTCTTGTCCATCGGGAACTGGCCGCTGAACACCTTCATGAGCGCCGACTTGCCCGAGCCCGGCTGGCCCAGGATCAGCGTCAGCGACCCTGGTTTGATCACGCCGCTGATGTTCTTGAGTATCTGCTTGCGTACGGTGACGCGCTTGCCGCCAGCGCACCCATAGCGTTTCTTGACAAAGTTGGCGATCGTCGGGAGCTCAGACTTGGCGTCGTTCTCCGAGGCTACCGTGACCATGTCGACACCGAGCGAGAGGTTCGAGTAACGGATCTCGAGCCGCGGCAGCGCGACACCCATCACGGTCTCGAGGCTCGACGCCACGTGGTCGTGCATGGCGTGTGCACCTTGCGCCGTCATCTCATCCGCGGATCCAAAGCCAATCATCGCTTCTGGTCCTTCTCACTCGAGCTTGGAAAGAGTTGAAACTCGGTATATTGCACACTTCGTGCGAAAAAGTGGCGAAGGCGAAACGCTGAGAGATGACTTGAGCCCAACTGAGCAAGTTGTGGAAATGGAAAGCGAAACAAGTCGACCGCAGCGCTTCAGTTGTTTGCCAAACATACAAAAGTTTGCCTTGATTTCATCCCAGTTTACCTACGCACTAGACTCTTGCAGCACCAATTCGATGGTACACGATTGCTTTACGACTGGGGAAAGACAACAAAGTCGTCCTGTCCTGAGACGTCTTAGCCCGAGAAGACGCGAACTCCATCCTCGTCATGTTTATGAAGCGGACGAAGAAACATGAAGGACACAAATCAGGGGCGGAGACTGATTTGACTCAGTCGAAGACATGATTTGGCTTGGCGAGCTGCTCAAGTTGCAAGCACCCTCTACAAACCCAAAAGCAGCCGCTGCAAATTACCACTTTCATAGCAACTGAGGAACTTCACAAACTGCATAAATGAATGAAAACGAACAAAAGTGTATGGATTTTCGGTGATTTGCAGAATTTGGTGGATTTTTTGTATTTATCTCGCTGATTTCCATGCGAGTGTAATCTGGACACACGCGATCGCATCATACAGAGAGAGGGTCGCAAATACACGCAAGCAAAGGCACTCGCCCTTTTGCGCCTTTGCTGGCGTGTATTCGTGCATATCACATTCAAAGAAATCGTCCATTTGGGTCTTTGCTTGCGTGTGTTCTCGAGCAAGGTTGCCATACTGACAGCCCACATCCCAAAGGAAAAAAAAAACCAGCGTGCCTGACTAAGCCAGACAAAGTGACAACCCAGACCAAGAAGACGACTCATCCATTCTCGCGGTGCAGTGGAGCGTTCAGTGACTTTGGCTCCGAAACATCCAACGTGCATACGATTTCACCCATATCATGTGACAACCTTTATGCCATTCTATCTGCGTTGGACAGAACATCAGGGCTCATCTGGCATTAGTCACCACTCTCGGAGCCACAAGTGCGGCTACGCTTGCAAGAACATGATATCACAAAAGCAGCGGTCTCGAACGCCTGTCACGTGCTGATCTTTTTGGATCTGGCGCATTGAGTCAATGATTGTGGTGCCTCAAACACACACACAGTTGATTGGTTTCATGCACATTGAGTAGTACGACAAGGTCTGACGCTTTCGGTGATTTTGGGAACGGTCTTGGATGTGTGGTGCTGGCTACTGTTTGACTGGGCTTGTTGTAAATGACCACAGGCAATCCGACCACGGCAGCAGCCTGAAAACACCCATCCAGTCCGCGTTACGTTGGTTTAACGTAGAACAGGTGCAGATCCCCTGTGCCGCCATTCTTCGCTTGCTTGAGCTCCAGAGCAGACGAGTGGTGCTCACGCCCGTCATTACTCCTGCGACCACAGTGAAGTCCTCAGTCGAACTTACTCTTGATCCTAAGGTCACGGAGAAAGCACCTCAGTGGGCATGACTGGTTCTGCCGCTCGTGGGCTCACCAAATTTCTCGTAGCGCCTCGTGTCGTTCGCATCTGCGGTGCCCAAATGGCGTCAAGGCACTGTGAACTCACGTTGTGTCTTCGTTGTTTGATTGAATGAAGCTGCTGTTCGAGCGTCTGAACAAAGGGAGTGACGGTCAAGACAAGTGACCATCACTCCATCTTTCGTGATTAGATGGACACTTGTGTCCATGAGACCATCACTCTTGTACATTGAAGGCGAACATCGAAACGGGCCATGTGCGGGCCACCCTGAAGATACCTCTTCAAAGTGTGTAAAACGTTTTGAGTACGCACATGCTATTATATATTCAATCTCTTCTGTTTGCAATAAACCCATTTGTAACTAATATTTGCCAGTGAACCCATTCCCTCAGTTTCAGAACTCACTGACACGCATTCAATCCACGGTGGCTTGCTCAAACAGGAAGTTATAGAGCACCTGAGGTACCTGGGTCTGGCCGCTGCACCCTCGCGCGTCTCCACTGCGTTTGATCAGGTCCAGCAGCGCGTTCACGAACGTTGCGAGTGTGTTTATCACACCTTCCTGTTTGTCCAGGAAAACCAGGAGCCGCCCTGCCGGCCCGCAATCGCCCATGACAGCCTCATGCATGACACTCTAGCAAAACTCGCATGATGTGCGCGAGTGCGCATTGCGGACAGTGTTGTACACTTCGCTGCGCAATCCACCAAACTCGGCGTATTCCCTTTCCATACGAGCGGTCGGTTGAACAGAGCATTCGCGAGAGCGATCTTTATTTGTTGGAATCCGATTCGTTGACGTCGACTCGAAGATTTTGATCACGTAAGTTTGGGGACCAAGTCCCTCTGTACGCTTGATGTTGATGCATTCCACTTTCCTGAGCACCGCCACCTTGCGGTGCCACGGAGAGCTCCATTCGGGTGCGACTAAGGTTGGCTTCAAAGGACTGGGCAAGGACATACCTGGCGCGGATAACGGATCAGCGTTTAACTATTGCGTAGGAGGTGGAGCAACGAGAAATGGTAAAGGTGCTCCGTTGCCACCGAGTGAGAATGAGGTACCAGCAATCAGCCGATTCATTTTCGTATAAGCCCATCGCGTTTGCCAGAGGAGATGCGCTCCGACTTGAAAGAAAACCATTGCTGAGAATGTTCCTATGTGAATGAGCAGACCACGTCGACGAGAATATCGAACACAAACACGCGGAGCAAGAGCTTATATCCACACGAATGTTATCAGTATCCGCAGCTGTGCGCTCGCCGACCACTGAGGCAGACGAAGTTGAACTTGGGCCAGTGGTCCACCTCGTGAAGTGAATGGTGCATCTGCAGGATCCAATGTGCAAAATAATCACCAGCCTGGCATGCGAAGGGCATCCGCACCGGTCGAATAATGTGGCTGTTTACGCTAGTATACCACTTGCATCAGCATCGACTGTTGATTCCCTACTATAATAAAACGCTCTCGTTTCCTACTCAAGTCATGCCAAGTGGTGGGAGAGTCCCCTTCCCTGACTAAACACAAGACTTTTTTGATGACCATGAACGATGTGGGCCACCCACCGTTCATGGACCACTCGACACTGCAGCTTACTTGCCCAAGCTGGTGGTATGATATGCTCTTTTACTCGCAGGCATTAAAGCAACTTGCTGGCTTGCAATTGGCGTCTTAAGAGTGCGATCGTTTCCTCCGAGCATGGCGTCAGCGGGAGTCGCACCGATGCTGAGCACAGACCAAGCAGCTCCATGGCTTGCTTGATCGGCGCCGGACTCGCTTCGACGAAGAGCGACTTGGACAGCAAGTACTAGAAGAGAAACGAGCAAAAGCAGGACACGGACCGCAACATTAGTTTCTAAACACAGTGCCTAGTTTGAATGGAGTATACTCACATTGTCGATGTGAAATTTGCGCGCAGTGGCATAATCGCCATTGAGGAACGCATTCGTCATGGCCAGAACTCTCTCTGGTGCTACATCGACGGCATTATCATCACATAAAGCAGAGCAGTCGGTCACACAAGCCACTACATCAGGTACGCAAAAGAAAAGAGATGAAAGCATTACCAGCATTCGAGAGGATGCTCATGACGCCCGTCGCGCCGATCGCCATCAAAGGAAGCGCGAGTGTGTCTTGGCCCCCGAAGATCGTGATATCGCACAACGCAGCAATTTCTGTCGCCTATTATCACACATCGTAAGCACCTTTGAATCAACCAGACAACTTAACAGGGACAGAAAATCAGACTTCTTTACCTGGGACACATTCCCCGTGGCTTCCTTGACGGCGACGATGCCCGGCACCTCAGACAGCCTTGCGACTGTCTCCGGCAGAATCGTGACCCCCGCTCGCCCCGGGTTGTTGTACAGCATCACGGGCAGCCCCACTTGCGCGACGGAGCGGAAATGCTCGTACAGACCCTTCTGGGACGGCATACTGTAGAACGGGCTCATGACCATGCACGCGTCGACTCCGGCAGCCTTGGCAGCCAGCGTGAGCTCGATCGCTTCCGAAGTCGAGTTGGCACTTGTGCCAGCAACCACGGGAACGCGATGGTGCGTGGTATCGACGACAGTCGAGATGATCTGCTCACGCTCTTGCTTGGATACACACTGGTTCTCTCCGGTTGAGCCCAACTACACATACACACATACACAACTCAAGACATCTGATAACCGACTGCAATGCATCATGAGGAAGGATAACGTACGACGACGAGTCCGTTGATGCCTGTCTGGATCTGCCACTCGACCAGCTCGCGCAGTTTCGCGTAATCCACGCGCTTTGCGCCGCGTGTGAACGGCGTCACGAGCGCCGTGTACGTGCCTCTGATCGCGAGCTTGGGCATGTGCTGTTTGCTGTGCGTTCTGTTCTCATCCAAATTCGCCGACACTGAGAAGTCTGAGAATTGTTGGCTGCAGCGCACCTTCTGCTAAGTAAATTACCGCATGTCATTTACGTTTCTTTATTTGCGTCACTTCCGACATATACTTAGTTCCGTATTCGACTTCATAAATAAGCACATGCTTTGTTCAAGGCAGAAACAATCACGTGATTCTTCAAATTCAACAATTACGTAAAATAATGGAAAACAGCTCATCAAATCCCTCACGTCTGATTGTCAAGTGAAGACACCTCGACGAGCGCCGCCATGGACACCTCCTCCGCTGCATCCGCTGTAGCCAACAGCGAGAAGCGCCGCTTCCAGCTCCCAGAGCCGTGCAGCCTCGTGCTCGAGGGCAAGTGCGTGATCGAGTACATCGACATCGCGCCCCAGTCTCCTCCTCCTCACTCTGGCGCTCCGCTCCCGACGATCGTGCTGCTGCATGGAGCGCCAGGAACGTACAAGGATTTCCGACAGATGATCGCAGTAATGCAGCCCCACGCGCGTGTTGTTGGCCTCAATCTGCCGGGGTTTGGTCGCTCCCGATCGCTCAATAGCGACGACGTGTATGAGTCCGTGACGCCATCGGGTACTGCCGCTTTGGTGTACGAGGCGCTGACGCAGATTCTCGGCAAAGACAAGGACGTCTTCCTGCTCGGTCACTCGCTCGGTGGCCACGCGGCCATCAACGTCGCGTCGCTCGCAGCCCAAGACGGCAAACTGAATATTCGCGGCGTGATCTTGCTCGCGTCGGCGGGACATCGGCCGCACCAGGGCTTGTGGACCAAGACCAGCGCTGTCATTGCAAACGCGGTGCGTGCGCCTCTGCCGATGATTCCATCTGCTGGCAAGGCGTTTGCGCGCTTCGTGTTTAACAATTATGTGGAAGGGTTCGCCAAGAATCAATCGACAAGTTACTACGTCTCGACCGTGATCCGCAACCACTACACGGACTTTAGCCTCGTCAAGAAACAGCTTCGGGAGCTCAAGCAGCGCCAAGTGCCGACGTTTATCGCCTGGGCCAAGGACGACGCGGTAGTCGAGGACGCGATCTTCCAGGAGCTCAGTGTTGTGTGCCACGACGGTCCGAGACTCGAGTTCGAGACCGGAGGCCACAGTGTTCAGAAAGTGCACGCCAAAGCGCTCGCAACGGCGATCGTTCCATGGATGCAAGAGGTTGTGGGCAAGCAAACCAACCAACAGTTGACGTCTAAGTTGTAACAGGTTTAGGAACCACAACGACCACGGCATAAACGAATTTAGCCTTGATGAAGTAGGCTTTAATATAAGCAAGTTGCCACAATGACCCCACGTACCTAGTGAGTATTAGCTACTTCCGTTCTTCCTGACAATGGTTGTGATCACTTGATCGAGGGCTTGCTCCACGATGGCGTCCGCTGCAATCACCTGGAGCTCTTCGTGTAGTATCGACGTTTCCCAAAAGCACTCGGTGATCGCGTCCTGCGCAATCACGTGAAGCATCTCATAGAGCTCGTCGCACCACGTGTCGTCGACGCGTTTCTGCTGAAAGTAATCCATCACCAGCTCCTCCAACACTACCAAGCAAACACATTGTCAGTGCTGCCTCAATAGCTGCATGTGGACATTTCGGCGCCTTCCTTACCTTCTGGTACTACTTCACGAAGAAACAATTCTCGCTGCCAGTCCTCCAGCAGATCGTTTGCGATGACCAAAGTCGGGCTCATGGCTGCGCGCGTGAGATCGACGCGTGTCAGCATGTATTCCTTCACCATCGAGTCCAGTGTGTTCTTTTGGAATTGAGAATAAGACCATGTTAGTCCAAAAAGGTGAATGCATGTGTGTGATTATGTATGAGGTAAACTGAGGTTTTAGTACCTGAAAGACGCTGCGAATGCAATCGTCGACGACCTCGCTCATGAACGTCGTGTACAACCACTCGGTCGTCGTGGTGACTACATCGTCTCGCTCCTTTGCCGCTTGAAGTTCCTATAATCGCAAAAGCATTTAGCGTTGCTTCCAACTGTGGACTCGAGAATCTCTTGGCCAAATGTACCTCGTTGTGCATGTCCTTGGGTATCTCGAGCAAACAGTCTGGTACGAGGCAACTCTGCAGTTCGTCGCGAAGGAATTCGTCCAAGAACGCGGTCGCGCGCTGCAATAAGCGGACCGCCTGCCGCTTTTGGTTCCTGTGTCGACAGCAGTAGAATTGATACTCTTGCTGTGAAAATGCCGTCATGGAAAAGAACGATGCATGCCCAGGTGATTAGACTTTTTTTTCCTGTGGCTATGTGAGGAAGCGAACGGAGAGAAGGCAGACTACTTCTCTCTACCTGAATGATGGCAGCAGCGCTGTACCGCAGTCGCGACATGGCCGCAAGCGACTGGAAGCGCTGGTTGCGGATCGACACGCACGCGTCCGGGTTCGCGTAGCCTTCCACTCGCTCGTCGTCTTCATCTAGGCATTTGGGCAATACAAGGATAGTGCGAGTCGTTTCTTTCCTAATCATCAGCACCACGCATCAGCAATAAAGAGAACGCACCACTGTACACGATTTCTTCACTGCTGCTCTCACTGCTGCTGCTGTGGCGATTGCGCCGTCTCCGCTCTCTCTGCATAAAGACCCGCACAAAAGATCAGCATATTGTAAACGAACCATCCACATCCACTTGTGCAAACCTACTTGAGCGTATCGTGGGGGCTAACCTCGCGTCTTCGTTGTCGTCTCCACACGCTGCTTATGATGGTGCCTCCCCATACTCACAACAGGCAGTTGCTGCAGCGGCGGGAGTCCCATTGGCAGAACGCACACAAACTGCACGTCGTCTCGATATCGTCTCCTCTGGCGCTGGTCTTTTCGGCGCTCGTCCATGAAATACTCGCGACAATTTACTGGCAGATGTGGCTGGAGGGAATAGCCGCAGTCGTAGTCATATACACTCCCAACAGGGCGGCACATGCAGCCGTGCACTGCATCACTGGAAGCCCACAGCCCAGTGCGCGGCAATGGGGGCAGCGAGAGCGGCGCCTTGCGTCGCCTTCGCCGTGCTGCGTTAGCAGAATGAGAAGCGCATATTGTGGTAGGCGTATGGAGTCATAGGTACACGTATATATAGAGAGAGGAAGGGAGGTGCATATTCGACGTGCCTCTGGAAGGAGAACCCATGCATTTGCTCATTGGAATGAGCAAGCGGCGGTGCTTCCATTAGCCTCATGTGTGTGCATGCGAAGTCCCACTTCTATCACGACTATTCTCCGACTCGGAGGGCTTTAAATACAAAGAAAAAGGGCAGTCCAACCGATTGCATCACTCATCTTTTGTAAGAAGGGTTTTGCATACTATCTTTACTACATATGAATTTTGTAGAGGTTTGACGCGCAGATCCCAGATGGTGACTTCGGCAACTGCAACCACAGACCACATGGCGAGCAAGAGCCAAGCCACGCGCTCTGCACACACACACACAACACTCGCATGATGGGGAGAAGCGATTTGCTGCTTGTCTTTTCTCTTCTCTTCTTCCTGTTCTCTCCCTTTGCCGTCTGCTGCGCGGGACGTGCGTGTCCACCACCCCCCAAAGCACAAGGACAAGCGAATAATGTCAAGTTAATGCGTGCTGAATCAATTGAGCCATGTGGTCTCCAAGCAGATAAAAATGCAGCCGTTGTGTGGAGTGCGCTTGCTCGCATTGCGCAAATGCTGTCTGCTGAACGTGCTGCGTTCGCTTGCACACACAAATGCTCATACACAAACAACACATCAGCGTTCGCTTTGCTTGGCAACATCAAACTGTGCTGACAAACTTGCTTCGAGTTTAAATTAGGAACGAGTCTTTGCAAGACAGCAAATAAAACTAACAACGCCTACCCGAACGAGCCTCTCGATCTTATGACGTCCTAGTGTATAATGTATCTAAATGGCTCGTCGACGGGGTGGATAAATGACTGTTTCGTAAAATATGAGGATAAATACAAAAGGGGGACCACTGAGACGATATACTCGGTCTTTACCGCAGCATGCTGGCCGAGAGCACGAGGTCGAGCTCCTCCTTGTGGTTGCTGAGCTGCGCCATGAAGCCGCCAAGCATGCGCAGCTGCTTCTGGAGCTGCGTCATGCTAGGGTTGTCCAGCAGCTTGATGCACTTGAGCTGCACGTGCGGCGCGCGTTTCGCCACGTACTGGATCGCCGTGCGGTCCACGGGCGAGTCGCCGAGCGCGATGAGTTGCTGCTTCTTCGAGAACTCGCTCGGCACTTCCGCGCTCTCGCTCTCTAGCAGGATATCCGAGAACGCCGCGATCTTCCACTCCACGGGCTCGCCCGGGTACATCGACTCGTACTTACCGCGCGCCGACACGATGGTCATGCGGCCCAGCAGAGGCAGCACGCTCGGCATGAACCGCTGGCACGAGCGCTGCACCCAACCGCTGTTGCCGTTCGTGACCACATAGCACGAGCCCAGCACCAGACACGTCTCCAGGAACGCGCGGATCTCGTTCACGAGGTGCGCCAACTCCTCCTGGTGCTGTGGCTTCAACCGGAACTTGCCCTTCTCGTCGCCAAAGCCCAGGATCGCCAGGTGCGTGTTCGGCAGAATCGTGTCATCCCAGTCCAGTACAATAACTACTTGCATACAAAGCAAACACACATGCGAGTCAGTACCTAACTTTGTATATCCATCTACAAGCGACGGAAGGTCATACGCAGACACGCAAGGGAGGGCGCTTCTGTGTACGACAAGGGTTGATAGAATCGAGAGAAGAGCACGTACTCGGCTTGGTGGCGTCCTTCTTCTTGTGCACGACCTTGGACACGACGCTCCTGTTGATAATCGGATGCACGCCCATTTACTTGTGTGCTCGCTTGGTTGGGTTTCTTCTCGTTAGCGGGAAGCAAAACTCAGGAAACCTGTTCTTTTTATTTTCGCCACTGCAAAACAACTCGGTCTTTTTTATCCCTTGCTGTTTGTTTGCTTGTTTGCTGTTGCCGCTTGTTGGTGTTGTGTGTTGGTTGCAGTTCTTTCAGAACTGAGAGCTCTGCGACAACAAGTGGGTAGGGGGAGACGACAGCAAGAGAGAGAGAGAGGGGGCGGGCTTTTGATTGAAGGGCGACGGGCGATGGGGAGAGAAACGCTGGTTGGCGCCAGTAAAACAAATCGGCGCATCCACCTTGTGGTATTTTGGGTCGTTTGGGGTCGGTATACATTCTCTCATACAAATATCCTCCCAACGAAATTGGTTGCGAAGCCACCTGCGTGCCTGCACCGTTGCTCTCACCTAGGGGTACACCGGGATGATGTCCCTTCACGCCGTTTAGGGCTTCAAGTGCAACGCGGAAAGTCGACTCGAACGACATGCCGAAAAACCTCGTCTTGATGAAACAATCACTCCTTAAATCGCCATCGGAGAACACTCGGATACCAAACGATTGCGTCGTAACTCATCATTCGCGCTAATTCGACACATTTTGAGCCGCTCCAAATAGTCGACTTTCTCATCGAGACGAGGTTTTATTGCACTCCGAGAACCCTCTGTGAATCAATAATTGATGCGCCGCCAACTGTGACACTATCCGATTTCAGAGGCGGAGATACGTCTGCAGCAGAGCGACGCTGTGCATGCGGTTAGGGCTGCGCTGGTCTTCACATCCACACTCGCACGACCAACTTTCTCTTTTCGGTCGCACGCCTGGTCTGCTTGGGGCGATTTGTCAAACAATTTTGGGTACAACGAGGCACTATTTCGTTAAACGTCAGCCAAATTTCTCGAGTCAAAAGGCAAAAAATGTGAGCGGATGCGCTTTCTCGACGATTTTCTATGGAAAAGAACGAGGCGGAAAACTACGGTGCATCCTACACACGTCAGGATCTTCACGAGCAGCACGCGTCTCAACAAACTCCATGCAGCTGCACGCTTTGCAACCAAATGGACCAGTCACACGTTGACAGCAAAGATTGTGGATCTGAGTGTATGCGAAAAATAAACAGAGCCAGCTTGCATCTTATGATGGTGTTGAACAGGTCCGACAAGCAATAGCCGCACTTGGCGACACACATGCGACTGGATTCTCCATCCACATGCGTGTGTTTCTCCTGCCAAACGTGTCTCCATTGTTGTCTGTCTACACTTTTTGTACCGTAATTCCGAGTTGCAACATGCGTGGATCCACGTGGCGCAAGTGTGTGTGTGTGTGTGTGTGTGTTTGTCGTGTGCAAAGCGAGTCGTCTTTTCCACGTCGAAATCCAGAATCTCAACGTGCTCTGCAAATTGGTCCTTATATTGGGCACTCTGCAACTCTCTACTTTGGGTACATCCACCCAATTGCTTCTTCTCCCATTCTGAGTCTGCTTCATGCAGGCAGATTGGATGATAATGGATGAGCACGGCGCAAAGGCAAGCGCCAACGGACGGACGCAGGCAACCGCCAATATGACGACGGCACGTAAGCGTGTCTCTGCGCATGTGTGTGTGTGTGTGTGTACATGCGTGTGCACACACCACATGCGCATGCCCAAGCCTCTACAATCAGCAAACGCACCCATGACGAAAGAACCCAATGCCAACATGCCCACAAAAAAAAACAATTTTCAAAAGCGCGCGGAAATGGCAATCGACATGAATATTCACTTGTTTCTTTTCTTCATGCGTTAAATAACAACCACATCCGCCACCACCTCTACATTTACTCACTTGCGCACGACCTCCTCGGTCTTCGACACGATCTCGTCGTGCACGTGGGTCTGCACGATGTACTCGCTGTCGTCGTCACTGTCGTAGCCGTCGAGCAGCGCGAGGTACTCCTGGCGGCGCTCGGCCGCGGCGCGCAACCGAGCAGACACGAGCTCCTGGAACTCCTCCTGTAGGCGGTTCTTCTCGGCCTGCTCCGCGGCCACGCGCTCGCGCTCCTTGAGGCGGTCCATCTCGTTGAAACGCTTCTCGTACTTCTTGAGGTTCTTCACCACATCGGCGTACTCCTTGTCCGAGAGCAGCGAGCGCGGACGCGGACGCCACATGAACTGGTAGAACGCATCCTTCTTCTCCTCCATCAGCAGCTTGCCCTGGAACGTCCAGAGGTTGTAGCCGTTGTCCATCTGGAACTTGTAGTACGAGTTGTCGATCGGCTGGCACACCGACGACGCCACCACGCGACCTGACGGGTCCCACTCCACGTGCGTGCACTTGAAGTGCTCCTGGATCGTGATGCTCTGCTTCTCGTCCGTGTCCCAGAACTCGAGCACGCCGTTGATCTCGCCGAGCCCCGCGAGCACGATATTGTTGCCGTGCGGCGACCAGTACAGGTGGCTGCACGCTTTGTCCGTCAACGTGTACAGCAGCGTGATCTCGTTGTTCTTGGCGCCGCCGTTCATGTCGTAGAACGACACATTCAGGCGCTGGTTGCCCTCGCCGTGCACGGTCGCGAAACGTGTGCCCTTGGGCTCCCACGCGAACGCCACGATCGTCTCCTTCATCTCCAGCATCTCCACCGGCACCAGCGGCTCGCGCACGCGGAACATCTCAAAGTTCGTGAACAGCGTCTTCTTCGACTTGGAGTGGCGCGTCACCTTGACGCCCAGGAACGTGCCGTTCGGGTGCCAGTGCAGCTTGCAGTCGCTCACGTTGAACAGGTTCTTCTGGCGGATCTCGCGACGCGACGGGATCTCCACGAGCGACACACGCGCAGGCACGTTGTTGCCCTCCGGCGCCCAGTACGCCAGGATAGGGTCCGTTGGCGACCAGAAAAAGTCGTGCACACCGTCGGCTTTGAGCGACTTCTTCTCCAGCAGCTTCATGGACGGCAGCTCGTAGACGCTGATCACGTCCTTGCCGCGACGCGCAATGTACTTGTCGTCGGGACTCCACTTGAACGGCGTCATCAGACCCTGGACCACCTCGCCCTTCTCGCCCGTCGGCTTGCCCGCTGGGAACGCACGCAGCATCTTGCACGTCTTGACGTCCCAGATGATGATCGCGTTCTCTGCCTCCGTCTCGCTCAGCGTCAGCAGGTACTTCTCGTTCGGCGAGAACACGGCGATCTTGACGTTCTTGTGCGCAAAGCGACCGACCTTCTCGTACTTCTCGCCAGCCCAGAGCGCGATACCCTGCGGGTGGAACGTCGCCAGGAACGTGCCCTGAGGCGACCAGAGCACGTACTGCGAGCACCACTGCTTGCCGTTCACCTTCTCGCGCGCGCCGTCGTAGTCGAGCGAGATCTCACCCTTGTCGCTCCAGAAGAGCTCGGTCTCCGTGCCGTGGCGCAGCACAAACATGTCGCGACGCGCCGCGTCCGTGAGCCAGTTCTTCCAGTTCTTGGGCTCCATGAACTTCTCGACCTTCGGTTCCACAAACGTCTCGGGCGTGTTCTTGTACTTCTCCAGGTCGCTGTACTTGTTCACCAGCAGCGTGTGGCGCTTGTCGAGCGCAAAGTTGTTGATCGTGCGCACGGCGTCGAGCGCGTGCGCCTCCTGCTCGTACTCGACGAATGCGAAGCCCGTGGTGCTGCCGTTCTTGGCGAACGGCATGCTCAGGTCCACGACCGTGCCCACCTGCGAGAAGATCTTCTTGACCACGTTCAGCAGCTTGCCGTGCTTGGTGTTGTCCACGACGGGAAGCCCGCCGACGACCACGCACATGGAGAAGTCCTGCAGGAAGTCGTCCTCGTCGTGCTTCTGCGTGGCCACGGCGTCCTCCACCTCGTCGTCGCTCATGTAGTCCGCATAGAACTCCGCCTGTTTCTTCAGGCTCGCGAGCTTCTGCTCGTACGACTGCGCTGGCGCCATCTTGTGTCGGATCTCGAGCTTTTCGCGTTCTAATCGAGCTTCCCGATACAGTGGGGACACCATAATAGGGAAATCAATTGAGTAGATAAACCTTGGAAAGAAGGTTTTAGAGAGCTCACAAGTGTTCTCGACCAGTCATTGCGAAGAAGATGGAGACAAAAAGCAATAATTTACACAATATAATCGCGATAGATGCTTTTATGACGCAGTAAGCACGATAGAAAATGGTTTCTAGCGATAGTAGCCACAATGCAATATGCAGAAGAAGAGGTTTTGATATGCAATTAAAGAGGGAATGGATACATTTGATCGACTCCTCTTCATCAATCACAAAAGGCACACAAGAGACCAAGAAAAAGACGGCGAAAATGGCAGCGAAGGCGCCGTTCGTGTCGAGTTTGGGCAACGTCTTTGGCGGCGACGCCACGACGAGCGCGTCTGCTGCCTCCTCTGTCACTGCGTCTACTACTGGTGCTGGTCTGCCGACGTCGTCGTCTATCCAGTGGCCAAGCGCCAAGGCATCTCCGAATGGCAGCAGCGCGTTCGGTAATCCGTTCGGGAACCCGTTTGGTGCTGCGTCTAGCTCTTCTGGTGCTAATACCAGTGGCGTGAATGCTGAGCGCACGACCATGATGTCTGCGTTCTCAGGTCTTGGACTCGCGCTCGACACACAAGGTGGTGTCGTCGCCACGGCGTCGTCAGCTCGGCAATTGCTCGCGAAGAAAAACGCCGAGAAGCAACTGGAAGAGCAACTGGCCGCCGAACGCACCGCGAAGCGAGATGCACTGAAGAAGCAGCAGGAAGCCGCACGCAATGTGCCGCGACCCGTGACCGCGTTGAGCCAAGCGCTCGGTGCGTTTGACCAGGAGATCGAGCAGTCGGAGCTGCTCACGAAGAAAGCGTCGTCGTCCTCGGCGACGATGTCGCGTCGCGCGCGCCAGAAGAAGGAGAAGGCCCGCGAACGAGCCGAGGGCTACGACGGCAAGCGCAGCGCGAAGAGCAACCGCGACGTCAAGCGCTTCCAGCGCAAAGAGAAGTACAAGCACGTATATTAGAGAGGTTTTGAGGTGTTGCTGGGGATCACCAGGATGGATAAAGCGTCATGCTGGTGGAGGTTTTATTTTTGCTAACTAAATAGATATTTTCATTGCTTATTCGCCTCACGTTGGTGCCATTGTATGCTTGCACAAAGCAATGCATGCTCAATCGATTTGTGATGGCAAGTGTGACTTTTTCATTGCGTGGACTTTTATTTACGGGGTTGCGATCCGTCAACAATTATATGTCGGAAGAGACTCTGGCTGTAAATTACGACACCTGAAACAAATAATAAATTGCAGTGCAAACATGGCGTGCATGTAACTTACGACAGCTGAAACAAAAAACATAAATTACGCTGCACAATTGGAGAGCCGATTTTGAGCATGAGGCAAGTGCGCTTTAAAAAGTGTGTTCGCATGCAGTGCCTACGACTGTATGGCTTTGCTGCCTGTCCGTATGTGAATTCTATTCTATTAGCTACAGCTATTCTCGGCCGTAGAGGATTTTGAGTGTCGAAGGAAGAGAGCAAACAGTTCGTCTCCGTCTATGTGGGGGAGCCAGGTGCCATCGCATCCCACTGAGCATAAGCGCCTTGTCCATTCAGACGATACTATTGCCCAAGCACCGCCACTGCAACTATCGAGAATCTCTCGCTCTTTCCGTGTCAATGGCCACACGTGCAGCAATTTGGCTGATTTGCTTTCTGATCCAAAGTCTACAGCAGCTCACATTTGTCCAAACAAACGTCTCACTCATCAGGTTTGGTTGTTGAAAAAGAAGGCAATGTGGTGATAGACTACACGATTACTCACGTGAGAGCAATTCGTCTTTCTCCATACTTACATCCTGCACATTCAGGGGCTCAAGAGGCGAATGCATGGCTTCGGTGCTGGGACTCTGGACTGCAACAAACTTGGTGCCGATCGCATCGTGCACTGGCGACAACACAATGGTGATCTTCGTTTCCTTCGTCGTGCCGTCGGGCTTCGGGTATGGACATCGCCTGGGGTGGAAGATGAAGTACAAGCACAACGACGTCACTCCCAACGTAAAGCCGATCGCGTTCGGCACAAGCATGAGCCAATTGCTATCGAGCGCGGTGTAAATGATCCACAGACCGTTGTTTATGGAGCCTGCAACGACCATGTTGATTGGAATGAACACAGCCGACTGGTGCTTGAGCACATGAAACACCTTCTCGAGTGGAGATCCGTAGAGAATAATCGCGACGCACGCGGCAGTGCATCCAACGATGTTCTTCACAGCTTGAAACGACTGGTGAGTCACTCCCGAGTGTCCCAAAAGCGTGTAGATGCTCATTATAAGCAAGAACGTGACCACAATCGCGATTACTTTACGCACGTACGCTCGCTCCTGCGTCCACCGGTAGTAAATGGCGATGTACACGAGCGCAATCACGTCTCCGGCGCAGAACGTAACCACAACAGGGAAGATGTTGCCGATCAGCGAGCCGTAGAGAACCCTACATAACCACAAAAGCATGGCCATTTTGAGTGTTGAGCAAAACGTCTGACTCAAAACAAGGGGATGCACGCACCACATGTGGCAATTTGCCAACGTCGATACCAGTGAGATGATCGACGTGTACCCCGTCTCGTGGGTCTTGTAAATGCGGTACACGGCGATGGATGGGCTCAGGATCATCATCATCGACGAGCTTGCCGACAAGCAGCGCATTACGAGCAGGAAAGTATCACTCATGGCGAAGAGTGAGACACTAAACGTGAATTGGGAAATTACACAATGAGGATAAATAAACGCAATTCACTCAAGTCGAAGATGGCCGCCGTTCACCATCCGATCACATTGGATCAAAGGAATTTTCTGCTGACTCGTGTGGGGAGAATGGAGGGAGGACAGTGCGGTGTCGCAGCAAGGACAACGACGCTGCGCCGTAAACGTGTCCTCGATTATGGCGGGTTACTACCACAAAGGCAAGGCTTTCGCGTCGTTGACAGCGATCACATCCGCACTGTGTGTCGTGCCTCATAGATGGGTGACAGTACGCACTATCGACTTTGAATTGTGGTTCGGGATCCACTAATATTTCACAACCGCATGCTACTTCCTGTGGTGTTTCATTTCTGAGCCAGATTGCTGTGGCACCTGCCTGGGTTTTGAAGACGATGATATGATTTCTCAAGAATACGAGTTTTAAAAGGTCAAACGCACCAATGTTTGGCCAAGGAAGTGGTGAGCAGTTCGAGCTGAACAGCTCACCACTTCCTCATTTCGCTTTGAAGCAGAAAAAGTCACGGGCTTGTGAATGCACGCAGCATGTGCGCGTTTTGTGTAGAGCGTGCGGTAAATGAGTGAGTCACTTGGTTCCTTCTTGATTGTGTGCGGCTATGAGCCGGACTGTCTGATCAAGACAAAGAACGCGACCAGTATGTTCTTTTGACGTTTAAGGACCCCGCTTGCTTTGATCCCAGGGATACACACGGGTTTACTGGAACTCCCGTCAACATTGGACCTTGGATGCAAACGGCACAAAACAGCCGCGCGTACATGGACATAAGCAGCCATACAGTTCCAAGTGTTGATGGAAAGAGCTGAGTGAGTCCATTTTCAGATGACACACTACTCATTGCACGGGGTGGGCCACCGGCCCAATGTCCCTTCTTTATCTCACCGTCCGATGAGTCATCCGGAACCTTGATTTTCATTCAGCACGAACACATTTTTCTTTCTCGTGAGCTTCGTTGTATCTTGTATGCAACACATCGAGCTGGAACCATCACCAGAGTGCTGTTGGTTGACTGCATAAACATCTTCGTCACTCCGCATTCCTCGACTTCCTGAGTATTCAACAAAGATCTGCCTCCATTCCACCTTCTGCTTCCAAGAGTATGACCCTCTTCAGTCCATTGAAACCGACCCCAATCGCGCCTGAATGGAGCTCCCCATGGCATCACATGATGACAATGCTCAGGAAAATCGAGTACATCAAGATCGAGAGTCTGAGTGGGACAGATACCAGAACATACGCGATCGAGATCTTCGAGGCGACGTCTGCGAATCGGATCCCAACAAACAGGAGCCGCTCGCGAGATCGTTCCACTGAACTGGTTGCTCGAGTGGAACGAGGATACGCCGAGTTTGGCGCGTTGCGTACTCAAGTGTACATCGTCGTCCACAATGCGCACACGGACTCGCCGTGCGAGTTCTGCAAGAGTGTTATGGACGTAGTTATTTTGGGCGATCGCGGACCAGCACGGCGACTGCTTCAGAGACTGATCGCCTTGGCTAAACACAGCGAGGACACACGGGGATGCAGCGGTCCGACTCAGGTAGCTCAGGTGTTGTATGCTTTTCTGTTCCAGCAGCACGCGGGTGATTGAGATCTTGCAGTACATAGGGGTCGTCAGAATGAGTTCACTGACAACTTAGGATGTAGGAGAAGCTAGCCCAAGTACTACTGCGTCACGGTAAATACTGGTCCTTTTGCAAAGAGAGAGAGAGAGAGAGAGAAGGTGTTCTATAAAGCAACTTGTAGCTGCTTCAGTATCCTTGGAAGAACTAAGCACTTCTGTTATGCTGAAGACGAGTTTCCAGACCCTCCTCCTGTAGTTGTTGGACTGGCGCATATCTGTGCACGTTGATCTCTTGCGTTTGCGCGTCGGAACGTCCGTTGCTTTCGAGTCTATTGCGATATTGGCCAGCTTGTCAGCTGCTTTCTTGCGGAGCTGCTTGATGCGGGTCGCGTTGTGGAAGCACTCGGGCTGAACCTTTTATGTGTATCAATGATATAGAAAACAAAGAGGTCGATGTTAGCAATACAGGTGGCCCGAACCCATGGCCCATTTCGGTGGATAGATTTGTCTGAGTGATTGTCCTGTGTGTGTAAATCTCCGACTCATCTAATCAAGAGGGAATGAGTGATGGTCGTGAAGTGCAGTTGAGTGTGTTTCCTCCTCCTCCTCCTCCTCATCGAGAAAAAGTCTGTGCATCCGTCACTTCGTCAACCCATTGATTTGCGGAAGCCATGAAGATCGAGGGCGTGTACACGGCGCTCGTGACGCCGTTCACGCGCGACGCAAAGCGCGTGGATTACGCAAAACTGCGCGAGCTGGTCGAGTGGCAGATCCAAGCAGGCATCAACGGACTCGTCGTCGTACGTTCTCCATTCGATTTCCTACTTATCCTGATGTCGTACTTATCACTAAGAACTCACTCGTCACTAATGTGGCTTAGTTGGGATCGACGGGAGAGCACCAAGCTGTGTCCGAGGAAGAACGCGCGGAGATCATCAAGACGGTCGTGCAAACTACCAACAAGCGCGTCCCGGTGGTCGCAGGCACGGGCTCCAACTTGACGACGACGACGATTAAGCTCACGCAGGCGGCAAAAGATGCTGGTGCGGACGGGTGCATGGTCGTGTGTCCGTTCTACGTCAAGCCAACGCAACGCGGGCTCTATGAGCACTTCAAAGCCGTCGCCGCTGTCGGGTTGCCCGTGATCATTTACAACAACCCCAGTCGAACTGGAGTCAGCATCGCACCAGAGACTGTCGCGGAGCTGTCGAAAGTGCCTGGCATCGTTGCACTTAAGGACGCAACGGGCGGAGTTGACCAGGTATGTGCATTCCGAGACTAAATGCTGCTATGGACACAGCGCTTACACAACGACTTGGAATTACCACAGGCACTCCAAGTATCTGCTCTCTGCGACATCACTCTCTTCGCAGGTGAGGACGCGCTGGCACTCCCGATGATGGCGATTGGAGCCACAGGCGTCATGAGCATCCTGTCGAACGCAGGTAGAGTTGCGATCCAGTCTGATGGACGTAGGTGGACGAGAGCTAACCATGTTATCTTGTTGGATACTGCAGCCCCTAAGAAGGTTCTGGCACTCACGGAGGCAGTCCAGCGAGGCGAGTATGCTACTGCGCGCCGAGTGCAACGCGAGAATGTACGTAGTTGCCGAGAGAACGAGTGAATGAAGATATAGCCTTGTGGGTGAATATCTCACCGTGTGCCTTGTAATGTCCTTGTTGCGCAGTTTTTCTTGATCAACTCGCTGTTTGTGGAGTCAAATCCGGCGCCGACCAAGGCCATGCTGGCGCTTATGGGGAGATGCTCGCCCGCGGTACGAGCTCCGCTAACGGAGTGCTCCGAGGAGACGATCGCGCTGCTAAAACACCAAATGAAAATCAACAACGTGCAGTAGCGTATAGTCTACTGCAAACGAGCAGCTCAACCTCACCAGAAAAAAGGAGCTCATCGACCAAGTTTTAATGGATTCTTTATCTCTTGGTACAGTTTACACCCATCGAACTCGGCGGGGATCCGCCATCCATTCATTCTTTTTTTCTATTTACAGCCAAATCACTTGTCGGCTAGTTCAAGAGCGAGAATTTTCTGACGACAGGTCTCGAGCTTGGCCGTCATCGCCAGTCATAATCTAAGGACGTAGCTCTTACTTTAAGCAAAGTCAGACGCTTTATGCATTTGACATCCACCAACGCGGCTGCCTTCGGTAATCCAGTCGTTCTCTCTCATTCAACGTACCGAGTCGGCGAAAACATCTCAAGCTGACCTGATCTGACGGCTACTTCAACAGCGAAGACTTCAATGAAAGCCTCGAGTTTAGTCATGCGGGGCCAACCGCGACCCAAAGACATAGCCGCTGCTGTGTCTACCTCATTGATGTGAAATCAAACCTTGGGAGGCTTTACGAGCAGATACCCTGGTCTGTCGCCGGAACTCTCGCTCTTGCCAAGAAAAGGCTGGGGTGGCCACAGAGAATTCCTGATGGTTCTGCGTCTGATATTTGAATTGGACAACCTCGGGCTCCGGCAAAAATGGAGGGATTATTCTGGACGTGCCAGAGTCAGAATCGCGGATGCACGCGAGCAAAAGGCGGTCGTGGGATGTCGATCTTGCGTGTGCTTCTTCGGCTCTTTTTATCTTCGTGGCCGCGTCGAAATGCAACTTGTTTATGTTTTTGTGCAGGCGAAACTAGATGCGGCGGGCGCGAGACGCGAACGCGCTGGCGGTCGACAATCGAGTGTGCGTGTGCGTCACGCGCGTGTCTTTTGTTTCACCAGTAATCGTTGAGGACAGGAAACCGTCTGTGATCTGTGAATCGCTTTAACCCTCTCTATGACGCTTCGAGTTTGAGGTGCTCTATTTGTGTCAATATTGAGTTATACAGTCCTAGAAGGAACTAATTTGTTCTGCAGTTTCTTGTAATGACTGCACTATACATTTATAAAGGTTTTGAATGGAGTGATAAGAGACGCGACCTCGATGAGTTCAGAACGGAGGAGTGCACCTCTTTTTGGTCTCTGACCTTTCCAATTAAAAAGACTTGCATACCACCAAAAATCTCCTCACATGCATACTTGTGCATGTATGTGTGCTTGAACATGTTTTCAAGTTCACAGTCAGGTATATTGTGTCACAATTATCTCGGAGTGTGCATATCCTCGACTAGAACATTGCACAGCAACTCCACAACACAGCACCGATACTCCGAGCACTAAAGCAACGAGAAGCTCTCGCTTTGCACTGAAAAAAAAACAAAAACAAAAACAAAAAAAACTCGGCAATGCTTGCTTGACAACGACGACCGAAACCAAGAGAAGGTATAGACATGCTCGAGATCTCGCCACCGCAACCAATGAATGTCCCTTTAAGACACAGAACTGGATCGGCGGGAGTTTCCAAATTTTGTTCTGACGCAGTGACTGCAAACTTTTCATTTTTCTAGGAACCGCTGCTTGGTCTAGAAGACTGCAGTGTCGTCAGCGTCGAAACAATTCGTTACAGCAATCGTATAAAAGGGTTGCATGCGAAGCAAAAACGAACCTAGGCTAACATGGGATGCTTATGGGGAGTTTTTACGATGAAATGATGAAGAACAATCGGATGTGCACCGAGTGCGTCGCGCGAGGTACCAACTCAAACTCCGTCCCACTCTGTATTCTCCAATTCCAATCCTGTACCAAGGCAGTCGTTGAGGATAAAAGCCGTCTAAAGCACTTTGTCCCCCACCCTTTAATACGCAACTTGAGAGCTCATCAACTCCTCAATCGAATTAGGCAATGCATGCAGGACCCAATTTCGCTGCGCAAAATTAGCTCGAGCATTTGGTTGGCCAAATACATCAATTCATACAGGTTTCGGGTAGATCACAATAGACGCGACCGTCCTAGATTCAGCACATTCAAAACTGAGTCAAATCATCAGGTGCAACTGTCAATGGTCCCTGCTAGGTTGCACCAATCTGTATCGCCTGAGCGAAAGTGGTCCCAACATGATTCGGCTCCGAGTCTTTCTCTCCTGCCTATCCCGAGACTCAATCACCTCAAAGGCGCGTTGTACCACCAGATATAAACGCACGCTACCGCTTCAGTCGTGTGGCGTTTGTCGTGGGATTGTTCAAGAGTGGATTGACTGTAGGGAGATCACATGGGATCCGACCTCTTTGCAGTCTTTGTTGTGGTGTTGACTTGGCTTTCGACACAAAAACGAGCGGTTGAGTGGATCGGACCTCTGAATTCCCCCTTGTGCTGTGGCGGCATTCCCTAACTTGCGCGGTCGGGCTCAAGTCATCTCTCAGCGTTTCGCCTTCGCCACTTTTTCGCACGAAGTGTGCAATATACCGAGTTTCAACTCTTTCCAAGCTCGAGTGAGAAGGACCAGAAGCGATGATTGGCTTTGGATCCGCGGATGAGATGATGGCGCAAGGTGCACACGCCATGCACGACCACGTGGCGTCGAGCCTCGAGACCGCGATGGGCGTCGCGCTGCCGCAGCTCGAGATCCGTTACTCGAACCTCTCGCTCGGTGTCGACATGGTCACGGTAGCCTCGGAGAACGACGCCAAGCCTGAGCTCCCGACGATCGCCAACTTTGTCAAGAAACGCTATGGGTGCGCTGGCGGCAAGCGCGTCACCGTACGCAAGCAGATACTCAAGAACATCAGCGGCGTGATCAAACCAGGGTCGCTGACGCTGATCCTGGGCCAGCCGGGCTCGGGCAAGTCGGCGCTCATGAAGGTGTTCAGCGGCCAGTTCCCGATGGACAAGAACGTCGTGCTCGAGGGCGACGTGTCGTACAACGGACTGCCACGCAAGCAGCTCGAGCGCACGCTACCGCAGTGCATTTCGTACGTGACGCAGACGGACACGCACTTCCCGATGCTCACAGTCAAGGAGACGCTGGCGTTCGCGCACGAGTGTTGTGGTGGTGGCGCTCTCCCCGAAGGTATTGAGAAGCAACTCGCCAACGGAGGCAACCAAGAAAAGCAAGCGCTGGAAGCCGCACGCGCCATGTACAAGCACTACCCGGACATCGTGACCCACCAGTTGGGACTCCAGCATTGCCAGGACACGGTTGTCGGTGACGCGATGCTTCGTGGCGTCTCCGGTGGCGAACGCAAGCGCGTCACGACGGGCGAGATGGACTTTGGCATGAAGTACGCGACGTTCATGGACGAGATCAGCACGGGGCTCGACAGTGCGGCGACCTTCGACATCGTGAGCACGCAGCGTAGCATCGCCAAGAAGTTCCGCAAGACCGTCGTGATCGCGTTGCTGCAGCCGACTCCCGAGGTGTTTGCGCTCTTCGACGACGTGCTGATCCTGAGCGAAGGTCAAGTGCTGTACCACGGTCCGCGTGACCAGGTCCAAGGCCACTTTGAGAGTCTGGGCTTCGTGTGTCCACCTCACCGCGACATTGCAGACTTCCTCTGTGACATCGGCACGGACCAGCAGCGTCAGTACGAAGTGACCGTGCCTGCAAACGCGTCGATCAAGACTCACCCACGCCGTGCGCGGGAGTTTGCCGATCTGTTCGCTCACTCCATACTTCACGACAAACTCCTCGCGGATCTCAACGCGCCACTGGATCCCGTTCTGGCGAGCGATGCGAACGTGCACCTTGCGAGCGTGCCGGAGTTCCGCCAGACGTTCTGGGCGAGCACGTTCACGCTGATCCGTCGCCAGTTGCTCGTCACGATCCGCAACAAGGCGTTCTTGCGCAGCAAAACTGGCATGGTCGTCATCATGGGACTGCTGTACGCGAGTACGTTCTACCAGTTCAACTTTGACGATGTTCAGGTCGTCATGGGCATCTTGTTTTTTTCGATCCTGTACCTGGCGCTGACGCAGTCGCCGATGCTTCCGGTGTATTTCTCGGCGCGCGATGTGTTCTACAAACAGCGTCGCGCCAACTTCTTCCGTACGTCGTCGTTCGCGCTCTCGGTTACGATGAGCCAGATCCCACTCACGTTCGTGGAGAGCGTCGTGTTCGGCACGATCGTGTACTGGATGTGCGGTTTCGTGCCGACTGCGGGTGCGTACCTGCTGTTCGAAGTGCTGTTGTTCCTCACGAATTTATCGTTCTCGGCGTACTTCTTCTTCTTGTCGTGCGCGACGCCAGACGTGCACGTGGCCAAGCCACTGGGTCTCACGACGCTGCTCATGTGCATCGTGTTCTCGGGCTTTGTCGTCACGCACGACCACATCCCAGACTACTTCATCTGGTGCTACTGGTTGAACCCGATCGCGTGGGGTGTGCGCAGTCTCGCGGTCTCACAGTACCGCAATGAACGCCACGACAGATGTGTCATCGAGGAAGGTGGTATAAACTACTGCGAGCAGTTCGGCGACAAGACCATGGGCGAGTACTACTTGAGCATCTTCAACGTGCAGACTGAGAAGTCTTGGATCGCCTACGGCATCCTCTTCACCACCGCCGTCTACGTCTTCTTCATGTACTTGGCATACTACCGTCTGGAGCACAAGCGCCTCGAGACGCCAGAGAACCTCATCGCACCAAAAGTGAACGCCGATGGCGAGCAGGATGAGAGCAAGGACGACTACCAGTCGCTGTCGACACCCCGTGTCTTGGACAAGAAGAGCACCAACAGCTCGTCGAACGAAGAAACGGTCGTGGATCTCGCGAGCCACCGCGAGCTCAACTTCACGTCCGTGACCGTGGCGTTCGAGGGTCTCTGGTACGCCGTGCCTGGACCTGGCAAGGACAAGCAGCCGATCGATCTGCTCAAGGGAGTCTCTGGTTTCGCGCTTCCAGGCAAGATGACGGCTTTGATGGGTGCGTCTGGTGCGGGTAAGACGACGCTGCTCGATGTCATCGCTGGTCGCAAGACGGGCGGCACCATCAAGGGCCAAATCATGTTGAACGGCGTGCCTGCGACGGCCATGGCGATTGGACGCTGCAGCGGATAGTGTGAGCAAATGGACATCCACGCCGACTCGGCGACGATCCGTGAAGCGCTCACGTTCAGCGCGTTCTTGCGTCAGGGCAGCGATGTGTCGAGAGAGAAGAAGCTGGACTCAGTCAACGAGTGCCTTGAGCTGCTCGACTTGGACTCGATCGCCGACCGCGTGATCCGAGGCTGCTCCGTCGAACAGCTCAAGCGCTTGACCATCGGCGTCGAGCTCGCTGCTCAGCCGAGTGTGATCTTCTTGGACGAGCCCACGAGTGGTCTCGACGCGCGTTCGACCAAGCTCATCATGGACGGCGTGCGCAAGGTCGCAGACACGGGTCGAACGATCCTGTGCACTATCCACCAGCCGTCAACCGAGGTGTTTATGCTCTTCGACAGTCTGTTGCTGCTCAAGCGTGGCGGTGAGACCGTGTTCTACGGCGACCTCGGCGCTCGGTGCCAGAACCTCATCGACTACTTCCAGGCGATCCCAGGCGTACCGCAAATCGAGCAAGAGTACAACCCGGCGACGTGGATGCTCGAGGTCATCGGTGCTGGTGTCGACACCCGCAAGATCATCAACGTGGACACAGACTTTGCCGCGCACTTTGCCACGAGTCCACTCCAGCAGCAGTTGGCGGACAACCTGAGCCAGCCTGGCATCGGATGCCCAGATACCACCAAGGCTCAGCTCACGTTCTCTAACAAACGCGCGGCGAACGAAGCCGTGCAGGCCAAGTTCTTGCTCCAGCGATTCTTCCGCATGTACTGGCGGCTGCCGACGTACAACTGGACGCGGATGGTTGTGCACATCTTCCTGGGTGTGCTCTTCGGCTTGATCTTCTTGGACGCTGAGCGCACGTCGTACCAGGGTATCAACGCCGGACTCGGTATGATTTTCTGCACCGCTGCGTTCCTTGGTATCATCGTCGTGAACACGTCCATCGCTGTGGCTTCGGAGGAGCGCACGTCGTTCTACCGCGAGCGCGCATCGCAGACGTACAACGCGTTCTGGTACTTTGTCGGCTTCACGATCACCGAGATTCCGTACGTGTCCGTCGCGACTCTCCTGTTCACCGTGATCTTCTACCCCATGGTCGGCTTCACGGACGTCCCAATTGCGGCGTTCTTCTGGTTCATCCTGACGCTCCACCTGCTCTTGCAGATCTACATTGGCCAGCTTCTGGCGTTTGCGCTCCCGAGTGTCGAAGTCGCGACCGTGATTGGCGTGCTCTTCAACGCGATCTTCGTGCTCTTCACGGGTTTCTCACCGCCGTCGCTCTCGATCCCAAGCGGCTACCGCTGGCTGTTTGACATCACGCCGCACCGATATTCGTTCATGGCGTTCTCGGCCACGCTCTTCAGTGAATGCTCGGACTCGCAGCTCGTCGAGGTGCTTCACGCCAATGCCACGAACGCCACGATCAACATGGATGCATACCCAGCAGGCTGTCAGGTCATGATGAACGCGCCGCAGTCGATCGGATCGATCCCGATCCAGGCGTACCTGGATCACGTGTTTGGCATCCGCCACGACGACATCGGGTACTACTTGATGATCAACGTGATCATGATCGTCGTGGTGCGCGTGCTCGCGCTGCTGGCGCTGCGCTTCATCAACCACCAGAAGAAGTAAGCCAGTGTGCAGTAGTCGACCTCGCTTTTCTGCTTTTATCTGCTAGCTCCAATATATGAGTATTTTTAAGCAAAAGAAACCAATGTACCGATTCGATTCGACTTGTGGTCTATACTTTGCGACATCTACGCCTGGGTGAGCCCCGGGGAGCGCAGACTTTGGAAGCATGTGCTTGGAGATAGCGGCGCTTCGATATCTCCTCCCGGAACTCGACTCACTGCCTGGGGTTTCTGCTTCTCGAGGTCGTCGACATCCACCTGGAACTCAGCCCCCAGCTTGTCGCCTAGGTTCTTCTTTGGGTTGTAGGTCGCGTACACGATCATCTGAGCTACGCCGAAGAGCACTGAGATCACGTTGGGCACAATGACGATGATGTCCGAGATTGCGAAGCCGTAGATGAGCCAGAGCGAATTGTTCACTGATCCGACGACGACCATCTCGATGGGGATCGTCACGGCGGACTTGGTCCTGATCACGCGGCTGAGAGACGCGAACGGGGACGCGTACAAGGTCAGTGAGACGACGTCCGCGATGTACCCGACAATGTCACCGGTGTCGCTTCTCGACAGGTCCGTGATACCCATGTACCCATCGCCAGAGAAGGACAAGAGCGTCGTGACCACATTCCAGAGCAACACGCATGCTGTGAGCTTGGCGACACGGCGGCGCTCCGTGGTGTAGCGACAGTAGACTGAGAGGTAGATAACCGCGAGGACGTCGCCGGTGAGAAACGTCGTGAACATGGGGAAGATCGCCTCCGAGAGGTAGCCATAGAGCATCCTATAAAGAAAGAACGCACAACGAAGTTGAAGCAAGTCAGTTGGACGTCGAGACACCGAGGTACAATGGGAAGACAATGACTTACAGCATATGGCAGCTACCCCAGAACGAGAGCAGCGGGAGCACCTGGACGTCGCCGCAGGATTTTTGTTTGTGGCTCCGGTAGATCGACGGCGCCGGACTCAGAGCCATGGCCAAGGACGAGCACGACGCCAGGACCCGGAGCACGACTTCGATTGTCGAGGGCATGATTTGGATACCTGGGTACGAGGGCGTGGTCTGAAGAGCGCGTATTGGAGAGTGAGTCCACGGGATTGCAGCATATTGAAGCAGTGACCATCGCACAGACAGAGACGATGGAAGGACGTCAGTGGCTGCGATCCCGAGGCGTTTGATGAACGAACGACTGAGGGCGATGGGCGGCTGCATCACATCAAACTGATGAGATGCTGCATAAAGCGGCCAGAGACGGGGCAAAAGCAGAATGATCTCGATGGAGTTATTGCCGCAGCTCTTATATATGGTTTCGGATGCAAGAGACATGGAGCAGCGTTCCATCCCAGGCTGAAGTTGTATCTAGTCTTTGGCACGATGCTGCTTCCTATACATCGCCATCGACAACACCGTCCATACTTGGCTAACCACCTAGAACGCGACTTCAGCATGACTTTTGACGCTCAACCACTCTTGTCTAGTGGTGCTTTGAGCTTGGACCTCAACTTCGTATTACTTATTCATGGAGGCAGCAGACAATGATATCCTGGTACGTACTCAACACGGTGCGCAATTCGCTGCGCGACACGTTCTCGCGCCACATGATCTCTTCGAGATGGTACTGACCGTGGAAGTACACGCAAAGCCGCTTAAACAGCGTGTACACCGGATTGGTCGTCGCAATTTTGTCCAGATAGTCGCGCTCCTGGTCTGTCAGCGCGAACGGATTGCTGGCGCCCGTGACCGTCGTGGTCGTGGTCATCACTGTGCTCTTCTCTGGGGGTGGCTTTGGTTTTGCTGCCGTCGATCGGGCCGAAGAAATGAACGACTGGAGCGAGAAATTCTCAAGTTGCTGCTGCGGATCGCTCAGCGCGTTTGTGAGACCGAGGAAGCTCGTGTTATTGCGACTGTGACTGCTGTGATTGTTGGACCCGAACGAGTGGTTCTCGTCGTATGAGTTGCCCCCCTCTGGTCCCATGGCATCGGCGGCATGGTCGCCTTCGGACGGGATCATGAAATACACGTACCGATGCAGCTGGGTGATGAAATTCTGCTGCAGCAACCAAATCAGCATGTGGATGTACTCGGTCTTGGCTTTCGGCGTCGACAGGCTCTTCATGTACTCGCTGATGGACCGGGATCCCGAAAAAGTCGAGAGCACCTCGCTGAGCTCGTGGGGCGGGAACTTGCGGCGGAACGCGAGCGCAAGCACCGACTGCGACCGCAGGTTGGCCTGCGGATTGACCTGATAGATATTGCGCAGCGTGATCGTGTCGATGACTTTGCCAAAGCCCCAGTAAACCAGATGCGCCGAGAGCCGAAACACGTGGTGGATCGGGATCGACGTCTCGAGCGCGATCTCCTGAAAGCTCTTGAGCGGGTTCGCGGCGTCGATGAGGATGCGTAGCTGCTGCGAGTGGTCCGCCGGTAGCGACGCGACGATCTTCTCCTCGTCCGCGAGCAACAGCAGCGTGTGGTACGGACGCAGGTTGTGCATCTGGACGGCGACCGAGTCCGTGAGAGTGAGCGAGAGCTTGACCCAGCGGTTGATGACCACGTGCACGGTGCCGGACTCGTCGAGACCGTGGAAGACGCTCTTGAGGTCGTTCGCGAGCACGCTTTTGCCCAGTGACACGTCGATGAACGTCTGCGGGTCGACTTCAACGCCGCCGGAACTCGTGCTCTCAGAGTTGGCTCCGTCCTTGTTGCGATGGTGGTTGCCGACACTGCTGCTGTTGTTGTTGCTGCTTCCACCACCACCGCCGCCGCCACCGAGCGCTCCTCCGCCACCGTTCGAGGCGTTCACGAGTCGCTCATTCTGCATGAGTTCATCGCGAATGTGCAGCAACTCGCGCACTTCTCTGGACACGAACCCCGAGCGCAGCTCTTCGTGCAGCAGCCCATTCGCGAGCTGCGCCGCGACGGTGCGGAACGCCGAAATACTGCGACGGCGTCGCTGCACCAAGTCGGCGTCCTCTTCCTGGAGCTGCGGGAGCTCCTCCAGCGCAAAGATGATGTTGAACATCGTCGTCTCTGTGCGGTCACTACCTGCTGCCGCTATCGCTATAGCGTTCGCATTCGCACCGCCAGCAGCAGTCGCGAGCATACTCCCTGCCGCTGCGCTGCTCGCCACTCCGATGAACGACGCGCCGCTGGACACTGCACCGGCTGCGGCATGCTGACTGAAGCCGCTGGAGACGCCTGGCGGTAGCGGCGCATGCAAAGAGTGAAGACCATGCGCGACAGCGGCGGCGGATACCCGGTGCGTCACGAGCACCGGGTGGCTCACGAAGCGCAGGTCGTCCATGACGAGCTCGAAGCTCTGGTTGCAAAGCGCGTTCTTGGGGCGGAAGAGCTTGGCGAGCAGCGACGGACTGAGCTTGTGGAACGGCGACACCTGGTCCGCCGAGCCGCCTGCCGGCACCGCTGGGTACCGGAACGCCAGGTTGCAGCCCTTGTTGATGTCGTCCACCACGAGCGCGATGCCCAGCAGCGTGCTCATATTTCGCTTTGGTTTTCTTTTGTTTCTGGGATTGTTTGTGTCATCAAGGCACATGCAGTCAATATCAAATAATGCAGGGGTGAGCTTTCATTCAAGCATTGTTCGATCAAATTAGAGGGGTATCATTTAGCAAAGGATTCTGTAAGCGGCCACCGTTAGCAGCAACCTGCCATTGCAATTTAACCGGCTAAAAGTGTACCTTTGTACCTGGCATGGTATCCGTCTTGTAAAAGAACCTTCAAAATTGAAAACTACCCCTAATGGTAGAAAGTACAGCATCCGACACTTCGTGTCGCGCTGAAGTGGACATCCAACATCACGTCAGCAGCTCCGCATTTGTGTAAAAAATCACAAATGCACCAAGCGCTACTCGAACTCTCTACTCTCTCGATCTAAAAGCTGTACGTTTTGGCACTGACAACCACGATGGGCACGCGCGCGAGCACCACGATGGCTTCTCTCGCGCTCGGCCGCTGCTGTGGATCTGCATGCAGACACGCTTCAATCAGGTCGGCGACCTCCAGCGGACAAAACGGCGACAGTGCGGGGCGCAGCTCGTTTGCAATCGCCTTTTCTAGAATTTCCAGTGGACTCAAGTTCTCGCCGGTTCGTAAGCTTGTGATGCCTTCGTAGGGAAGCTGGTGGGTGTCCAGCTCTGAGAGCACTACGCCAAACGAGTACATGTCGGCCTTTTCGGAGTGCGCGTGGCTCCGGAGCACTTCTGGCGCAGTCCAGAACGGAGATGGGACACTCCGTGGTGCGGAACTGCCATCGGCTTTGGACCACCGTCGTGCACCGCAACCGATCAGCTTTGCATCCAACTCGGACGAGAGGAGCACATTCTTCGCCTTCAGGTCGCTATGGAACACTGCTGGTCGCTGCTGGTGTAAGTAACACATGGCATTCGCAATGCCCAATGCAATGTGCATCTTGTTCTTCTCCCAAGCGAGTTGCAGACTTCGATGCGTTAGATACAGCTGCAGATCGCCATTCTCGACGTATTCCGCGATCATGCACAGGACGCGTTGAGCGTGATTTCACTCATAAACGCCTCCAAGTCGTCATACAGGATCTTGCCTGTCTTTGCTAGTCGCTTGGTCGCAACGTTGGAGCCACGATACACGCCTCGCCACACTTCGATGCGGTCTCCTTGCTTGGACACCAGCTCGTGGAATTGCAGTTGGTCGTACAAGAATGAGCTGAGCCGCAGCGACGGATGGTTCGCCAGCGTGTTTAGCACATTGTTGGCGCTGAAGGCAGCAAAGCTTTCAATCGAGGCCGACGAAAAGTCCGACAAGCGTGCTTCTCCGACCGCGAGTGAGCTTCGCTGCGACAGCGAAAAGCGTCCAGACGCGTACGTCCTGTCGGGTGTCGAGATGATTGCCGTCACGTTCCGCCGTGATTCATCGCGCTTCCCGTCGATTCGCTTGAACGACGTCCGTCGAATGTAGGCAGCGAGCCCCGTGACCGCGAGTGCGACCGCGATCAGGATCGGAATCAGGTACAGCAGGCTCACTTTCTTCTCCTTGGCGACTTGCCGCAGCCACGACGTCACCAGCGCCCCCGGTTTCGGACGGCACCATTCGCCTTCGCCTGTGCTGTTGGCATTGTCTGTGTGTCCCGTTGACGCATAAGGCACACAAGGTATAATCATGGACGGCTTGTCGATGCATTCCGAAGATGTCCCCGCGTCCAGGTCGTCTCGCGTGGCATGTATGCCCAATAGCACAAACGACGCATTCTCGCTCTCGACGCTGTATTTCTTGATGTTCATGTCTGGCGTCGCCGTACCCACGCCTCCATCGGCCCACACGGCAATCCGATTCGAGCGCTCGACTGCATCAGCATTCGCAATCGCGCACCGCGTCTCGCGCACAATCCGATCATTTGTACACGACAGCGCGCGGTGAGAGACTGGCTAGTTGGAGCCTGCGTCCAAAGACGACGAGCACGTTTGCACTTCACACTCGGCATTGCTCACACTCTCGCGGGGTATCGCGATATCGCTCATCGCGAGACCGCATTTCACGTACACTGGTCGCAGTGTTTCGCTTCCGCCGTCTCCTTTCGCAAACGCATACCCAGAGTCCCACACAAGCGCACGCTGCAACAGTGATGGCAAATCGTTAAAGCTCAGTCCGGCATCGGAAAGCCGCTGCTCCATTTCCTTGGGGAGTGGCTGCTCGATCGTGAGTTTGTCGAGAGCAGCCGTACTCTCAGCGTCTGCGAGAGACCGCCGATAAAATTGCTGCGCGAAATCCGACGACGTGCCATCGCACTGGAAAGCTGGGTCCACGTACACGCCATGCTTGTCCTTCACGTTTGCCGAGACATTCAGGTCCGAGAGCACCAATCGACCCGTCCCAGCAGCACCAGAGCCCGTCATCGATCCCGAGTGGGAGTTGTCAAGAAATACCGACTGCGCGTACTCTTCGAGCCACTGGTCATGAGCGGACTCTGTTTGGGGTGGCACCAGCGCGTATCGCTTCGCTGGTACGGCACACACGGAATCACAAGCCCCAAGCTGGATTCAGACGCGCATGCGTCGGCGTCTTCTTGCTCGGTCGTGTGGATCGCGTATACGTGGATCGGCTGGGACAGCTCTGGATCCTGCCACTGTTGCCGCCGTATTTGGGTATTTGGGATCGTCTCGGTAGTGTTGCTGTTATCCATCGCCTTGTTCGACCACGACGACGTGCTGGAGACGCGATCCACAGCTGTGATCGCGCATTTCGTCGCTAGGAGAAGCTGATCTGGCTAGCACACTCTTGCGTAGAGGCGATCGCTGGAGCCGCTGCTACAGCGTTCCGTGTCACAACTCGAGGCGCTGAACTCGGTTTCACTCAATGCGATTTGTGCCATCGTCAGACCGCACAGCGTGTGGATCTGCGCCAACGACGCATTGTCCCCAAGACTGTAGCCGCTCTCCCAGAGCAAAGCGCGCTTCAGGAGCTCCGGGAGCTCGTGGAATCGCAGCGAATACTTGCTCAGTCGCGTCTGGATTTCCGTCGGCACCTCCTGCTTAAACACAACGGGCGATAGTGTACTTTGCTGATTCTTCTGGAAGAGGTTGTAATAAACCGCGACAAAGTCGGAAGACGAGGAGCGAGTGACTGCTAGTGCGGGCTGTACCTGAGCCATTAGGTTTCGGTCATTGCGGAGAAGTGCGTGAGATGATCGCGTCCATAGACTCACGAGACAGAACAGCAAGACAAGGACAGTCGACGCACGAAGTCGCGCGTGGCGGTTGACGAAAATGGGGTGTCTGCAATCGAGACATGACGTGTAAACCATGGCTGGTGTGTTGATTGTGAGGTGTTCGATAGGTCGTCTCTAATCCACCGTCGTGATGGTATACTTCATGCGCGGCAGCGAGAAGTCGAATGGATTCATGCTGGAGAAGGGAGCAGAGGGAGTGGGGGGGAGAAAGCCAATATGGGACGCAGCGCGAGCCGGTCGAGAGCTCTCATTCTTCCATCACGGTCAGCGCAAGCAAGAGGAAACGGTCTGTGATGCTGCGTTCGCAGAAAGTTTCTGCGCTTTTCTTTTGATTTTGACCACGATTTGGTAGAATTTAGGTGCTGATGGAGATGCGAAAATAAAGAAACAATGTGGCCAAAGGCAAGTCATGAACATCCATTGGACGTTCCGACACGAGGTTCGGTTCAGCTGAGTTCGCACTCGTTTTCTACTTGAAACCTGTGCGCTGACAACGAAATCATGGCTTAGCATTTTTTACAAATTACTGAGGCAAATAGCGCTGTTCAAGCAGCTCCATTACAACCTCGAATGGATTATGCGGTGCGAAATCGTGTCGCACAGCGAATTGCGCATCATTATCAGCACATATCTCGATCTAATGGTTTGCTGTCTTCATGAGCCAAAGTGTAAGGTATGCGTGAGTGCCGAGGAATCGTAAAACAAAATTGCTCCTATTGTGTCATTGATTAGTTTGGTTGTAAGTTTGGAGAAGTACAAAGGCGAGTGCCTTGCTTAAATAGTATGGCACCTGCTTTACTCTTTGCCTTGTTTCTGGAGCGTCTCAATGACTTCAAGGATCGTGTTGCGGAACGTCTCCTGCTCGAGCAAGATGCCGCTCACGTGGCCGGTTTTCAAATAGCGGAAGCGCGCGGGTTTCCATTTCTCACGCATACGCTTCACATACACAAACACAAATACCCAGGTGCAAAGCCAATCTGTCAGTTATAACGGAGCTTCTCGTATCCAAAAAGGTTTAGCAATAGCCAAATTACCTCCCACTGGGGTTCCATGACACCAATGTACTCGTCCTCGGTGCCGACGACAAATACGACGGCGTCGGCGCGCTTGGGCGGGTGGAAGTTGTCGATGTCCGTGATCGAGAGGAAGAGACGCATGCGCTTCTTCGCTTGCTGCACAGGGTCTTCGTCCACAAAGTAGTCGTCGGCGTTCGAGGACGCGACGCCGTGGCCGAGCATCATCTTGTCGAGAAGCTGGAGCTCGTGCTGTTTGTAGAGCGAGTTCCAGTTGCACGACGCCGAGAGCAGTCCGTCAGCAAACACGGGCACGGCCGAGAGCGGCGCGAGCCACGCCGTCGCGCCCACGTGACCAGGAAACACAGACGCGACCATCGCGGCGTGCAGCCCGCCCATGCTGCTACCAGCGACCACCAGGTGCGAGTACCCGTGGTACTTCTGGAAATACATCAAAAGCGACTTGGCTTCTTCGATTGTCGCTTGACCCAAGATCGGCAAGTCGCTCACCCTGCATGATAAAGCAAAGCGTCAATATTGAATACTGCGATGTCTGTAGACCCAAAGCAGCAAGACTACCTTCTCAGCTTGGAGCCTTTCTGATCCTCTGGCTTGCGACGGCCGTAAAATGGACCTTCCAGGATCTGCAAGAGGAGAAAAGCCACCACCATTAGATAGCGATACAACCATTTACAGAGTCATAAACTATCACCCACATAAACGCACCAGAGTCGCGACGCCTTGGCGTGCCAATGGGATCGCGATGGACGTCCGCCGATGAAGGAATCCATGCTCACCCGTTCCTGGTAGCAGCACTATAGGAGCAAATACAAGCGCACATATAGGCACAGCATCCCTTTTGCGCAGTGTTTGCAAGGCAATACACGTACCCACAAGCGGTCGATCTTTCGAACCATTGACTGGCGTCTCGTTATCCCCATTCTCCCAGTCCATCGGAGTCACCAATTCGCAATACGCCTTGAGACTGGCCGTCGGCAGGAACTCCTTGGCGTTCGGCAGTGTGCTGGGGAACGCGCCTTCCTGGACGCACACTCGAGCGCGCTTCAAAAGCTGCCTCTTGGTCCACACGAGATCGCCCGGACGCAGTTCGTTCACCTCGCTCATGCGGTTGCTCTGCAGCAGCTCCTGCACGCGCTTGGGCGTGTTGATGTCGCCCCACCCGTCGCAGAAGAAGCCGTTCGGGAAGAGCACGGGGTTCTGCGTCAGCGTCGCCGTCACGCGGTCCAGGTAGCGGTGGTGCGCGCTCGTGAGTCCGTCGAGCAGGCGGCTCGGCGACCGCAGCAGCAGCGCGAGCAGCCCCCACGGGTGCGGCACGACGCTCGCGAGTCCGTCCAGCGGCGCTGACTGCAGCAGCAGCTGCGGCCGCCAGTACTTGCGCAGCGCCGCCGCCAGCAGCGCCGCAGAGGACGAGAGCGAGAGCGAAGCGTTCTTCTTGAGCATTCTTGCGCTTTTTCTCTCTTTTGTAGATATAGTCGTCAGCCAGTTTTCGAAGACAAGTCGGAGCAACGGTTCAGCTTTAGAGGGTGGGATTATGTCAGTAATCAATGGTTGAGGTACTTCTGAAGAGTCACTTTGTGGTAGTATTGGAATAACTTGGGCAATGTTTCGAAGCATTCAGTGAGTGTCTGAGTAGCACGATGGCATGATAGGGAATGCCGATGCGCTGGCGCATCGTAGAGCTATTCGGGCTGGCATCGATTGCGAGTTTAATGGCGTTGGTATGGCCATGAGGTTCTCATTGACCCTCAAGGAACAAGAATGAGTTTTATTTTTTATCAAAAAAATGTTCCCTCAGTTGAAGAAACGTGTCGGAAGGATCGCGTCATAAACAAGAATGGCTAGCGGCACAGAAACGCGTGCTTCAAGGGGCTATAAATAGGGTAGCTACTGTAAAATGTTAATATTGTCAAAAGAGGGGATTGAAGTACAGATCTGATACTACTTCAATGTCGCTGCGCGGATTCGCGAGCGCAGTCGTAAACTCACGCGTTGCACTGGCATCTGCTTCTGTCGCATTGGCTCGACCTGCGGCACGATGTCCTGGTCGTGGACGCAGTACATCAAACTCTGGATGCACAGCTGCTGCATCAGCAAAATCACATCACGGACACTAACAGGCTCAAGGTCTTCGGTGGTCGTGGACTCGGACACCTTGCTCGTGAGAAACACATCTCGGCCCGCGACAAGCTGTTTGCAGATTTCTCGAAGCATGTCGTCGCAGAATCCAGCGTCGGTGCATAGTTGACGTGTCGCTGGAAGGTTCAAGTGGTGCACTTCTGGATCATCATCAACGTGGTCGTGAGGTCTCCAGGACTGCTAAGTACGACAATGTCCATAACGAGAAGGCGGCGCCTCTCCTTTTTTCCACCGCTCTCATTTTAGGATCTTTGCCAGATATAAACGCTTCAGGAGGCGGTGATCCCACTTGGCAGAAAAGCACGACGTCCGCTTGTCACTGCCAAGGCGCCATCACGAACTGCTCAACGCTCATCTGCTCCAAAGAAGACAGCGAAGAGCAAGAAACCCAAGGTTGCAAAAGCTACTACTCCAAGCAGTGGTAGCGGTGGTGGTGGTGGAGGTGCCACGACGAGGCAACTCTGCGACGATGACAGCGAGAACGAGAGCGCCGCTCGCTTGCGTGAGCAACTGTTGCACGTGCTTGTGGACCGTCAGCGCCAAGAAGAAGAGATCGTTGCGCTGCGAGCACTCGCAAGAAGTCTGAAGGAAGAAGTCGAGCAGGTCCAGAGACACCATCCGCGCAAGGATGTTGCACATCAGCTGAGCCAGGCCAGGCCGCACGAGTACTTCAAGCTGGATCTTTAGCTCGAGCAGCTTCGTGCAGAGAATGCACGTTTACATGGCGAGCTTGGGGATGCAAACCGCGAACTGGAGCGATTGAGAAATGCTGTCAACCACAAGATACCACGGCACAAGGTTGTCGCAGTGCAGGCGCGCGCCGAACTCGAGTGCGTGAAAAGCCAACTGGAGGACGAGCAAGTGCATTGCGATCAGCTACGAGTCCAGGTCGCGTACTTTACAGCGCGCTCAGACACTCCCATTCGTGTCAGTAAACCCCTGCAACCTCGGCATGGTACCACGACCATCAATGCCACTCGAAGCAGCAGCATGAGCAAGAACTTGCAAGACCCCTGGACGCGACCTGGCAAAGCGGAACGAGAGACGCTCGATCGCGAAAGGGGAGCATTCCTGCTGCAGTGTCGCATGGACGCTGTCCATGACCGAGAGAATCAAAGTGCGTGTGGAAATGATGGTAGCGAAAAGGAGCTCCGCATGCGGTGCAGCCATTCGAAAGGCAGCAGACTCAGTAGCAGTGCCATTAGCAGTAGCAGTGAGCCTAGTAGCAGTCGTACTAGCCATGGAGATGGTGGTGGTGATGCAAAGAGACTAAACGACAGCAGCAGCGTTGTGGAGCAGCCATCACCGCCGCACGAAGGCAGCGACGCATTCTCGGCGCAAGTCCATCGTGACCTTTCGGGGCTCGATCACGAGCTCCAGGAATTGCATTTGTCGCTGCAAAAACTACCCACTTACACAAAAGGTGGCGCGTTTCCCTCTCTGAATCTCATATCACTGTCTTTGTCTGTTAAAAATACTTATTTGTCTGTCGTTAAAATCAGTCTGAATTATCAAATAAGAGAGGCGGTAGGGATATAATCCTCCATGCATTTACTGATACAGGAACCGTACAATTAGAACTCCCCTCTAAATCGATTCCATTTCCCTCTGAGATCTAGTGTTTCCTGTAGGGTCGACATGACACCCAATTGACCAGACAAGCAGCGATCATGGAAGACCACTTTGAGCGCGTTCTGGACGCCGCGGGCGGCGGCGGCGGCGACAAGCGCGCGCGCGACGCAGCGCAGGAAGCTCAGCAGCAGCAGCAGGCGAAGAAGCGCAAGCACGCGGCATCGTCCGCATCCTCCGCGTCGCTCTCGAAGCAGGAGCTCGACTCGCTGCTGGCGACCGCGGCCGCGCAGGAGATGGACCACCTGGACGCGCGCGCGCTCAAGTCGATGGTGACGGCGCTCGACAAGCTCATCAAGAAGAACGCGCTGCTGCGCTCCAAGTACGCGGACACGCCCGAGAAGTTTATGGACTCGGAGGTCGCGCTCGACGACGAGCTCACCAAGTGGAAGCAGGTCGCGGCCGCGCCGGCACTCTACCCGCACGTGGTCGAGCTCGACGTCGTGCCCATGCTGCTGGGTTTGTTCGCGCACGAGAACATCGACGTCAGGCTCGATGTGATCGCGCTGCTCGCGGAGCTGACCGACGTCGACGACGCCGACGCGTCGCTGGAGCCGACGCGTGTGCTCGTCAAGGCGCTGCTGGACCACAACCTGCTCAGCCTCCTGGTCACGAACCTGTACCAGCTGGACGTCCCCGACATCGAGCACAAAGACGAAGAGTCCACAGGCATCTACAACTCGCTGCAGATTTTGGAGAACGTCGCGGATCTTGAGCCAAGTGCGTGTGAACAGGTATGCAAGAACACGCAGATCCTCCCGTTCCTCATGCAGCAGGTGCGCGCAAAGCGGCCATTTGGCCAGAACAAGCTCTATGCGAGCGAGATCTTGTCGATCTTACTGCAATCCGGTCCGCAGCCGCGCGAGATTTTCATGAAACAAGTTGACAGGGATAGCAAGAAGACGGTCAAGCAGGTGGATCTCATGGACGAGCTGCTGCAGGCGATCGCGCTATACCGCAAGCGCAATCCCGCAACCGACGAAGAAGAAGAGTTTGTCGAGAACCTCGTCAACTCGCTTTGCAGCGTGCTGCTGGCGCCCGCGGCGCAGACTCATTTCCGCCACCTGGAGGGTCTCGAGCTCGTGCTGCGCTGCATGAAGGACCGCACGCAATTTGTGTTTCGAGGTGCGCTGCGCATCCTGGATCATGCCATCATGGGCAATGCGCGGAATTGCGAGCGTTTAGTCGAAGTCGGCGGTCTCAAGATCGTGTTCTCGGTGTTCATGGGCAAGAAGACGGCCAAGATCAAGAACAAGAAGGTGAAAGGTGCCGAGAAGGCCAAGGAGGAAGAAAACACCATGAGCATCATGGCGTCGCTGTGCGCTTTGCTCACGCCCGAGGCAAAGTACGACGTCTTTGATCGCTTTCACGCGAAGTTCGTGGAAAACGATATGGAAAAAGTCGATCGTCTCGTGGATTTGTTTGTAAAATACCACCAGCGCGTGGTGCAAAGCGATGGAGCAGAGGACGAAAACGATGAAGAAGACGAAGACGAAGACGAGCGATACCTGCGACGACTGGATGCAGGTCTATTTACGCTCCAGCGTATCACGCACGCCGTGGCACATCTGTGCCATTTCTCTAAGAAAACGCGCGCGTACGTGATGGTCAAATTTCACGAGCGCAGCATCGACATGGAGCTGCTGTCGCAGGTTCTTGAGAAGCAACTGGAGATGCTCGTATCGAGTGCCTCAGTGGATGATGCAGACGTGAAGGCAGAGAATGGCGGCAATGATGCCGAAGCAAAATCTGTGGCTGGAAACAGCGAGAAGGAGGAGGCGCAGAGAAAGTTACTGATGCGGCTGCTGGAGACCTTGAGGCTGGACGATATGCCTCCATCTTCCGATTCCGATGACCAGGCAGTGAAGGAACAACCAAACGAAGAAATAGAGAATAGCGAGGAGAAGCCAGAACCCCAAACGTAAGTGCCTCTCTTTAAAGATAAATGCGAATCAACGCCTTGCTGCCGCTATCGTTTTGCGTCAAAGATGCACATAAAGCAAGAGAGAAAGAAGCGAACTCCGTGGTCTCTAAAGCGTTTTTCCATTAGTTTTGCTCGGTGATGGTCGATGATCATTATAATAATTAGGTGGAGAGTGGCGAAGACGACGACACGGAGGGTACGGGAGACGATGGCGCAGAGAACGAGGTCGACGCCATGCGCAGCATCAGAAAGCGCTCTTCGTCATTGTACAGCGCCGAGAGCGGCGTCGGGATCTCGTCGCCATCGAATTTCTTCTTCTCACTTTCCAGGTCGGCGCTCGGCATTCCTCCCGGCATCGGTGTCCCGTCGCCTCGGCGATGGCGCGCTGAAGCAAGTTAATGTGCTTTTCATGCTCCTGATTTGTGGGATACCTAGTGCGGGCAACGTAAGTCCCGATGCCGGGACGAGAAACTCGGCGATAGACGCGTGCTTGGGTCGCTCTGGTGGTGCCGGCGGCTCGTATTGCTCTTCCCAGAGCGTCTGTGTCGGGAGCAGCACACTGGAGCGGAATTCGCGCCACGTGTCCACGGTATCCTTGACTTTATGGAACAGGTGCGGCGAGTGGGCTTGCGCCGTCGTCACGGCCTGGTCGAACGAGATCGCGATGTCGAGAATGGCCGGAGGGGGCTTCACGCGCTTCTCCTTGGACCCGAATGCACTCAAGACCGTCTCAAAGCAGCCGTGAAGCAGCAGATGGAGCCGCAACGGGTCGTTGGCGGCGCGGAACGCAGGCAGCTCCTTGCCACATATGAATGGCGAGTCCTCGAGCGCGACGATGAAGAGCCGCGAAATGGTGCAATGCAGAATGTTGGCACCGGGCTCGTAGTAGATGAGCACGAGCAGCGTTTTGAGGAACGCGTGCTGGTGCTCGGCGCCGACGAACGCCAGTAGCGACTCGGGTGAGTACTGGTCCATGAATGTGTTGAGGAGCCGTGCGAGAGCCTCGACGGTCATCGTGTCGCGGGAGTTGCAGGCCGTGATCTCGACGCAGATCGCAGTCCGCCACTCGGTCTGTAGCCCCATAATCGCGGCGATGAGCTGCGACGAAAATCCGGACACACACAGCACCCAGTGCGCGCGGTACACGATCGCGTACTCGTGGCAGGGGAACTCGCCGCTGCCCGGTGCGCTGCGCTCTGCGGATCGAGGCGTAGTCTCACTGGTGGGTGCTGGCGCTTGCAGCATGCACTTGATCAGCCCGACGACTATGGAGACGAAGACAAAGGTCAACTGTTAGAGCACGAAGATGAGGAGAAAGCTTTGAGCTGAGAATGTACGATTGTCGGGGCGCACGAGGAACTGCAGCGTCGAGAGGTACTGCTCCGAGAGCAACGCGACGTCGCTCAGGATCTCGGCGATGTCGTCCTCGTGGAGCGCGTCGACGATCGTTGCATGCGCGAGCACGCGGTCGTCGCTCATCATTCCGCTTGTGATTGCGCGTCAAGACCAATCAACGGCACACGCGCCGCCTGCCACAGACACGCGCACGCTCACACGGTAACAAGCCCCACAATAATGCGCTCTGCTTCTATCTACGCGCACCTATCGCTAAGAAAAGCAGCATTCGCGCATGCGCCGCCATTTTGGGTGCGCTTCCTCAACAAAAATACATTTGCCCAATTTACAAAAGTGACAAAAGGTCAAGTCACGAGGTCCGACCTTTAATTGGTTGAAATAATGCTATATAATACACTCATTGGCTAAAATCAAAATGTATTGTTCATGATATTGGCTGAAATAAAGCGTGTAACCCTTGCAACGCAGCGACATAACCGATCCTGAGGTGACGAGTTCAGAGGGGAAGCATGGCGGTGACAACAGTGGCGTCCACGGCGCGCGCGCTGCACGAGCTCGCGTCCTCCTCCAAGCGCAAGCGCCAGAGCACAGCATCAGCGCCTTCTTCTTCTCCTTCTTCTTCTTCTGCTGCTGCTGCTGGATGCATCCACTTTGCCAGACACGCGCGCGCGTTCGCACAGCAGCGTGCGCGTCCCACGAGTCTTCATCACTCACAGCAGCAACACGACATGGAGCAGCGCGTCTTGACCACGTACATGGAAGCGGTAAGAACGCTGCTGTTTGCTGTATTGAAATGCAGTTATGTGGTGCTGTGAGGGACTGAATGGCTTGTTCTGTGGTACTTTTTGCTTGTGCAGGACGCAGCGGACTTGAGGACGGAGCTCTACGTGTGCCTGTCGTGCAGCTACACGGGCATCCGCGAGGCGCTCGACGGCGACGACCACTTCATGGCGCATTCGATTATGACAAACCACCCTATCGGTACGATTATGCAGCCAGCGGTCTCTCGTTTTCAAAGCTATGGATGCAATTCTACACACTAACATGCTGTGAGCCTTGTGTCAATGTCAGCGCTGCTTGTACGCAAACAGCAGATCTACTGCGCGTGCTGTCGCGATTTCATTTATCCAGACGCAAAGCTGCTTGATGTGGACGCTACAAAAACCGACAGCGCCACACTCTCGATCCGAGTCGACTCGCCGTGGCAGAGCAGCAAGAGCTCGCGCTTCCACTACCTGATGGCGACAGCTACGCCTCGAAAGCCGTCGCGACGCGGACTCGTCAACATGGGCAACACGTGCTACATGAACGTCGTGCTGCAGGCGTTTGCGCACAATCCGCTGCTGCAGCACTACTTCTTTCTCGCCAAGGGTCACGGCAGCATTCTGTGTAAGCAAACGCGGAAGCAGCAGGTGCCGCCGTCCGTGTGTCTGGGCTGCGACCTTGGCGACTTCATGGCGACCATGTCCCCTGCTACTACCTCGAGTACGAACTCGTCCATGTTTGGTTCGTTGTCATCGCCGTCGTTCGTCCCGCACAAGCTCTTGGAGTCATTCTGGAACTTCGCGCCATCGTTCATTGGGTCGCAGCAGCACGATGCGCACGAGTTTTTCCTCGAGTTTTTGAGAGGACTGCATTCTCATACGCACGCGCGCGTGGCTGTACCCGGAGGAGTGTCGCCGCGCTTCACACCAACGGGGAAATCGCTTTGTGATTGCGCTGTGCACCAGCACTACGCTGGTGTGCTCCAATCCCAAGTCGAGTGCGTCGTGTGCGACCAGGTGTCGTCAACGTTTGACCCCTTTTTGGACGTATCGCTGTCACTGGAGGACATGGGCGACGACGACGGACAACAGCCACTCACGTTGACAGATCTGCTCGCCAAGTTTACGGCTGACGAGCAGTTGCGAGGCATCAACCGCGTATACTGCCGCCGCTGCAACGCGTATGCCAACATGCTCAAGCGCCTGCGCTTCCACGCACTCCCGAATGTGCTCGTGCTCCATATCAAGCGCCTTGACTTCCACAAACAGCGAAAGCTGTCGAGGTTTGTACAGTTCCCAGCAACAAAGTTGGATTTGGAAGAGTTCCGATTGGATCCAGGGGATGGAGGCGACCAGGACCCCGTGACGCCGCGAGTGAAGAATCAGAATGGAAATAAAGATGCCGCAGACGCCAGTTTGTACGACCTGGCAGCAGTAGTCAACCACCACGGAGACTCGGTCGAGGGTGGGCATTACACGGCATTCATTCAGACTCGAAGCGAAAACGACTGCAATGGCAGGAGGAAAGAGACCAAGCCGCAGTGGCTTCTCTTTGATGATACGGACGTGTCTCGAGTGCGAGAAGAGCAAGTGCTGAGCAGCCAAGTGTACGTACTCGCGCAGGGAATGCGACCAAACTCATGATCGACGGCGATTGTAGCTATCGATCGGATGCTCACGTGAGTTGCGTTTGATTGTTGTTGTGCTTTTGCAGGTACATGTTGTACTACGTGCGACGACGACCTCGGATCCTGGCTTAGACATGGTAGCAGCCCAGGCTGTTTGCTGTGTGGAGAGAAAAATGTGCTGGTGGTCGTGCTTTATTGCCGGTGGAGAGCTGTCATACCCTTTGTCCTTAATAAAATCTCGTCCTTGGCGTGTTTGGTGTCATGTTGATGTTGACACTTGAGCCAGGTCAACAAAAAGATCTCATATTGACCCGCATCAGAATTTCGGATCATATTTTCATCCAATCACAGTTGTCCGATCTCGATTTCTGACGAATCAGCGGCGCTGAAAGCGTGTCCAAAATGTAGAGAGATTTCTCATGGTGCCTTCATCTCTTTATCTTTATAAGGTGAGGTGTATTTATTTATTTATTTATTGAGGTATATTTATGTTCATCGTCGTGACCTACAATATCCATTCTCCTACCTAATCTTCATTACGAATATCATACAGGAGTGTAAATGTGTCTACAGCGCGGATTGCAATAGATCACTTCTGAATGCTAAATAATCTTTGACCAGGATGGCATGCTCTCTTGGTCCTATGTGAGGCTGCCTTGTGTTGTCCAATGACCGTGGGTCTTCCGAACTTCGCACAAGCCAATGCATGACGTCGTTGTCAAGATCCTGGGTGAGATTGTTGAAAGCAGCTCTATGAGTTGGGAAGTGAACCGGCGTTGAGGTTCTGGTGTCCATGGCTAGGTTGGCGGCTGAGTCCACCATCTGGTGCCTTCATCTCGAACTGGCAAAGTGCCCGGATCCAACCATGCCCACGCTGCGAAGCGACGAAGCAGCTCGACATGCTGCTGCTTGCACTCGTCGGCCTGCTATTGGTGCTGCATGGTCAGGGCGCTACTCACTTCGTAGCCGCTACGGTGGCGCCGTCGACCTCCAATCATCTGGATGCTCCTCCGAGGCACCATGTTGAACTCTCCCAGCTTTCCAAACTCCACCAAAATGAGGGTTCTGCTTATGTCTCTAATGCCTCAAGCCCTCGCCTGCGATGGCCGCGCATTCGGTACCCACTCGACGGCTCCGTGAACGTCAACCCCGTCGCCTTTCGCTGCGAGTTCACATCGGTCGATTTCGCAGATTTCCAATGCCAAACTGCCAGCGCACTGCTGTGTATCGAGGTGGACCACAAGTGGATCCAGTGTCAACCGATGATACAGACACCGCCCGAGTTTCCCGAGCTACCTGCTGGAAACTACACTGCGGTCGCATTCTTGACTGATAGAGAGCAAGGCACGCGTTCGAACGAGCCTGACGCCATCGCGTTCACGATTCTTACGCTGCCGGAGTATAATCGCTATGTGCAGCGACGCAAAGAGCAGGAACGTGAGGCTTATGCGCTACCAGAAGAGCAGGATCTGCTCGCGTGGGCTGCGAGCCACAATAATATCGAAGAAGCACACGTCGATTGGCAAGGTGACGTGATACAAGACGCTCGGACATCATTTCAGCAAACTCCCCCAGACCCGCTAATCCTCCTGGTCGGAGTCAAAACGAGCGTGATTAGTGGCTTTGCCCAGCGCCAGGCTATCCGAAGCACCTGGGCGAGTGCATCAGTGTTCCCAAAACACGCCAAGCTCCTGCTTGTCGAATGCCAGTCAGTGCTATCGAATAGTGATCCTCATCCAGAAGCAGCAGCAGACAGCAGCGTCGAACTATTGAGCGCGATTGAGAAGGAGAAACACACTTACGGCGGTCTGCTGACGCACGAACTCGCGTGCCAAGATTCGTACTTTGCTCTGATCGACAAGGTAAAGGCGTTCGTGCACTTTGTCGTGACACAATTCCCGACTGCGCAGTACATGATGGTCGCGGACGACGACATCTACCTGCGAACAGACCAGCTCGTGCACGCACTTCGAGTGCACGGACCTCGGACTCACGTGTGCGCGGGTCAAGTCTGGACCAAACAGGTTATGGCGCCGATGTACCCCATGCGCAGCCCCGCGCACAAGAACTACCTCCCGGAAGAGCAGTACCCGGTGAGTGAGCTCCCGCCGTTTGCGTTTGGGCCGTACTACTTCATGTCGATGGATTGCGCCGCGTTCATCGCTGACAGTAGCGACGAGCTGCGCGGTCTCGCAGCCCTGGACGATATCTCGATCGCGCTCTGGCTGCTGGCGCTGCAAGTTCACCCCGAGCACGCGAAACATTTTCAAAACCTGCGCGATACCTCGTGCACGGAAGGTCTCATCTCGCTTGCAGACCTGAGTCCGAGCGCGATCCGCATCATCCGCGCCAACCCCCAAGCGAATGCTCCGTTTTGCCGAGGCGCTGATATGACGACGTGGCTGAAAACTGAGCCTTCATTTCGTGCTCGCGAGACACAACGCAAGTTCACAGTCGCTACGAAGATCGCCGTGAATGCCGCTGGTTTGCAAGTGAAGACGACTTTCACGATCGGCAACGCAGGCAGCATCGAGTTTGCGCATGCGCCATCCCGAGAGAGCGTGGAGCAGCACGTTGCTGTCGTCTGCGAGCACGTGCAACCGTCAGTGGTGCCGAAGTTCAACTGCGGCAGCGACGTCTCCCCGAAGGTGTACAACAGCATGGTCGTGGCTTTGAATCACACGACGGAGAACCGCGAGATCAATCCCGCGTTCCTCGGCTTGTGGACTCATAACCTCCAGCTCTTCAGACCGGAAGCTACGCATCTGGTCCCAGCTCCAGCAGCAAAGATCGTCGTGTACTCCCGCAATGCCATGTTCTCAAAGACATTTCTTGAATGCCTCTTTGCCTCGGTCTACACGCACAACCCTGTATTTGTCGTGGACGACACGACATTCCACCAGCATCCAGAGCACCAGGGTATAGCCCCCGACGTTGTTGTATCCTTGATCTTAGGCGGCAGCTGCGGGTCAGGATGGGACCCTCCGTGTCGACAAGCAGCAGCAGGCTATGCCCAGAAGTATAAGAGTACGTCGTCGCTCATCATGATGTCCGGAGAAGCCTGGGACGTCGACGGTCTCGATGAAAACGTGCTGCTCATCTCGACAGTCGCTCACGTCCCTCGGCGCAAACACATCTACACCCCGGTGGCGAGTCTGTCGTTTGGCGAGCGACTCATCCAGAGTCCATTGCTTCTGCTCACCAACAGCAGCCTTCTAGAAGAACCACGAAGGCAACTTCAACATCGCAAGTTCTGCGCCTACATGCACGCGCGCTGTGATCGGCCGCAACGAGAGTACATGTTCGATCTGCTGAATGCGATGGAGCCTGTGGATGCTCTGGGCGTGTGCCAAGGCTCATCGAGAGCACCGAACGTGAAACGATGGACGGGGCGAAGTGCCACCTGGTACAACGACGACGTGGTGCAGCTCTACTCGCAGTACTAGTTTGTGATCGCGTTCGAGAACGGACAGCGTCCCGGGTACGTGACCGAGAAGCTCGTGAACGCGTTTCCCGCCGACAGCATCCCGATCTACTTTGGCCACTCCGAGTCTGTCGCGGAGGTGTTCAATCCAGAGAGTTTCGTCGACTGCGACCGCTTTGCGATGCTGCGTTTGTGATGGAGGTGCACCGTTCGCCCGCAAAGTACGAGCGCATGGTGCGTGTGCCTGTGATCGCAAATGCTGCGAGGTTCCACGAGCTCTTTTCATGGCACCCAGACATCCCGAGCTCGCATCTATCGGATCTAGTTGGGAAGTTTCTCGCAAAGGGATCGAGTGAACAGGTGCATCGAGTTCAGTCTTTGAAGCTGAAACAAAAGTACCTCAAGATGTATTATAGTTACTAAAGTACCCACAAACAATGAGAAACCTCGGAAAGTAACAAAACTCCAAATTTTGCGCGCGTGAAATGTATCTGTATTTTACTGTTAGTTTCGCTTCTTTTCAAATTTGAAAAACAGCCAATCAAACCCCACCATTGAAACAGCGTAACCCGGATACACAAGCAAGCGTAACCTCTCACATATTCAGACAACATGGCGGATGCCGCAGGAGCGACCAAGCGCGTGCGCTTCCGCGGCTCGCGCTACATCGAGTACGACGCGGAGAAGGCGCCCGTCGTGCGTCTCGCAGGTGTAGGGCGACGTGCTCTTGGTGCTGACGCAATGGCCGCATCATCGACATCGCTGCAGAGTCTGCAGCTGGAGTGCAAGGCGCGAGGCATCACGTGGACGCCTGATGCCACCAACGCCACGTTGCTGTCGCTGCTGCAACAGGAGTACGCGAAGGAGATGCGCGCAGCGCTGTATGCACTTGGGCTCGCTCCGCCAGCGTCTGATGTAGATGGTGACGCCAGTAGCAACGAGCTGCTGTCCTTGCAGACGCAGCTGGAGCTTGCGGAGCTCTTGGTGGCGCAGACAATGGTTGAGAATGCAGATACGGACTCTACAGTAGTGATACCAGCATCAAGCACAGCGACGTACGATGAAGCCATTACACTGGAACGCGTGCAGCTCACAAAGAAAGAGCTCGATGGCCGTGTGAACGAAGGCTACGTGTTTGGTCGCCGCTTCTTCACTATCGAGGCATACGTCGACTCGCTAGAGTTCGAGGAGCTGGCCGAGATCGCGCAGCAAAGAGGGATCGCGATCCCCGTCATCCCCGAGAGTGAGACGCGCGCGATCAAGGTGGTGGAGCGCGATTTGTGCGCCAAGTTCTCGGCGACAGGCGCCGGCAAGCCGCTCAAGCAGCTCACGATGCGCGAACTCGTGGTCGAGGTGCACGCACGCAAGCTCATCGTCAAGGACTCGCGCGACCACAAGGGCAAAAAGTCCAAGAAAGGGCTACTTGACAAACTGCGGGTACGCTTTTTTCGTTGTCTATCTGCCAGGCTAGTGTCCCTAATGCATTGCATATGGTGTTGTTTGCTTTATTAGCCCGTGCTTCGTGAGGAAGTGTTGGCGGAGAAGATCCAGGAAAAGCAGGACGAGCTGCTACGAGTCTTGCTGCGCGACGTGCTGGAGCAAGAAGCCGCTCAGAGTCAGAGAGAAGCGCTGCTGCGACTCGTCCAGCGATACTTGACAGAGCTGCAGCGGGGCGATGACGACCAGGCACCACAAGGGGAGAAAAGGTCTGACGGCAATGTTGATCCAGAGAACGCAATGGAGATCGATGCACGGGAAGCTGTCGTTTTAAAAGAGCAACTAGCCGGTGAACTCAGTGACAAGTTGCAGCAGCAGTTTGTGCTGCTGGCAAAAGCGCGTCTTTCAAAGAGATAGCAGAGGGAGGCGTGAAGGCATATGGACAACTCTGTTGTGAAAAAAAACGACGCAACAAACTCGCAATCGAGCGATTACCCTCAGTTGTGCAGTGCAAGCCAGCGAACCGTCCAGGATAAAGAACGTCAGTGTAGAAGTTTTGCTTTATTTATCCCCAAGCCAGCGTTGTGAGTGGTACATTGCGTGTATAAGTCGGAGTGGTTGGGTGCTCACAGCCAATGTTCTTGTGGCTGAATCGAACGAACCCACAGTGTGACAACGCGCACAAGCAAATTAACACGCACAGCGTCAACGCTGCTGCTTCCAAGTTGCGCATCTGACGCGACGATGTAGCTGGAACAAGAGGAGAACAAGACAGCGAGCGAATCTGGTGCGCCATTCACGCATGCAAGCTGAGGCTATTTCAGCTTTCCCAGGTCTATTTATTGCTTGTGCTTCGCGAGGACGATCGAAAATAGATGCACTCAAGACCAGAAACGGTGTGTCTGAGGCACATTTTTGTCAATATTGTCGTAGCGTTAGTGGTGCTTGCTTTAGCTTGTTCCTGTGCTTGCCTGGTCTGCGTGTGGGTCTGATCTGCAGCTTTTGTCGTCGTTCCTTTTGCAGTAGGCTGCGTAGCGCAAGGATTGAGTATCACTCGAGAACCTGACAGCTAAGGTACTCTGGTGGACTCGATCGATTGGAAGCCACTGCTACCTTGTTTGCCACCTCGATCCCAAAGTCTGGTCCCAAGGAATGACCAGCGTGGAAATCTGAAGTCCGGCATACAAATCAAGATAGAGAAATCACAAAGTCGCCTGTCCCTCACCACGAATGACAGCAACGCCTGTACGCTCGACCAGCATGTTTTCCCTTCAGCGCAAGCAATCGATGACAAATGTACCCCCGCCGACTCCCACGCGTGCGTCGTTCTCGATTAACGCACTCACAATCTCAACAGCTCCGGCTTCTGCAAACTCGGATACTCCAGTATACGGCAAGGACTGCGGCAAAGACGACGGTTCGCCTACTTGTCGAGCAAGCAGCGATGGCAAGTCGATGGCACAAAGCAAGCTGGTCCTGGCCCAGAAACAGAGTTTGCCGTCAAGTCCACGCTCGCCTTCCTCACTGAAGGTATGCCATGAGTCATGCTAGCTACCACTTTGCAAACCTGGGGACTTAAATACCGAGGTCACATGTGTATTCTTGGTTGCTGTGTATGCTGTGCAGACTGGCAAAACACCAGGTAGCCCACGGAATGACGAGACTTGTGCGCGGCAAAGCATCGGAATGCTCAAAAGCATTCGGTCGCTTCATCATAATGCGGACTCGAGGCAGGAACAACACCACCAGCGGACGCTAGCGAGAGACTTTTCGCTTCCACCGATCCCAGTGTCGTCGCTGTTGCATGAGAACTGCTCGAGTCTGAAAGATCAGTTCCTCAAGATCAAAGAACGGTTCTCAGCGCCGAGTCCGACAGCGGCTTCAAAGCCGTCTACATCAGTCGCATCTCCTTCAGCGGACCGTGGCGGTAGTTGTGTTGCAGCCAGCGTTCCGGACGGAGCAGTGGCTGGTATCGAAGCCGAGCTTGAAGCGCATTTGCATAGCGGTCTCGAGGCTCCAGCGTCAAAGGAAACGATCCCAAACAATGGAGATCTTCCGATGGATACTCCCAGCAGCCAGAAAGCTGAAGGAGCACCATCAGATGACAGCACGGCAAAGCAGCTGCAACAAGACGCGAAAAAGTTCTATTCCAGAGAGCTCAAGTGGCCTCATCAGACGCAAGTCGAGCGCTGGTACGTCGAAGACAATTACTTCAAAGGCTCCCTGACGTGCTGGACCATGGATAAAGGCGCCGAACTCGTCAGGCGCATTACGAATGTCGTTGCAACCGCGTCCATGACGACGCGAATCAACCCTGACATCTCACTGCAGTGGATTGGGCGGTAATTGTGGACGATCACCGTTGCGTTGCCACTCACGCGATCGGGCGAGCTCAAGGACGAGCACATCGCCCTCGCGCGTCGAATTGACGACGCGATCGCATTGGAGGAGTTCTCACATTCTCACGCTACTCCTGCTTCTTCAGCTGGAGGTGGCCACAATCGAAATTTGTCAGCGACACTGGGGTATTGGGAGGAAAGTGACTACAACAATCAAGTCCCCACAGTCGTGATTTCGTCTCGGTTGCAGTCCTTGCAAGCGAATGCACATCAGGCAAAGCGCAGCGACAGCAATTCGGTGAGTACGCTCGTCGCGGACGAAGACGACTTCGCGCCAGACGATGGCTTGGCAACACCATGTGAGCAGGAAGAGGGTGATGTGGTCGCGCCGCTGCCATTATCGTGGTTTACGCTGTCGACAACGTCGCTGCCTGAGAGCGTCGCACAATCGATTCAAAGTGGCTGCGGCAGTAATGGCAGCAACGATCCCCGCGACGACGACACGTGGTGTGCTCCTGAGAAAACCGGCTGGCGCAAGAAGAAAACGGGGCTCAATTCTTGGCAGCAGCGGTACTTTGAGCTCAAGGGCAATCGCTTGTACTACTTCGCGAACGAGACTGACGGAGTGCCGCGCGGTGCGACCACCTTGGACCACGCTCATGTGTTACGCGGCAAAGGCGACCAGTCCATGTCGTTCAGCATCACGACGTCCAGTGCGAGCAATAGCCTGCAGTTCACCAAGTTTTCGGCACGCATGACGCCGCAGGTTCAATTGTAAGCCTCTTACCCCAACCAGAGTTGAGAATGCTTCTCAGTGAGTCTACTCCTGCTAACTCTCTTGTATTGTTGTATTTCTGAAACTGTAGGTGAAAGTCGTGCGTTCTCCGCGTCGCACAGGAATCCGAAGGGGCTGTCGCAGACTGGGTCACGGCGCTCAATCGCGCTTCGTTTTGCTGCAATCTCTCGGTGAACTCGGGCTCGGGGTCCACGTCGTTCTATGCGCCATCAAGTCACTCGTTTGCTTCTCCGGGGAAGAAAAAGGAAGTCCCGTTCTATCGCCTACGCACGACGCCATCCTCGTCGGCGTCGTCTGCCGATGCAGACGATCATAGTCAGCAAAATGGAGGAACCGCCAGTGAGCCACACGCTGGGATCAGCGCCTTTGGGTGCGCGCCAGCGTACTACCACTTTGGAAGCGTCAAGTACTTGGCCGACACGGACCCATTGCTCTGGGAAATCCATCCGCACGGTCAGCTCGCGATCCGGAAGAAGGCCACGCTCGCGCGCACTAAAATCGACTACCTCACGATTCTCACAAAGTATAGTGCAACGTTCCGCCAGATCTTCCTGCCTCGACCACGGCCGATCTCGCTCGAACAAACGCTGCGCGATATCCTGCCCGAGCTGTCCCTGATCAACAACATCCTGTACGGCGGCGGCGACGAGAACAGTGGCTTGGAAAACATATTCGAAGTGCTCGACAGCTACATCAAGCGCTTTGCGAGTGCCCAGGAAGAGCGCGTGCGTGCCGTGAGCACGCTGCCACAGGCTTGTGCGCGCACAATTAGTGGTGGCGACTCGTACCTCGTGATCCACAGTCTTCTAGGGAACCCGTTCGTGATCATTCGACCGGCGGAAGCACGCGGCCACTCGATTGAGATTGAGGTCTCACCGACAAACCCGTGTCAGTTCCTCATCACAGTCTTCAGCGCGTTCTCGTTCCACCATACCGACGACGTCGAGAAGTTTGGCGACACCTGCGATGCCAATGGTGGCACAGCCATGACCCCGGAGCCACTGCTTCGCGTGAAGACGTACCACATCCAGAAGTTTGACTTTGGCAGCGGCAAATCCTCTCGCTGGTTTCAGATCCGCGCCGATGGCATGAAGGACGACGGTGGAGCCGATAGCCAGTATCGACATACGTGGGTCATACGAGAAGGATCGGATAGCGGCTTTGGCGCACTCCTTGACGCACTATCATCGCAGTGAGGCAGGACGATTCAAGTTTCAGTATGGGAACAATCAAGATATCATGTGTCGAACCGATGGACGGCATTTTGCTGCTCTCAACCAGTGCATATCAGCCGCAGAGCACTGACAAAGTGACCACAACCAAACATCCGCGCAACAAACTCAGAGCGATCAAGAGAAAATGTCGGCAACGCACAAACTGGGAAATACCGCGTGGATGCTGACCCTGCGGTTGATCTCCCTACACACATTTTCGGATACCGTGTTTTCATGCAAAGTAACAAACGCTCGAGATCTTTCAGCAACTGGCCACGTCGTTGTCCCAAGACACTCGTCGGATGAGCGCTGCGCATTCAATGACGCATGAGATCATCGCGTACGAGGAGCAAAGCACGTTCCTGGCAGCAGCACAAGCAGGAACCGCAAAGGTAGCCATAATGACGCACCAACATTCATGCTTGTCAAAGTGCAGAATGTATGTTGCTAGCTGCGAAAGGTCATGCTCTTCGTTACGGATTAACCCGTAAATGAGAATGCTCTTTAACAGAATGTACCATAATATCCTAAAGCAACTTCACAAACCCGTGTATGCAAAACAGGCAACATCGATTTCCAGCTTATATGTGTGGATGCAGCCACTTGAGCTCCCTCGCTCTCTTCCTCCAACTTCTTCATGCAGCACATTCACGTAGACACCTCATTGCTTTTCCCTCGTAGCGATGGCCACCAGCCATTCACACATAACTCACTGGATCGTGACTTTTTCGAACACGGCTTCGCGCACAGGCAGCAGGTGCTGGAAGGTGTCAATGTTGGTGTAGTTGGCCATGCTCTTCGTGTGGCCCGCAGCGAAAATGGCGTCAAAGGACTCTTCCTTCCGCGTGTACTCGCGGATGAAGTGGTCCGTGCCAAACAAATGGTGAAGCCGCGTCTCGTGGAGCCGCACGACGACGTGGTCGAGACGCATCCAATACCGCGCCAGCACGTAGAACCCCGACGGCATCACGCGCTGCAGGAAACCGATTCTGTCAGTCTTGGGGTCACCCACGCCTCAGAACCCAAACAGAACAACAACGTACCACTTTGATCGACATGGCCGACACGCCGTGGTCGTGGAGCTCGTCTTCGTAGAGCGCGACGTCCTCGAACCAGAGGATCGGCTCGCGCTCCTTCAACTTCTCCATGTTAATGCGCTCCTGCGTGGGCTCGATCTTCACGTCTTCAGTGCGCGTGAACGACGCGTCCGCCGAGCGCACCAGGCGCTGGAGCGTGCCCTTGTAGTCCGTCGTGTACGTCCAGTCGTACGAAATGTCCAATTCTTTCACCTCTTCTCTGCAAAGCACCAGCAAAACGCGTCACTAACGTAAGTGTACCCCCATGTATAAGAACGGAAATCTTAAGACAAGATAGCGCACTTGTTGGTGTTGTGCTTGGCGATCGACACCTTGAGCTGCTGCTGCTGCGCCGCGACGATATCGGCAGCCTGGTTGCTCTGCGGCGGCGGGAAATGCGCACCCTTGAGCGCCTCTACTGCCAAAAAGTTGTAGCACACGCCCGTTGGCTCGTGGTAAAAGAGCAGCTGGTTGTTGCCAAACACCATCTCGGGAGGCGTCAGCTTGGCTTCTTCAGCGATCCTGTCAATAGTAAGCAACCGATCAAGGTCATGTTAACACTGCGTTAGTCACAGCAATTCGAATCCAATATGCGCGCATATAGCATTAGCATATATGCAAGCAATACGGTACTTGTCCATGTCGTCGAGCGGCGTGATGTGCGTCTTGTTGGCGCCGATGATCCAGTCGCGCATGCGGATGCCCTTGAACGCCACCTCGTCCGCCTTGGCTTCGACGCCGTTCTCGCGGCGCGAGTCGCCCAAGTACTCGAACTGCGCGTCGACGCTGCTGCTGGCGCCTGAGGCGCTGCCGTAGAGCTCGGTCAGCAGCAGCTGCGACCCATTCTCGACGCTGTAGTACCCGCGCGACGCGATCATTCCCTCGGCTGCCATTTTTCGGTCTCTTCACTTTTGGTCAAAGAACGAGGTGGCACGTGCCCATTTTGCCCAGTTTAGAAACTGCGATACAATTTCTAAATGCAAAGCTACCTCTTTAAATCGACTTTTCAGAGGTTCAACAATTAGCAAACTATTCATTATTAGGAATGTACCGGTACCACACTAGCAAATTATTCAATGAAAGAGATGTTTCGGTACTGCAGTTAGAAATTGTAGTTCCCACTTAAGTTAACATCATGGAAGGAAAGCAAACTCAGGCTCAGGCAGCATGCGCGTGACGGTCGAGATGCGCTTGGATCGCGTTGAGCTCGTGGAAAAACGCGCGCAGCTCGTCGTGATTCATCTCCAAATCGACTTTCTCGTCCTTCTGGACCACTGCTTCATCGCCCTTTGCGTTTGCAGCACCTGCAGCAAGCTCCACTTGGAAAATGGCCGTCGGGGTCGTGTGACCACGGAGTTTGCTTTGGCCCATTTCCAGGTGCAATCGCCACTCTGTGGCGCGCAACACCGACACGTTGGCTAGATCCATCGGGTGCTTGCCACCAGCGAACGGTTCGCTGGCGAGAAGAGCCTTGCCTTTCTTGCGCCAGACCTTCTCGAGCATCGCGACGACGTCGGGATCCACTCCCTCGTGGGTCAGCAGCGCATGGCGATCCACTTTACCGAACCGCGTGGCGTCCAGGAACACATCTTGAACGAGCGCCACCATGGCGTCAATGTCGTCCTTTGAGAACGACAGCATCTCCTGCAACTGCTGCGTCTCTTGCGCTGAGAACACCTCGGAGTCCTGTTTTGCAGTAGAAAGATATGAGTAGCGAGTCTCGTTAATGCGCATATCCATTGTGCACAGCCCCCTCGTTTTCGAATACACGCCGCACTCACATTTGCCGTGAGCTTGTCGATGATGTGCGTGAGCACGTGTGGGAGCTTGCCGCGCACCACGCGGTTCAGGACACTACTCGTCGACGGTGCAGCGCTGCGCAATACACAACACAACCAACATGTCAGGGAGGTGGTTGGATCTCACGATCGCATGCACTTGTGCACGCGCAGGCGCGTGTGTCCGCTCCTAGTTCTATTCGCAGGGCGATGGACACTCACGCAGTCATGATGAAGTCGCTGTCTCGCTTGTCTTTGCTTTTTGCCTTTTTTGCTTTTCTGCTTTTCTGCTTCTCAAAGAGGAACCTGAGTCCACAGAAGCCCTCTGTAAAGCATCTTGACGCTTAAATACAGCATTTAAAACCTCTATATAAACAACTTCACTCCTTTTGGTAGTTATGCGACTGAGTAGACCCTTCGGATCGCCTTTGAAAATGAGTGCGTGTGCTGAATCAGTTTCGGTTTGCTCTGCACAATCAGAACCCCTATACATAAATAAACGCCTGCTTACACGATCAATAAACTGATTATCCTCATGAAAACCTCACTACTTGTTACTAAAGGTCATTATCAGCACCCACCACCTCTCGAAATGCGTGACGCTTCCATCAGCAGCTACCGAAAAAGATCGCACCATTTTTACACAGCAACATATCAGAAGAAACAAAGAGAAAGAAGCTCATGGGCAACTCGGTGGCGCGCGTGAACGGCCAGTCGTACAAGATCCTCGGCACACTGGGCGAGGGTGGGTCCGCCACCGTCTACGAGGTGCGGCGCGACAAGCGCAACTTTGCGCTCAAGTGGGTGCGCGGCGTCGCCGAGCCCGACACACTCGAGCGCCTGCTGCTCGAGATCCAAGTGCACCGGCAGCTCCAGCATCCGCACATCCTGCCGCTCGTCGACGCCGAAGTGCGCGCCAGTAGCGAATATGATGGCGAGCAAACGACCAGTGTCCGCAGCAGGCAGCAGGGCGGATACACGCACAGAGGTGGTCACATTGCGGTAAACTCAGGCTCGCAGGCACCGGCTCAGGAAGTGCTCATGCTGTTCCCAATCTTCCCGCATGGATCTTTGCAGACGCTGCTGGAAGACGCGTTCCAGAAAGGTAAGAGCCCATACACCGCTGTGAGAATGTATGCCATTCTCTGTATACTCATGCCTTGTTGTCTCCTTCACTCGCCTTTTGCTGTAGAGAACGCGCCGTTCTCCGAGAGCGAATGCCTGCGCTTCTTCTCGGACCTCGTCGATGCGGTCCGCGAGCTCCATGGTCTCGGATTCGCGCATCGCGACCTGAAACCGGGCAACATCCTGCTCTCGTCCAGCGACCCCGTGCAGCCCGTTCTGATGGACTTTGGCTCGCTTGCACCGCTGAACACCCCGATCCGGAATGCGAGCGATCACGTTTATCTCTGTGAAGACGCCGAGCGGTTCAGCAGCGCGCCATATCGTCCACCAGAGCTCTGGGAATCCAACGGCTACGTGCCCAACAGCATCATCGATGGTCGCACTGATGTGTGGCAACTCGGGTGCGTCCTGTACGCCATGACCTTTGGACCTTACTCGCCCTTTGAACACCCCAGAGAAGGCGTCCAGCGCCTCGCGATCTTGAACGCCAACGTGCGCTTCCCTGCGCACAACTTTCGCTTCACCGAGACTTTCTCGTCGTCGTTCACGTCGTTTATCAAGTGGATGCTCATCCCGGACATCGCGAGTCGACCGACACTCGGCGAGGTACGCGAGCAGCTCCAGCTGTTGCGGAGCAACGGACGCGAGACGATGACGCCACTGACGACAACGAACAGCCCCACAAGCAGCTACAGCAATGGCTACCATCATCAGCACCAAGAGTCTACAGTGTCGATGCCTCCACCGACACAGATCCTCTCCTTTTCCAAACTTGCGAGCGACGAATGGGCGGACTTTGCAGCGTACGAGAAGGTGTCGAGATCGTCGAGCATCTCCATGCACTCGAGCGAGGACTGGGGCGAGTTCACGGGCTTCGAGCGCAGCAACTCGGCGTCCGTGTTCTCAACTCCCAGGGACACACTCATCTGGTCGACGGATCCCATCGTTAACCAGGAACCCAGCCAAAGCCAAGCGCTGCCGCAGCAAAGTACGTCCAACCAACAGCAACGGCGACAAGGCTCTCGCCGCCATTCTCTTGGCGCGTCCATTATGCAGATGGAGTGCGCAGACAAGCACGAGTTGGTGCACAATACCGAGTTGCGGCGTGCGCTCTCGGCGCGCGGCCGAATGCTGCTGACCCACGCACTCGACGGCCGCTCGGTACCTCACGCCATCCTCACGCCGTGACCAATTCTCGCCTTTCCTTTATAACCAGCAGCTTCGTTTGCGTTTGGGCATTGTATACTGTAGATTCATTTGTTATTTGCTCTATCCTTCATCATCTTCACAGGCAACAACGTCAGACCACGTACTCCTCATAAAGTAACGTGGAATGTATGTATGCTTACCTTTTACTTACGCTGATCAAACTTCGCCGATGCATGCAAAATGGAGCATGCACAATGGTGTGGACTCGCTGACGTGCGGGTAAAACTGCTTGAGAATGGCCAGCACCTCTGGAATCGACGCAAACCCGGACTTGTGAAGATCCTGAGCCTCGAGTTCGCACAGCGTCTTAGTCTCGCATGCCTGAATGTAAAGCACGGCAAACGGATGGCGACCTTGCGTATCATCGCCATCAGCTGCTGCTGTCGTCGCGAGAACCGTCGAGTGAGGCATAATGGCGCCAAGATCCGAATTCTTATCGTCGATCACGTCCGACTCGAGCCGCATCGTGACCGTTTTCTTGCTATTCAGGATGTCTGGAGCGAGAAACGGACCGAAATCGAGGCGAGGCAACATCGCTGTCCTCGATAGCAATGCGTCGATGACATCACGAGGAAGACGTGGCTGGTTGGAATGGGACGCCATGAGCACGTGATGGAAAAGCTGTAACTGTTTCTGGAAATGCGGGTTGAGCTCAATCCACGGACGAATGAGGCTGCATACAAGAATATGGAAAACGAAAGAGAAATGAGATATATATGCCAAATCCGTGAATGCACAAGCACACACCTGAGTTGCTCGATGGCGTGGTTTGCACTTGGATATGACTCGATGGCTTGCGTGAGCAGCCACGCGGCGATCAGCGCTGGCGAGCGCGAGCGTCCGGCCATACTACCACGACAGTTAGTAAAAGAGTAACGACACGGCTGTTACAAATAGGAAGCCCTTCAATATGCCCTGGGGGAGAAAGACAGCGACTTACCAGTGCACCAGCACGTTCTTGTCTTCTCGCTCGCCCTGACGACTGGCAATTCGGAGATCAATGGACAATACAAATGACAGAATGGCCATCTCGCGTACCTTCCATAAACAGTAGTGTAGATCAAACAGCGAACGACACGCTACGTACATGATCGCATTGAGTCTTGCTAACAACGCTGGCAGTTTGCCAAAAAGATCTTCATGGAACGCGTCTTCCAGCGGGAACACCTCACGTTGGACGCCCGCGCTGTGTGTCTGCATCAAATACCCGTTACCACCGCCACTGCCAGCAGCAGTTGCACGCGTTCCTGTGTTCTCGCTTCCCACGCACTCGTCATCTGCACCCAGCAATGCGAGCGAGAACCCGATGCGAGCGCGCTGCAGCGCCTCCATATTGCGCGCCGCGTCGATGGAGCCGACAAACACACGGCCGAGGACATGCATTGACACATCGTCCACGGCTTCTTCAACCTCGTACTCCTCCTCTTCTCCTTCGTAGTCGGCGTCCACGTCGGCACTTCCCATCTTCATCGCAACACATTGCTCATTCGTCATCATGCTGAGCTGCTTGAAACAATGAGAATGTTGCATCAAGTCAAAGAGTATTCGCAGTATTGCTCTGGTATCAATTTGAACGGCACTCGCAATACTGTCTTGCATCTATCTCAAATTCAATGCAAGGATGCATCAACTCAAAGACTATTTTCGTTGCACATGTCAAATGTAATGAACTGTACATCGAATCGAAGAGTATCCACTGTGTTATCATCCAAGCTCTCTATTTTTTATGAAAGGGAAGGGGTGGACCAAACTGCCACACTGACAAATTGCAGACACAGTGCTGAGCAAACCTGTGGCTGCAGCGCGACTAAATATCTTCCAAAGCGTTCCATAGCGTGAAACCATGCAGAAATGTGCTTCTTTGTGTGCAGCTACCGACTTTGCAATTAGATTCCAATTTAGCGACAAACTCATTTCAAAAACCAAAGAAATGTACCGGTACAGCTGCTGTGAGTGGATGATGTGTTCAACTACCGCAACATGTGAAAAAAGAGAGCATACCGGTACTCTACCGATGCCTCGCCGGGATATTTTGGTGAGCATAGCGCAAGAGGGGAACAACAAACTGCACACAGGCGGCACAAAGGGAGGGAGGAGCACGCCCCTCGACTCCTTACGTCCACGCACGCAGCACCACTCACGGCAGCAGAGGAGCGCGTCTGAGCGTCGGTGTGTCTGCATTAGGAGCTTCTCTCTATAGCAGCAGCGGCGCATTTGTGTGTCTCTATTGGTCTGTTCTTTCGCGGTCCATTGGCAACGTTTGGACAGCAGCAGAAGAAGAAACAGTCTATTGGCGCGGAGAGAGAAGATGAGTCAGCGGTACAACGGCAACGTGGCGCAGCAGCAGCAGGACGCCGAGATGGAGCGGCTGTACGGCCAGATCGGCGACTTGAACGTGGACCAGGACGACGAGGAGCAGTTCCAGCGCCACCACCACCACCACGAGAACGATGTCGAGGGCTCCGACAGTCTGTCCTCGGAGGACGAGTCGAGCGAGGATGAGGACGACGAGGACGAGGACGAGGACGACAACGACGTCGAGGGAAGCGAAGAGGAGACGAGCTGGATCAACTGGTTTTGCTCGCTGCGCGAGAACGCGTTCCTGTGCGAAGTGGACGAGGACTATATCGAGGACGACTTCAACCTCACGGGACTCAGCAGCGTCGTGCCCTACTACGACTATGCGCTTGACGTGATCCTGGACATTGAGACCCCGCACGATCAGAACCTGACGCAGATCCAGCAGGAGATGATCGAGTCGGCGGCCGAGATGCTCTACGGACTCATCCACGCGCGATACATCCTGACGACGAAGGGCATGGCCGCGATGCTCGAGAAGTACCAGAGCGTAGACTTTGGTCGCTGCCACCGCGTGTACTGCCAGGGTCAGCCGGTGTTGCCCGTGGGCCAGTCCGACGTGCCGCGTCATACGACCGTGAACGTGTTTTGTCCGAAATGCCGCGACATTTTCTTCCCAAAGTCCCAGCGCGCAGGCCGTAAGTGATGTGTGGCTTGTGCTGTGTATGCCCATGCCTTAGTGCTCACATGGTGCTCATTGTTCCCACTGTTGTACAGAAATCGACGGCGCATACTTTGGCTCGACGTTCCCGCACGTGTTTCTAATGACGCACTCGCATCTAGTGCCGTCGCCACCGACCCAGGAGTACGTGCCGCGCGTCTACGGCTACAAGGTGCACAGGTCGAGCGAGTACTACACGGGGAAGAAGAAAGCTCCTGCGAGCGCGTCTGGGGCTGCGAATGCATCTGGCGGTCGAGGCGACAAGGAGAAGTACCGCAAAGTCCAGAATTTGATTGATCGCTTGAAGGGCCGACCAAACGACGGACAGCAACTGGAGCAGCCGCGATAAGTTTTTTCTCTTTCTCAAAGAAGAGCGGGGTGTGTATGTGGATGGTCATGGAGAATGGACTGGAGTCCGCGTGGTTGGTTGGCATGTCTCTCGCGCGCTTATATAGGGGTCCATTCTCCTTTAGGATAAACGACTTAGGAGGAGGGAAAACAGCAGACAGAAACGCAAGGCAGCCATTTTTATATTTTGTTGTGGTCTTTCCCTTCATGGACATCGTCCCCGCCTGCGTTTGAGTTGATTTGTGAGCAAGGCAAAGACGAATCCACAATGCGATGGCTCATACTTGGAGCAAACGGCGAGCATGGTCTTCACAAAACTCTTTGGTATATTTCTCGAAACGGCGTGCCTGCACCAACAAATACGGCATCTTCCCTGCTGTCGCGACTTTCTCAAGGATGCACAGGTACTTCATTTACCTGCTTTCTGCTTCTATCATGGAGTGTACGGGACGATCGCATCGACGTCAATCTGGAGGCTGCCTTGCGCGGTTCGATAGAATCGTGTCGAAAACAGAAACACCCGATTCGGTTTCACGAGTTGCTGCTCGATATGAGCCACTGGGACGCTCAGCGTGGTCTTTTTGATTGGCGTCATGGCCAAAATCTCGTCCACAAGCGACGGCGCCAGCGTCTTTAGGATCTGCTTGGACGCGTCTGGCGTGATGTGCTTCAATATTGTCTCGTTGGGCTTTTCCAGCACTTCAAAGACTGGGCTGGCACTTAGGGTTGCTTTTAGAGAAGGCTTGTTGTTGTTCTTCATCGTCTGGTTGTCGTCGCCAATCTCAATCTCAATGCGACTCGGTCCATTCTCATCGTCACCGTTCGTGTCGATAGCGAGTGAGACCAGATGCCCGACGACGCCAAGGCGAACGGTTGTGAGGGTCTTCGCAACCAGGTCCCTAGCGAACATGGAGACGTTACTACACGTACAATCAGCACATGCACAACGATAGACAATGAGCGATCAGCAACGAGTCCACAGTTCGCAGGTCAGTGACATGCTCTTACCTCACTGAAACTACTCGGAGATCGTGCACTGAAGCAAAGGTCTCGGGATCTGCCGGCATAGCGAGACGAGTCTGGTATTGCGTCATCGAAGCGCCTTCCAGCCAACTTTCGCCCGTAGATGGTTTTCGTTTAACTTGCACTTTCGACACCAAGGAGTCGGCGAAAAGAATGTTTGGACGGCACTCTTCGATGCCATTGAACGCATGGACTTCTTCGTTCGCGCGAAGGACTGTAAAACTGCTGCTTCTCGCGTAGAGTGCACCATTCGGTGCTCGCTGCATCGTCGATCCTTCTGTTGACGGCAATGCCGCGTCCAACTGGAGTTTCGTCAGCATGACCGTATCCCCGGCTTGCAAGCTTCGGAACACTTTCGGTTGCATGCAGTCTTCGAGCAAGATGATGAGTTCCGTCGATGAGGTATCGTCGACAGCTTTCAACCACCGTGACTCGGATGGATATCGATAGATTGGGATTTCCACGCGGCCGACAAACGAGAGCACACCAACGAAGTCGAAATAGAAAGACTCACGCTCGTCCAAGACTTCGTCGCTCCAATGTTGCATGTCCAGTGTGCTCGCAAAGTTGCACTCGAGCCACAGCGGGTCATCTGTTGATGTGCTTGCTGAGCTCTGTGACTTGCCACCACCACGTGATGCTTTGTCACTAAGACTTGGGTACACTGGCTTCTTCAACAGATCGGTCATCTGCAAGAGCTTCCAGTGTTTAGCTATGAAGGCAATAACAAAGTCAGGAGGACAATCCTGTGTGTACCCTGATGCTGTGGCTTGACAAACTCACCTGGCACATGGAACACCTCTCCAGAAGAATCGTGCTCAAAGAAAAACAAATCGGACGGAATCGACGCATCGCCAGCCGCGTCGATCGAGACCGAGTACCCTCGAAGTTGGATCAAGTCGCCTTCCTGAATAATATCAAAGTACTTTGCACACATCGAGCCGAAAAACGCAATCTCGACCGCCGATTTCTTGTCGACTAAGTAGGAACAAAGCGCATAACGATGTTAGTTAGCGCATCACATGCGCTCCTCGAGCCCCGCGGTGATTGATGCATCGATTCTGACTTTACCGAGCACAATGTGGAACACAAAGGGGAACGGATTCGCCACGGCCGGGTCGCCAAAATGCGTGGCTCTAGATTTCACGCGGACGATGCCCGTCATCGGAGGGTACGACCGACTTCGGCGAGCGTGAACGCGCTTGTTATTGGCAGCATCATCGACCATGTCACTGATTTCTTTGAGGCTATAAAGCGTTCGCCTTCCCGGAGCAAACAGACTCGACAAATAGAGGCGAGTATGCGTTCGCTCGGTCTGTGGATCCAGAATGTAGTGATATGACGTGAGCGCGAGGTAACACTCTCTCTCGCCTAGCACAGGGAGCAGCTCTGTGTCGCGCTTGCTGGTCGAGGACGCAAACTTCAGGTTGTCGCCGTTGTCTTTCTCCATCAACTGCTGTGCGCTGTCGCTCGGGTACACAAGAAACTTCGTGCCGTGCCGTGGGAGAACCTCCAATTCATGCACCAAGCACACAGTTCTCTTCACCTGTGCGCTGTTATCAGCGCCGGTGCTTTCGTAAATGGCTTTCACTATGCGACGAGATACCTGTTCGCAATATAAAACAAAGTGTCAAGCGTCAAGATATTTTGCATTACGTACAGAGCATTGGGTTCAACAATACGATTTGAGGATATGCAGCACCACGTACCCGCAGGATATCGCAAGCCGCCAGCTTGCCATTGCGCGCTAAATGGTTCATTTCGGGAGCGAGAATGCATTTCGTCTTGAGGCGTCCGTCGCTCAGCACCACGTCAAACATATCGCCCTGGGTCTCACTGTGGCAAACAGCATCGTACTCATGAAGGAAACGCTTGAGCGCTGGGTCCAAGAGGTCTATTTACACCAACGCGACATCAGACGGTAGTAATTAACATGCGGCAAGTGCGTTTTTCAAGTGCGTAGGAGCCGCTCATGTTCAGAAATGACAACACATACAGCGATGCACGCTCAGCACTTGCAGCACGATCCCTTGTTCCGCAGGAGGGACGACCTCCTGACGCAGCATGCGGACGCCATCGGGTGTGAGAAGCGACGCCTCTCGTGCGTCGCTCTCATCTTCTGCGGCCGCGCGCTTTGGCCGCTTTACGGCGCCTTCGCTGTCGCTGTCATCTCGACGTTCCTCCTTGCGCGCCATTTTGGCGAATGGTGGCTTTCAAAGTTCGAAAATGGAGGAAATCGCTAAGTGCGATTTACAGTGAGTACGCACATCGATTGTGAACCACATGAGAAGAAGGTTCTATATAGAAATGATATTCAAAAGGGGGTAAAAAATGGGTATAAAATTGAGGTGAATGGCTGCGTCCATAGAGGCTCACAAGGATGTCACCATGGAAAGTCTGTGCGGTACAGCTCGACGTCGTCGGTCTTGGGGCAAAACGTGAGCGCAGCAAACACAGCGTGGTGCCTAAACGTGCTGACATGTGCGCATTTCCCTACGATGCCTTCGTCTTTTTGCGGCGAAAGCGCATCGTCATCGTCCTCTTCCTCCTTTTGCTCGTCCTCATCGTCTTCTTCCTTGGTGTCGTGCGAGGAGCTACAACTCGCGCTGCTTTTACAGCTCGACATGTCCATAACCGGCGCTTTCTGAAGCTGCTGCTCACGCCCATTAAGGAAGAACGCGGCGCACTGGTTGGTCATGTCGAGGCACACGCCGACTGTGTCGCCCGCACGGAATGGCTCCACGTGCCCTACGACGCGGCCGTTCTGGATGATCGCGCCGGTCGCAGCGTACCCGATGGCGCCTCTCGTCCACACGCTCACGGCATCGCTGAGCGTCTCATGCTGCTCAAAGTGGTGCTGATGCGCTGCTGGCGCGATGCCGACCACGACCGAGTGCGCGTCCCCCATGGCGCGGATCCACACCTCCCAGTAGTGTCGTCCGCTCGTGAAGAAGTGCTGCTTGAACACGCGCGTGCATTTCACGTTCCATTGCTGCGAGCCTGTAGTAGTAGACACATAGGACACAAGCGCAAGGTGCAGTGAGTACACGACATGCTATAGCATATGTACACACAGAGAGAGCTATGGAGAAGGACAGCGAAGCGCACGTACGTGGATCTCTTGGCAGGATGCGCGGCATGCTGCCGCACTTTCGCAACTGAGGCAACAACTTCAGCTTCAGTCTGAGAATTTGTCGAGAGCAGCGTTGGTTATTTTCTGTCAATTGAACGTTGTATTAGTGTGGGCCACGTGAATAGAATCGCGTTGGTTATTTTCGTCGTTGCCTTTTTGCGAGGGAAACAACAACATGGGAATGGCGCGATTCGTGCAGCGCATGGAGCTCATGCGTCACTGCGTGGGAGAGAGCCGCGCGTCGCAGACGGCGATCGACGTGAGCCTCGTGCTCAGTGACGCGGCGCTGCTGCAGGAGCTGGTTGCCGATCTCTTCCGCCCGTTCGCGCAGCGCCAGGTCGACCAGATCCTCGCGCTGCACATGCAGACCGAAGCCAATTTGCTAGTGGAGCGAGACCGAGAAAGAGAGAGTGGCGATACAGTTGACGACAATGAACGTGATGCAGATACCAGCGGTGGTTGTGGAGGGGTAGTTGCAAATGGTATCATGCCAGATGTTCAAGAGGAGGAGGCAGAGGATGGCGATGTGCATCACTTCACGACTGCGATTGCTGGCGCCATGGCGGGCGTCAAGCAATTGGGTACGCTGTCTTTCTATGCCTGTTCTCTATTATAGCTTCAGGTGCGCATGGAACGGGTTTTGCTAATATAGCGCATGCGTGTATGTTTGATGCGGCAGCGTATGGCGAGGTTACAGTCATCACCAGGTCACAACCGCGAAGCCATCCTGCTGTCATACCCGCGCGTAGCAGTAAGCTCAAATCCAATGGCGCATCCAAGCAAGCCAAAAAAGGCGAACGGGGGTTGCGCGAAAGCGTCTGTCATCGCATTGCCGCAGTTGAAGTTGGCGATCGATGCGTCGAGTTGAAGCGGCAAGTCGTACAAGAAGGAAAACGTGTGCTTCTAGGTATGGTGTTGTGCATGCAGGGAGTACAGTTTACTGTGTGCATGTGGGTATTCTAACAATTTGTGTCCTTGCATACTACAGTGGCGGATTGGATTGATCAAGAAGAGGGTATCCTGGCAGCTCGCGATGCGCTCACGAAGCTCGGTGTGGACGTCGTCGGTGTGTGTTTCGTGGTCGCGACCAACGTCAGTCTCTTGGACGCACTCAAGAGCGCGCAATTACCGTACAGCTGTTCGTGGACGCCGTCTTCTAGCGCCGAGATTGTCGTGTCGGGGTCAAGACGCAGTGGTGGAACACGGCGCGTTATTGTTGAAGACTCGGATACTGCGTTGCAAAATGCGAACTGTTGCTGCCACCAAGCGGGTTCGCGCAAAGCTGACGCATCGAAAAAGAGAAAGCGGAATAGTGCAGACGACGCGGCGATGCCTCCACCGCTGTTGACCTACTACACTGCTCAGTACCAGGGCAACAATCCAAGTGAAGATCGAAGTGTTAACATTACGAAAGCGAGTGACGAAGGTATTATCTGTGTGATCCATTTACCACTACACCCTGCAAGTCACTGACTTACGGTCTCTCTTGCTGGCTATTGTAGGAGTTCGTATCAGTGCTGTTTTTGACGGCCACGGAGGTTCCATTGCAGTAGAGTGAGTGGAAGGCGCATTTTTCTCACTGGTTGCGGCTCTACTCACACTCTTTACTCCTTCCAGGCATCTCCGAAAAACGCTCTGCCAGCGTATTCTTTCTAGCGTATCAACCGAAGCATCCATAGAAAAGGTCAGAGAACCCCATTGAGTTTTTCTCTCAGCGTTTTGTCTAATGCAATGACATGTGCACCTGATTTGTAAAACTATACAGGTTACGGAGCAACTGAAGCAATCGTTTGCTGCTTGCGACGAAGAGCTCAAGCAGTCTCTGCTGTCCCTGGAACCGGAGACGCGATTGCTCAAAGGCTACTGCAACACTGGCTCATGCGCCGTCGTGGCTCTCTTTGTCAGCTCTGTCTTGTATGTGGCAAATGTTGGCGACTGCGTTGCAGTGATCGGCAAACGTGATCCAGAGTCTGGGGAGTGCGTCGCAGACCAGCTATCTGTTGATCACAACTGCAGTAATTCCGATGAAGTACGTCTGGTGCTGGAGCGGTCCCGAGATCGAAATGCAATTCGCCTGAGCAAAGATGACCAAGCCAATGGCGCTGGCGGGTTTGGCGTAAAAAGGGTCGCTGGTAGTCTGGCGGTAACGCGCGCGTTTGGAGATTTTTACCTGAAGAGCGAGGAATTGAGCACGCCTCCGTTCAAAGTATGGCAGTGAGCCATCGGTTGTTGCTAGTGCTTGTTTTATACTGATTGTATCATTTTGAAATGTGGTGGATCAACAGAGCAAAGTCCCTTATATTGCCGTGGAGCCCAGCGTTTCGGTTCACCAGCTCGATGGCAACGAGAAGTACCTGATATTGGCGAGTGATGGGCTATGGGAAGTACTGACGCCGGACGAGGCAGTTCAAATTGTCGACAAATTTGGTACGATCAGCATGGCGAAATTGGATCTACTGCTGTATCTTTCTATTGTTAACGTGCTGCATCACTCTGCTGTTTCACTGACAGATCCGTCGCAGTCACTTTTCTTTTCAAGCGTAAGCGCAGCACTGATTCATGCTGCGCTCGAGAAGCTCGCTCACCGAGACGGGCTGATGCTGCACGAACTGCTGGCGCTCCCAGCGGGTCCAGAACGCAGGCGCTTTCACGATGATATCACGTGCACTGTCGTTTATATTAGCCAAGACGCAGCGGATGCTGAGAAAGGACAAACGGTAGACTCCTCACTTGCTACCGTCACGGAAGCAGCAAGCGACTCCAGTTTGGAAATGAAATAGAAGGAGATATGCAAGCGTTTTATTCGGACATCATCATATTCACATACTCCACAACAACAAAGTCACACAAGCGATTAGAATCACGATCACCATGTCAACTCCGAAAGTCTGTATGTACAATGCAGCAACGCACACAGTCGACAAGGTTGAAGATCTCACGGAACTCGGCCAGTTCCTCTGCGGACAAATTTTGGCTCATGTTTGACGCACTTCTTGTCTGCTAATGCTGTGTTTCCAGTCTCTGCTCTTTTGCAACAGTGTGGCGGCGCAACAAAAAACCAGCATTGAAAATCGGAGATGCACACGTGATGGAACGGACACCTGGTATGCTGTTTTTCACATGTAGTTGCATTTGTTTCTATCTATACCCCTGGACTGACTTGGATCCCATGTGAAATCGTACACACACTTTCTCAGGAACGCCGCCGACACCTACGATGCTGGGGGTAACGAAAGATGCGCTGCCGATGCGCGTCCTCCCAAATGCCCACCAAACGAAGTTGCTCGTTTCAAGATTGCTGGCCGGGAGCTATCGCCTTGACGACTTTTCTTCGCGAGTAGCTGGAACAACGAACTAGGACGCTTTGGCTGAGCCGAAAACGATCGCCTGTGTAGCAACGGAAAGTTTCTCAGCCTTGACGGTGCTGCTTTGTCTGCTGCCGACGGTGGTACAGACGCCTTGCGTCTCATTCTCCACGCACGCTGAATCGCTTGTGCCGCTCTCTGCCTGGACTTGTCCTCACCCGTCATCTCGCCTATTTCGAAGTCTCCATTAGAGAGCAAGCTCGAGATCGTTCTTTGAAGCTGCGGGTCCTTTTGGTCTGGTTCACTGCTTTCTGGGGACAACTTGTGCAAGTACGCTCCATGCATTGCAAACAGCAGTGCCATGGCTGCATACGTGAAGCTTGGTGGACGCTTTAGCTCGGCCTCTTCAACAGTGCGTTTGCTGTCCGCATCTTGTGAAGTGCTCCGAGTTGATGCAGCGTCTTGAATCATTGGAACCGATTTCTGTCGCCAAAAGCCAAACGCTGCACGCTGAAGCTGCCGACGATACACTGCCGCGACTCGTTCAAGCACCTGCACCTTGTGCACAAATACATACGTGAGTGGAGCTATAGATCTGAAACTAGAGTCACAAAAGGTATTTTGCCACGATCGAAGACTTGGTACAGGAGCAATCACACTCGTTGGTGCCGCGCTTGGAAGCTGACATTTCGTAGCTTCATCATCGCGCACCTTTGACTCGCCTTCGGGGTTGCACTCAGGTTCTTCATGAACTTCAGTGGGCGAGATCTGGTTGCCACGCTTCTGCGGTATCTTGACGCTCGCGATGTAGTTGATCGCAAGCGATCTGAAGCCACACAGAAGACACACCACGAAGAAGAGGGACACGATCACGACCAGCGCCTCGGACGTGAGACTAATCCAGGGTTCTCGTTCTTCTGTGCTGCCAGCCATTCTGCTCATTGACGCAGGACTCCAAACTCGCAACGCTTCGTACTGGAGAAGCAACTGCTATGGTGTAGACGAATTGTCCTTATTCTGGCGTGTGGGTGTCGGTGAACGACTTGGGAAATCGACAACTGAATCAATGCTGTGGTCGGTGGTAGCGCGTCCATTGACATCAGGTGGTTGGTTCAAGAAAACGACAGAAGTCGACATATCGAAGGGTGATGGCTCTAGTTCGGTGTCTCTGGCATGGTGGTCAGCGTCGATCATGGAAGTTTGGCCATCCACACCGACGAGTGATGGCTGAGCCGGGAGGCGGGCATCTGCTTCATCTGACTCAGTAGTTTTCGGTTCGTCGTCGTGCTCTGCGAAGTGATGGCCGTTAACTTCTTGGGCGTTTCCAAGCGACGTTTCTTCATTCATGGCGTCTGCTTCTTGCTCGGGTCTGATGATGTCGATTATACTGCGGTCGCTTCCGTGCACTGATTGACTAGCTGCCTCGCTAATTGGCTCACAGCTGGCACTTTCTTCAAGTGTGACGGTCGCGTCGTCTTTATCCGTTGCAGCGTGCTCCTCCATAGCGAAGGCAGCGTCCACTGGTCCGGCGCGAGCATCCGAATCCACCTCGCCGTCTATCGCCATCGAAGTCGTTGTTTCTAGTAGTGAATTCTCTATCTCAACCTGTGCTTGGTTTGCTGGAGACTCTGTCTCGCTGTCATTCTTGGGGATCTGCTCGTTGCTTTCGACTCTCATATCTGTATTTTGCACCACATCCGTGCCCACAGGAACAGTAGCTGCTTCTAGGGCATCCTCCGCGTCTTCCACTTGACCATCGACCGACTCAGTGGCTTCAAATTCTTCTTTAGCAGTGATCGACACTGATGTCGCCAATCAATCGTTCAACTGCCGAAATACGAGTCGCAAGCTACTCTTCCTTGCCTGATGAATGCGCCACGCTTTGGATTGTGGATGCACGCTCCATAGTTTCTGTCGCTTCTAGTGCATCGCAAGACGGAAGCGAGTTTAGCCACTCGAACGACTGCTGAATCGCTCCACCAAGGGACTCAACACACTCCGTGCCACCCACATCGGCGCCGCGGCCCTCCATCAAACGGCACAAATCGATCGCAAGGTTGTCGGCTTTGTCTTGAATCCATCGGCAGCTAGCGCCGCCATGCTTCTGGTGCTGATCACCACTATCGTGCTTGTTCTTCTTTTGTACGTCAGGCACGAGGAAGCTCTTTACGATAACGAACGACGGCGACTCTCGAGGAGTCCCATGCGCACACCATTTCTTCACATCAACCAATTCACTAAGCGCATCATGCAAAACGGAGCATTTGGTCGTATCCAAACCATGAAAATCACAAAAACGGCGAAGCTGAAAGGCGACATCACGATGTACACCCAACTGCAGCATCACCGGCAGGAAATCAAGCAGCGCAGGAACAATGAGCCATTCCGGAGCAGGGAAGGACAACGAAACTGCTTGTGTGAAGATCACGATTGGCTCGGTGGTGTGGACAGCGGCTGCGACGTGGTGGTTGCTGTTGAGTGCAACGTAGATCACGAATGCCCAAATGGAGACGCGCCTCATACTACTGAAGGGTTTTTCTTATCGCATGGAGGCGTACGTGCGCGGTGCAATGCTGCGACTTGCTGGTGGTGGTGGTGGTCTGTGGTGCGGTAGGCAGGTATCTGCGGCTCTCTGCGTCGCTTCATGGAGGCAACTGAAAGATCGCGTTTCATCCATTGAGAGAGAGTGCACATCACTTTCTTTTCTCATCTCTTTAGTGAACATATACCATTTTACAGCTAGTACACGGTCATATCTGATACTTTTGGTTAGGATAAAATACATCTATAGAAGTCATAATCCTGAGTGATGTACGTATGCCCATTATGCAAGGTTTTCTTCCACGAATGCCGAAACAACCTTCGTAGATGCATACTCCTCTGCATATGCAAAAACAGAGTTTTCATACTTTTCAACCGATCAACAGTCTTTCATTCACTTGATTGGCTGAAAATGCCCAACACTGAAAGCCTTTTTGGTTTCTCAAGTTCAAGGTCGAATGACATCATCTCGTCACGCGCTTGCTGCCACTTTATATTGTTACTTCTCCAAGTGTGTCTTCCAAACATGCACTTCGTCAGTCAAGCCATGAACACACTCTTCAAATAGGCGCATTGCCCCAAAAGCTGCACAAGCATGAGCGCGTCGCCGATCCAAAAGAAAGTGCGGCGCTCGAGCGACCCGCGCGACGTGTGCATCGTCGGCGCAGCGCGCACGCCGTGCGGTTCCTTCCAGGGCAAACTCTCCACCGTCAAGGCCACAGACCTCGCGGCCGTCGCCATCCAAGGTGCGTCATTGCTATTGTGGACATTGAAGGGCAACCACGGATAGACTGAAGGTTTGTGTGGTGTTTGTGTTGCTTCAGCGGCCGTTGAACGCGCTGGAATCGAGTCGAGTGCGGTGGAAGAAGTAATCTTGGGCCATGTGATCTCCGCGGGTGTGGGCCAAGCCCCCGCGAAGCAGGCGGCGCTCAAAGCCGGGCTCCCGAACGCGATCGCGTGCACGACCGTCAACAAAGTGTGCGCGTCGGGAATGAAAGGTAAGAAGCAAGCTGTCGATTATGTTAAGAAGGAATTGTATGTGAAGCAACACGTGTTGTGCTTTGTAGCGCTGATGTTTGGAGCGCAATCGATTAAGCTTGGGCTGCAGGATATTATTGTTGTCGGAGGTACGTCAGTAGCCAAATTGCGCATTGTTCAGCAACACAAGTTTTGAAACAATGTTGCTGTGGTGACTATGTAGGTATGGAAAGCATGAGCCAAGCGCCGCATATGTCCAAGAAAGCGCGTTCTGGTGCTCGCTTTGGCGACCTCACGTTTGTCGATGCTATCCAATCGGTACACTGTCGCACAGATCATGCATTTTGGAAAAGCCACTTGGATATAGACATTAACTGTGTGTTCTTTATGTACATACAGGACGGTCTCAATGATGCATTTGAAGACGTGCCGATGGGCGATTTTGCAGAAGAGTGTGCGCGCAAGCACGATATCCCACGAGATGCGCAAGACGTCTACGCGGCAGAGAGCTACCGTCGCGCGCTCGAAGCGACCCGCAATGGCAAATTCCAGCAGGAGATCGTTCCCGTGGAAGTCGTGCTCAAGCGTGGCGCTGCGCCTCAACTTGTGACAGAAGACGAAGAAGTTGTCGCACGTGAAGTGTCTCTCGCGACGCTGTCAAAATTGCGCCCTTGCTTCAAGCAAAGCGAATCGTACCCACCGAGCGTGACGGCAGGAAACGCGTCGCCCATTAACGACGGAGCTGCGGCGCTCGTACTGATGAGTCGAGAGAAAGTGGAAGCGCTGGGGCTGACGGCCAACATCAAGGCTGTGATCCGTGGTTTTGCAGACGCGTCGCAGGAACCTCGTGCGTTCACGACGTCGCCAGCGCTCGCCATCCCGAAAGCTCTCAAGAATGCACACCTGACGCAGGACGACGTCGACTTTTACGAAATCAACGAAGCGTTCGCAGTTGTCGCGTGCGCGAATGCAAAACTGCTGAACTTGAACACAAACCAAGTGAATGTCTACGGTGGTAAGTAGCTCAGTCTCAACTTGTTGTGTTTCTGGTGATTCCATATCTTCTGCTTGTTTATCTTATGTATTGCAGGCGCCGTGGCGATTGGCCACCCTCTCGGTTGCTCTGGCGCGCGGATTGTCGTGACGCTCTGTTCGGTGCTCCAGCAAGAAAGCGGCACCATTGGCGTTGCGGCAGTCTGCAACGGCGGCGGCGGCGCGTCTGCTGTTGTCATTGAGCGCATTTGATAATCAAGCGGCATGTTCGAGCGAAAAACGGAATCCATGGAGATACAAGACAATGTGGCTAAAGTAATGCATACGTACGAATTTGTCGGAATGTGGATGCGAACATGGACTGGAATTTGTCAGGTGTGAAGTTCTGGTTCAGCAACTTCTCTAACTGGCAGCTTTTGTTTTTCTCTAAAGCTACGCGTAGCTTTCATAAAGCTCCTACTCTGTTTGGCTTGCTTGTTTCTTCTTTCGGCTGGGTTAATACTAATCGTGCGTTGCGAGTTTCGGGTACACGTGAAGCGTGTAGATCATGGTCACCACGCTGGTCAGCAGCAGCGGCACGAACGTCCAATTGAGCACATACTGGATACCTGGCAGACCCACGAGCGTAATCATGACGTCGCCGATTGCACGGCCCAGCGTACCTGCCTCCGTCGCCAACAACCCCGAGTTGAACGTGCCCTTCGCAAAAGCCTTGGGGATCGTCTTGGACAACAGCGACATGTTGACACCCTCGAGGACGTTGGTCGAAATGAAGATGATTACGCCACCCGCGATGAACTGCACGACCGTGTAGTACCCGTAGCTCACGATCACGCCGACGCCTACGACCATCATGACCTGCGATATCACGATCATCTCGCAGTCCTCGTATCGGAAACTCAACCAACTCACGACGACGTTCGTCGGGAACATGAGCAACCCGAGCGCTGCAAGGTAGAAACCCGCATCAGTCGAGTTCCATTGGAAGTAGAACTGCGCGATCGTAGAACTGGCTGTGATCAGACATTCGAGCACCAATTTCAGCACAATGTAGATCACCAAAGTCGCGACAACCGGGACATTTCTCCACAGCGACGAGAGCGGCGGTGCCTTAGATGCAGTAGAAGCGTGCGGCAGCAAAGCTGTCGATTCGGAAGCTCGTCCCTTTCCAGATTCTATGGACGCAGTCAAAATCGAGCGCGTGCGCTCCAGGTACGCCTCGCGGTCTGGCTCCTCGAAGTAGAACACTGTCATGAACAGGTAAATGACCCAGAGCACAAACATGACGAACCCAGGCGCGGTCTCGTCGGTCACCATGATACCCATCATATCAAAGTCTGGCACGTAGTTGAGCGCGGCGGCTAATGCGGGACCCGCGGCCATACCCAACGCACTCGCAGTCACAAAGAGCGCCGATGCCTGGGTTCGTTCTTCACGTGAGTAATTATCCGCAATGTACCGGCGATTGATCGCACGCGCGCCACCGAAACCATTCAGGAGACGACCTGCGATCGCCATGGAGATGCTGTCGAAATGGAGCGCCAGGCCGTAAAACAAGTTGCCGACCACGAGACACACCGTCGCGAACAGCAGCGGGGATTTATACGACCGATTCGCCCACCAACTGTAGAGCACGGCGCTCGCGAGCGAGGCCACGGGCGTCATACCGACGATCACACCACTGAGCGCAGCTTCACCACCCAATGCAGCAGCATAGTCACCACTCGTTGGCGCGACAATGTAGTAGTTGGTCATGTACAGGAACGTGCAGAGCATGTTGACGAAGCGCGACATCTCCGAGCGTTCGCCTAGCCGCTTGAACGATTCATACATCACTTCGTCTTCATCTTCCGAGGACTCGCCGTCGAAGATGAGCGCCTGTGCCGCGATCGTCTTGACGTAGTGCGTCGACTGCTGCAGCCTTCGTCGCGCCAACTGGATCTTGTTGAGCACCGGCTCATCCTGCGAGATCGTACGCACGAGCGCGAGGCTCATAGCGCTCGGATTCCCGTTCGTCGCGACCTGCACCTCGAGTTTCCTCAACTCCGTGAGCGCCGAGCGGATCGTCGCGATGATCGCCGAGATGCCCTCGTCGTGGTAGAGCTGCTGCAGGTGCGATGCCTGCGAGTCCGTGCGCGACGACAGGTACGAGCCCATGATCTTGTGCTCCTTGACCGTCTTGTCGTGCTTCTTGAGGATCTTGCGGATACCCGTCGCGTTCAGCTCCACAAAGTGCAGCAATTGCACCAGATCATCGCCGACCTTACGAAACCTGAGCGTGATAGAAGCACAAACGCAGAGCATATAAAGGTAAGTGCATGTGGTCAGCCGTATGCGGATATATTGCACGTACATTTCGCTGATCGAGTGCATGGCTTCGAGGTCGTCGTCGGCCAAATAGGCCTGTTTGCGGCGCAATTCCGCCAGCGTGTTGGCAAACTGACCCTGCTTTGTGAGAAAGAACAGCACCACGCGCTCCACCTATAGACGAACAGACATATGCACATGTCCATATAAACGCAGTGAGTATCCACGAGTCTTTAAGTTAAAGCAACAGCAGCATAATTGTTCATATGATGACGCACCTCCGAGTCCAACGCGCGCTGGAAGCCCTCCTGCTCGTGGTGCGCGGCCTCCAGCGTGTCATCGCGCGTCGCAACGATCACTTTCTTCAATTTCTTCTTCAATTGCTTGTACTCCAAGTAATGACTGCAAAGCACACACAAACAGACGTTATCAGTACACGACCACATGCACGCAAATGCGCCAGCACCGTCGTCCTATCCGCACACACAGCACCATGTACTGTCATCACGAAGACGCACTAACACGACCACTCACCCTTTCCATTCCGGACGCTGCGCAGCCGCGAGCTTCTTGGCGAACTGCACCATCTCTGTATGAGTGTCTCTCGTGGGCGGAAAAGCGCGAGTGAGTGGAGCGCGACGGAGGACAGAGAGGGACCAGGGACTGCGGAGAGGGACAGACGCGCAGAGAGGAGACAGCGGCGTCTAGATCGCGCTTGTGTGAGTGCGCGCTGCCTGGTGTCGCGTGAGCGCGGCTGTGGGCAAATGGGCTTGCGGTCGATGGTGGTGGTTACGACGGACATGACAGACATCGAGAAATAAGTATGAAGGTAATCGGATCTTTACATGCTTGTTAAGAAGGTATTAATATGGTGCACTCAAGGATATCAAGAAGCGCTTGTACTCGGTTTGGAGAGGTTTTTGGAAACTCATAGGCTGATATATATTTTATGAAGGTAAATATATAGCCAAGTGCAAAAATGATGGAAGCGCAGTGTGGTGTTGTTGGGGGAGACGCTGGCCAATCAGCGCGACGCACACTCCGCCAAGATTCGATATCCAGTTTCAGATCCCTGCCTTTAAGAGCATGTACTAGTTGTGCTCTTCACGGTGTCGCACATAATGAATAAGTGGCACTATATGAAAGTAAACAGCCTGAGTATAGCATTCTGAACTCTGCTGGTGGCGACCCGAAAGGATACAATTGCGATGGTCCCACCTCCTGTGTGACAAACTCTGCGGCGAAAGTTTGTGTGAAGGTGTCGACAACAAAGTCTTTTCGAAGACAAACATCTCGAACTCTCATGCAGTTTGTGCTGCGAAAACAAAAGTTAACGGGTCATTATGCGAGTCGACGCACTCGATTAAATGTATAACAGAGCTGTGTGTTAGGCAAATGCTGTGGCTGACGCACGAAATGTTAGTTCACTTTACTTTTTTGCCTTGTCGCACATTTTGCTGACAACTGTACTGTATCACACTGGATAAAAGAACGCGGCATAAAAACTGTCTTTTACAGTACTCCAAGCAACAAAAACTCTTTCACTCGATGCTGTGTATTTGGATGCTCTTCTAACCAAAAGTCCACAAACACCCGTATTTAACCTTTGTTACGTTTCCAAGTCATTTGCATGAAATGCGGACAGAAAACCAGGACAAAAAACAGAAAGAGGAATAAAATAGATTCAGAAGAATGAAGTCCGAGCAACTGCTGCTTTTGCCCGCCTGCCTCGAAAGCTATCGTTTGGATCTGGAGTTTTGCTCTGCGTCTATCGTACTGCTCGTCGCCGTCTCCGAGGCGAGTGGAGCGCAAGTTGCGTGCAATGGAGTTCAAAATTGTCAACGACGTCGCGTGAGGGAGCACGGGGAACGCACGCGAGAGGCTGGTGGTTGTCGCTCACCTACCTAGTTCGTGAGCGTCGCCTGCGCCGCTGCACCCTTTTGCAGTGCGTTCGAGACGCGCGACTGACTCACCTTAACGGCGTCAGCTTCGTGGCAGAACGCTATCCAGGACGGCAGTCGCTTGGCAGATAACAGCCGCAGAGCGAACCCGACGGGCAACGACCCAGCGCCGATCAAGATCGTGACCCCCCACTGACCGGCATCCAGCGGCTTGCAGTTGAAGAACCGCCCCGTGCACTGCACGATGACCACTTGCGCGAAGACCTGGAACACGGTCACGTACATGTACACGCGGTTCCCCGTGATGCCGTCGAAGATGTTGAGCTCGTTGTGGATCTTCCGGCAGTTGAGCTCATTGAAGAGCTGCATCCACACAAACGTGTTGAAGATGATGGTCATGTGCTGCGTCGGGTCCTGCTTCGCATCGTCGCTCAGGTCGGCATACCTGCCCGACGGGATGTCGAAGAGCTTCTCTCCGACAAACGTGAGCACCAAGAGCACAATGAGTTGATACATCGACTGGCCAAGGATGTGCTTAGTCATCATCTTTGACAGCAACGGCTTAGTCTTTGGGTATGGTCGGCGCTCCAGGAGTGCCTGGGTCGGCTGTTCCGTCGCGAGCGCCAAGGACGCGAACGAGTCCATGATGAGATTCACCCACAGCATCTGCACCGCAGACAGTGGCGACTGCTCCAGAATCGCGGCACCGAGGAACGCGAGCGCGATCGCGACGACGTTGACCGTAAGCTGGAACTGCAAGAACTTGGCGATCGAGTCGTACACGTTACGCCCCCACTTGATGGCCTGCACGATGGACGTAAAGTTGTCATCCATCAGGATGATATCCGATGCGTCTTTCGAGACCGCGGTGCCACTGATCCCCATCGCGAAGCCGACGTTCGCTTTCTTTAGCGCAGGCGCATCGTTCGTGCCATCGCCCGTGACGGCGACGATCTGGGGACCGTACGGCATCACGTTCGACTGCATGAGACCCGTCACGAGCGTGTATTTGTCCTTGGGCGACGACCGCGCCATGACTCGCAGGTGCGGCCAGATGCGATCAAACTCTGCCTGGATGATGTTGCCCTTGCCGTCCAACACGCGACTGCGAAACTCTTGTCCTTCAATCACAATCGCGTTGTCGCCTGGCGTGAGGATGCCGCACTTGCCCGCGATCGATCGCGCCGTCGTAATGTTGTCGCCCGTGACCATGCGCACGACGATGCCTGCGCGGTGGCACTGCTTGATTGCATCGGGCACTTCTTTGCGCACCGGGTCTTCAATGCCGACAATCGCAATACTCGTCAAATCGGTTTCCACGTCGTCGTCCGACCATTTGCTGATCTCCTCCGCAGAGCACTCGACGTCGCGGTAGGAGAGACACAGCGTTCGGTACCCTTGGGACGCGTACTTTTCAATGATCGAGCTGCCAATGATGTCCTTCTGGTTGGAATCGAGATTCGCGACCGAACCATCGAGTCGTTTCATCTTGTTGCAGAGTCCGAGGACGACCTCGGTCGCACCTTTCGTGTAGATCCGGCACGTCGTCGCTGAGCGCCGCACGACGACCGACATGCGCTTCTTCTTGCTGCTGAACGTCAGCATGTGGCCGACGTCTGCGTTCGCTCGCACCTGAGGGTAATCCACGCCACAGTCGCGCACAAACTGGAGCAGCGCACACTCGGTCTTGTTGCCCGTGTGCTCAGGCTGCGCGCCGGCGACCTTCGGCGGCAAAATCTCAGCCGTCGAGTTGATGCAAATGCCATTGAAGAACACATCCTTGGTGGACTCGGACATTTCATTGGCTGCCTGCGTCGCCGACGAGAACTCCTGGCCACCGATCCACACTTGCATCACCGCCATGCGATTCGTCGTCAGCGTTCCCGTCTTGTCCGAGCAAATCGTGGTCGCACTGCCCATGGTCTCGCAGGCATCCAAGTGGCGCACGAGGTTGTTGTCGAGCAGCATCTTCTTGACCGAGTACGCCAATGCGATCGTGACCGCGAGCGGCAGCCCCTCGGGGATCGCGACGACGAGCACCGTGATCGCGACAATGAAGAACTGTAGGTAGTCACTCACGTACGCGGACTTCCACTCGACCTTCTTTTCGACAAACTTGTGGATCGAGAAGCGCAGACACATGATGAGGAACACGAGGATCGCGACCGTCGTGCCGAGCTTGCCGATGAGGATCGTGAGGCGGTACAGCTTGGCTTCCAGCGGCGACTGCGTCTCGCCATCGTCGTACTCTTCTTTCTGCTCCACGGTGCCATTTGCCTTGGGTGGACCATCGTCTGCGGCATTAGTAGGCGCTTCGGCGTTTGGCTTGGGTGCACCGACTGCTTTCTCGCCTTCCTTTGTACCGGCTTTGCCGAGGATGAGCTTCTTGATAATACCCGCTTGCGAGCTCTCGCCGACACAGACCACGAGCATCTTGCCGAGTCCCTCCATGACTTTGGTGCCTGAGAGCAGGAACGGGTTCTCGTGGCCTTTAACCATCAGGTCGGACTCACCCGTCATCGCACTCTCATCGAGCTTGAGCTCTTTCTCGTCAAACACGATGCCATCGGCCGGGATGATGTCGCCGAGATCTACGCGCACAATGTCGCCTACACACAGCGAGAACTTGCTGATCTCTGCGGGGACGCCGTTGCGGATCACTTTGATCTTTTCGTCTTCTTTGACGGCGTTCAGCGACCGGAACTGCTTCTCCTTCTGGTAGTCGTTGATCGCGGTCACGAACGTGACGACAAAGACCGCAAAGATGATGCACGCGCCTTCGATCCAGCCCGTGTCCGGGTGGTCGCCGACCGTCACGGACAGGATCACGGAGATGATGCCCGAGGCCGTGAGCACCATGATCGTGAGGTCCTGGAACGCTTCCCACATGAGCTCCAGGAGACCCTTGGCACGCGGCGGCGGGACGTAATTCGAGCCATACGTGTCTTCGCGGCGCTGCAAGTCCGCTGCATTGTTGCTGTCGAGTCCCTCTTGGATATTGACGGCGATCGCGGCCGCGACGCCCGCGACACCGCCGAGCTTCTCCAGTTGCTCGGCCTGGTGCTCATGCTTCGTTTCAATAAGTCGGATGAGGTCGCCAGTCATGAGCTTGAACTGACCGCCTCCCCCTTTCTGCTCCGAGTGGATCATCGTGGCTGCCGTGAGAATAGACCAAGGCGACGACTAACAGGTGCTGGCTTCGTCTTGCAGCGTGGACCAGATAGAGACGACTGTGCTTCGAGTCTGACGTGATGGCCCAGTGTTGGGGCCGCTGCGTTCGATGCCGTCGCGTCGTTTTCTCGGCTGCAGCCAACTTGCCGAAATGCCGCGTTGGTTTCGCACTCGACCGCCTTCAAACTGGGCCTCTGCGGGCTGCGCTGTGAGCTCGTTCTCGCACACACGGCGCGCTTTTAATAGCGCAGCCACAGCCACGGACCTGCAACGGACAAGAGCCGAACTGCCGCGACCACTTGATCCTGATTGCTCAGATGCCATGCCACTTTGTGCTACTTCGTGCGAATGTGTCACAGAAAGACTCATATTTTGGTTTCCGTGTTATGATTGGTGGGAAATGTATGGAGTTTAAAATTGGGTAATTTGGCATGTAATTTGCAAAAAAATCAGATCACTGCTGCTGTAAGCAATTGACAGAACATAATTCAATTTCTGGATTTTATGGCATAAACATGAAATAATTCCTATCCTGTGTTTCATTTGTCGAAATTCAATTGGTATTAGCCAATCAAACGTGGAGAAAGTCAACCAAATCAACACACGAGTGTCTGAAAACGCGCCTTTCTAAGCTGAAAACGTGATTCTTTGTTTGCCACACGGAGACCTGAAGATGCAACTGCGGTCTCGACCCTCAGAAGCTATGGACACTAACGAGTCTGTTGGTAAAATGTACGCTCAATTTCACGAACCCCACAAAAAGTTATGCATCTATCACCGAATGTGTTGCACCAAGTCGCCTGAAAACGGAGTGGTAATTATGCCTCGATGTCAAAATGGCATCAGATCTTTTTTTGTTGTTGACACGGAGTCAGCTTCTGGTTCCCAGTGCAAGCTTGGCGTTCTGGTCCGCGACGGTTTGGTTTCCGGTTGCGGATCGCCCGCCCGTCCCCTCAAAAAATAGCAAACGCACTTTTAGATGCGGGAGTAGCTTCCCAGACGACGCTTCGGATTGGTTGATCTGAGGAGTTTCGATCTCGACTATTTGCAGCCTTAACACACTCCTTGTCCAGTGGATGCGGCAGCTTGGCTCGATCAACTCGAATGTCATCGGTATATTTTGGGCGAGTTCAGCTTCACTGCATGGATATGGCATTCGATTAATAAGAACCAAGGCACGCAAGAACGCGAGCTTTTAGGACTGGCTGGTAGGGAGGAGAGGCGATAGCGATGCACCTAAATTCGCTTGCCACCCTTTTGGAGAGGACGAAGGAACGAAACATCCATGCGTTCCATGATGAGCAGCGCGTGCCACCTCGCAGAAGTGGAGAAAGCGGTAGTTTCCTACAAAGCCTCACATCGATCGCGACAACCGACAAAGTAAGCCTCAGAGATACTCCTAATGCAACAAATAAGCAGCGTGGTGTCGGTGAAAGCGCTTCTGCTGGCATCCTCGTGCTGCGTCCACCGTGCGCGCGCATCAATCGGACTGAAAGCAACTGGGTGGTGACGCACGACTCACCCAGCTTTCATTTGACAGAAAACGCTCTGTGGTGTGAACGCGGCATGCAACATCTTTTGCGCGTCGAAAGGACTGGACTATACGCCCGACTGGCGCCGCATCGATGGCGATCTCAAGTGGGTCGTCGTGTGGAGCAAAGACCTCTGGGGCGTTAGCGTCAACGATGAGATCTGGTATGGTAAAGCGGTTGGTGACCCGCAATGGTGCAAGCTTTCTCGGACTCTCAAGCAGGTCGCGACTGATGGCAGGCAGCTCTGTGGTACGAATGCGAACGACGACGTTTCTGCTCTGACGACGCGATCCAATTGAACCCGAACTGGCACCTACTTCCAGGAAAAACCCCAAGCAAGTCACGCTGACCGATGGTATTCTCTGCGGCACAGGAAGGGATGATACCACATGGTACGGAATGTCCAGCGGCCAGCCGAACTGGACAAACGTTCCAGGGACAGTCAAGCAAATCCCGTTTGATGGTGCTTTGCTATGCGGTGTTCAAGCCTCCAACGATGTCTGGTGTGCCGACAGTACGCTCCGTACGAGCCCGAATTGGCGGCATCTCTGGGGTCACTTTACGCACGTTGAAGTGGGTGGAGATCGCGTGTACCGCATGTGGTTCACACCACCACTAGTGAGCATGAATCCGTGGATCCAATTACCAAGCACGCCCAATATTCGACAGCTGAACTTTGATGGAAAGAACATGTGCGGTGTCGACTCCGCAGACGATGTTTGGTGCGCGAGCGAGACGTTCACTGACGCTCCAAGCTGGCGCTCAATGGGCAGAAAGCTCATGCATGTCGTCATCTGGGGCGACTCCGCGTTAGAGTGAGCCGTGAAAATGAAATCTGGATGGGGAACTCGGCCGGTGACGCGCAGTGGCGCGTGTCGGATGGCCAGCTCAAGCAAATCTCCACGGATGGGCTCTGCGGTGCGAGCGCAAGCAACGAGATCTAGTGCGCCGACACGGTCATCAACTCGAGGGCAAAGTGACGAAAGGTCGAAGGAGTGGCCAAGCATGTAGTCGTCGCAAATGGCATTCTTGCCGCCGTTGCTCGCGACGACTCGATCTGGGTTGGTCGTTCTCTGAATGACTTGAAGTGGGTCAAAGTATCAGGATCCCTCGGAAATCTCGAGTTTGACGGTATGCACCTCTGCGGAACGACCAGTACCGACAGCATTTGGTGCGCTGACTCGGGCTCGCTTCAAGGGTTTCCTAACTGGAAGAAAATGAGAAGGCGACCATGATACTCCTTCCGAAGTATCTCAAGAGAAACCCCTGCCTCTTCCACAGAGCGCAGTAGACGTTCGTGATACGCATCACGAGCTTTCTCAGCCTTCTGGAGTCGTTCAAGCTCGACTTGAATCTTCTCGAACCTCTGTTCGAAACGTGACTCCATTGCCGAACGCTGGGCAAGACCATCGAACAGCAAGTCGATCTTCGACTCCTGCTCCTTCAACCGGTCTTCGAGGCTTTCGCACCGGTCTTCGAGTACCGCGTCGCGAACTTCAAGAGCCTCGATCTGAGCGCGGTGAGCACTCTTCCACTCCCAGAGTCGCTCAATCGTTTTCGCGTTCAACCCTACCTCCTCTGATCGATCATCAGGGAGAGCGCCGTTGGATCGTTGAGTCGACAGTCGATCATGAGGATCGATCGACTCGTCGTCGAGGAGAGAAGTCGTTGAACCGTCAACGCTTCTACAGAGTACGGTGGCTTGGCTACCCACCGGACTCAGACACGTGGGAACCTCGAGAGACTCTTTAGTCTGATGTTCCTGACGTGGTTCTCAACTACGAGCACTAGAACGACGAGAGCCAAGCTCTTTATGGTCGTTCTCGAGCGTGCCTCCTAGGTTCCCTAGCAAACGCTCGACAAGATGCTCGTTCTCGAGTCGGACAAACGTCTTCCACGACTCGAGTGTAAGAGGGCGCTGTTAACAACAGTCCCTCAAACACGGCACACACGCTTGTCCCAGAGGAAGCGATCTCCCGACTTGGAGGGAGGAAGAAGACTTGAGGGCTTGGAGGAAAATTTGTAACTGAATTAAAAATGGTTATGGTTCCTGTCGCTACTTGCTAATGAACCCCAAGGGATCCTACACGTTTTATAACTAAAACCTAAACATACACAATAAAACCTATGAATCTGATATATAAAACCTTGGGTACACTGAGGTTGAACCTACGGGATCTTCTAGAAGCTTGAACTTCAAGTCTTGTTTAAAATCCCTGCAAAGTGATTGGCTCGCGCCACTCACTTCAGGCGGCAGAGACACGTCGGTCTCGTCGCCAGTCCAGTTTCCCAAGCAGGAACCATCACTCAGTACTTGATTAGTACATGGATGTCATTGCTCTGTACTGACTAGTACATGAGAACAACATTCTGCACTGATCAGCACAGAGAACACTCGTGACGTCATCGAATGACGTCACACGTGCATGTGGGGACTGTATTACTGTAATCCCTTTGTTATTTGTGTCTCCACAATGCAGGCTGAAGGTGGTGTGTGGCACACTAGATCTGGGAACAGATCCACCTTCATGCAATGGCTGGTTATAGCCCATTACATCATCCCCTCCTTAAAGTCACAAGTACCTTGCGTACTTTTGCAGACCTTTCGGAGCAGTTCACTTTGCAATTGGCAATGAAGCGACCAAGCGACCAAGCGACCAAGTGAACCGTGAAGAACGTCCGTCGTCCAAGCGACAGCGGACAGCTCCAGAACTCTTCGACATTTCTCCAATTCTAAAGAAGAAGGGGGAGCTCGAGTTCTACAAGGAGCGGTTCTTCAGTTGGCGTCGGATCAACGATCGCGATGATCCGAACCAACACATCGCAGCCCAGAGAGACTCACGGCGAACATTTGTTCGTCTTGAGAATGAGAACAAGATGGAGCGTCTTCTCCGTCGTGGCAATGCTCGTGCCCAAAGAAGAACTCCCGCTGACGACAGAGCGAACCGTAGCTCTGGTCGTCGTAGTGTCGCCCCTGGCGACGCTACAAGCAGTTCTCATAGCTGCGGACCACGTTGGGAACATCAGACTCCAATGTCTGACGAGGCTCCCACGTGTCCGAGCTCGGTGGATATCCACGCCACCGAACTCTGTAGAAGCGTTGATGGTTCAACTGCTTCTTTCCTCGACGATTAGTCGGTCGATCTTCATGATCAACAATCGACTCAACCACCCAGCGATGCTCTCCCTGAGAGTCTAACAACGGGGGTGGGGCTGAACGAGAAAACGATTGAGCGACTCTGGAAGTGGAAGAGTGCTCATCGTGGGCAAATCGAGGCTTTGCAGCAGCGTTGTTCGACACTTGAGGAACGCTGCGAGAGTCTCGAGAACCTCGTTGCCGATCACGAGTCGAAGATCGACGATCTGACAGAAGGTTCTGCCCAGTGTTCGGCTTTGGAGTCCCGTTACGAGGAACGGTTCCAACAGGTTCAGGACGAACTTATTCGACTCCGGAAGAACGAGAAGTCTCGTGAGTTGGCTCACGATCGCCTTTTGCGCTCTGTGGAAGAGGCAGGTTCGGCACTCGAGGTACTTCGTGGCGAGTACCATTCTCGTCTTCAAGCGTTGGAGGCAGTGAAAGACCAATCCTTCGACGTCCTGCAACTCCTGTACGCCGAGAAGAATCTCCAGAGCGATGAGCTGTTTGCTCTTCGCAATCAAGTGGAGAAGCTTCACGATCAGCTCGATCGTTTGTGGAAGATCTCGTAGGATCCGCAGATCCACTTGGAAGGTAAGGCTTCAGTCTACCCACATAAAATGTCGGGTGTAGACGCATGCGTGTAGGTATGCCTAGCGTGTAGGCATCACCATTGCATTTCACTACCTTGAACGGTCCGATGAACCTTGGCAGAAGCTTCGAGTTTCCCAAGTTGGACACTGCATGTTCAGGCAGGTTCGCCGTGCTAAGTAATACAAGATCATTGATCTTATACACTTGCTTATTCTTCCTTCCGCTCTTGTCTGCTTGTTCCTTTTGCAGATCCTGAGCCTTCGCGATTGCGTCTCGAACAAACCTCACAACGGCTTGTCTCCTCACGATAAAGTCATCGACTTGCTGCCCTTCACGACCCGTTAGGTCGTCGAGGGGTTTCATCGAGTCAAAATTGGCTTTCAACTCGGAAGCAGCATTCAGGTCGTAAGACGACTTCGGCTTGTTACCATGAGCCGGAGTCCCTCCCCCACTTAAGGTAGAGACCTCACCCATTATGGAAGCAGGCACTCGAGGGTGAATGCCGTAGTTCACATAAAATGGAGAGTGACCTGTCGAGACATGCGTGGAGTTGTTCAACGCAAACTCGGCAAGAGGGAGATAGTCGCTCCACTCTTTGAAAGGCGTTGCGTAACTGCGCAACACGTCTTCGAGGACACGATTCACTCGCTCTGTTTGACCGTCCGTTTCAGGGTGTGCCGCTGTTGACATGGACAACTTGGTGTCCAGAAGTCCGAGCAGTGCACGCCAGAACTTGGACGTGAAACGGGTGTCACGGTCAGACACGATCTCGACTGGTAGTCCGTGCAGACGGAATACGACGTCTACAAAGACCTTGGCAGTCTTCTCAGCAGAGATCTTGTCCGAAACAGGCGCAAGATGGACCATCTTGCTGAATCGGTCCACAAACACAAGGATGCCGTTGCGTCCATGTGTGTCCCGAGGAAGTCCGAATATGAAATCCATACTCACAGACTTCCAACTGTCCGATGGGACAGCCAATGAACGAAGTGGTGCCTGAGTGGAACCAGAGGGTTTCACTCGTTGGCAGATCTCGCAAGTCCTCACATACTTGCGCACCCACTTGTACATGTGTGGCCAGTAGTAATCCCGGGAAAGACTGAGAAATGTTTTCTCACGTCCGAGATGGCCACCCGAAGGACTGTCATGGTACTCATACAAGAGTCGATGACGCAGACCTTCGTCGTTGGGAACAACAACCCTTGCTGTATCCCCTTGTTCGACCGCATAGTACAACAACCTATTGTGTACTCAGGAGCGGTGAACTCGCGATCTTGTGCGCGACGGAAGACCTTGCAGTGCTTTGTCGGAAGGGTCCACTTCAACAAGTCCTGACATGTTTCGTCAGACTTGTACCCTTCGACGATCTCTTCTCGCACTGTAGTCGCAGCTCGCACCGCGATCGCTTGAACATCTTCACAGAGTCGACACGCTCCGTCCGTGCCTTCACTCTTGGTCTTCGGATCGTAATCCGGACGTCTTGACAGCGCATCGGCTAAGATGTTCGTCTTGCCTGGCTTGTAGTGTACAACGAAGTTGTACTCTGCAAAGAAGGAGAACCATCTCGCCATTCTTTGCGACAAATGAGGAGTCTTTACTGCCGTACGCAGAGATGCGTGATCAGTGTAGATAGCAAAGCGCTCCTCACCAAGCAGATAGACACGGAACTTGACCAAAGAATACTTCATCGCCAGAAGTTCCTTGTCGTGAACTGGGTAGTTCCGTTCTGCGGGTCGAAGTTGTCGTGACTGATACGACACAACTCGCTCGTGACCCTCGTCATCGTGTTGCATCAATGCGCAACCGATGGCATAGTCGCTCGCATCGCAAACGACGTGGAACGGCTTGTCGTGGTTTGGCAGAGCCAACACAGGAGCTTCTCGAAGACTCCTCTTGACTTCTTCGAACGCCGTCTCATGGTCTTTCGACCACTTCCACTCAACGTCTTTCTTCAAGAGCTGTGTGAGGGGTTGCATCAACGCTGCATAATTGCGCGTGTACTTGTGCAAGTAGTTGGCTAGACCCAACCATTGTCGCAGCTGTTTGACGTCCTGAGGCACAGGCCAATCGTCAATAGCTTTGACCTTCTCCGGATCGACTCGAACACCGCTCTTGCCCACAAAACAACCGAGAACAGGGATCTCGGGGGAGAACAACATGTACTTCTTCAAGTTTGCGTAGAGTTTGTTCTCACGCATGACCTGGAAAACTTGGCGAAGATGATCGAGATGAACATCGACATCAGACTTCCCATTCGTGGTCTTACTATGAACGAAAATGTCGTCAAAGTAACTTGGTGCAAATGTTCGCAGAGGACGAAGAACGTTCGTGACAATTCGATTGAAGGTCGCAGGAGCATTCTTCAGTCCCTGTGGCATCACTAACCATTCCCACAGCATAGCACTCGGGGTACTCACTGCGGTTAGTGGGACATCGTCTTCGCGCATTCGAATCTGATAGAACCCATCTTTCAGATCGATAGCACTAAAGACGGTGCTGCCAGCCATTCCATCAAGGATCATGTCCTTGCGCGGAACCGGAGTCTGGGCTGGAATTGTCGCGTCGTTCAGCTTGTCGAAAGCGTGAACAATGCGCCAACCTCCAGTTGCCTTCTTCACACAGAAAGTGGGGCTGCAATGCGGAGACTTGCTCTCCCGCACATGACCAGCCTTAGCACGTTGTGCAAGGAACTCGTCGATTGCCTCGACTTGTTCCTTTGGCAACGGCCACTGTCTTGTGATGCAGTACTTCGTGCCAGGAAGTACATCAATCTCATGACGAATGCCTCTGTCGAATGGCAATTCGTCCGGCACCTTGTCAGGGAAAATGCCTTCGTATTCCCTGGCAAGCGCATACACGGGGTTCTTCTTGAGGGAGTCCCACGACTGCTCCTCGAACCTTTCCTTCCGTGTCTCTTCGTCCAACACATCTGCATCCGCACTCGATGCTGTGTTGACGAAGCCTTCATCGACCATTTCGACGATCACACACACCTGCGCAATATCGCCTCTCGCTAGGCTGCGCTCCAGTGTCTTCTTGCTCATCGATGGCAAGGAAATCAACTCTTGGACTGAACTTGGAGGATTTTCAATCTTCACGTGACGGATTACACCCACGTCACCTTCTTCATTGTAGACCGCGATATTCACTAACTCGCTTGGAATGTCTTGTGCTTGGACACTCCCTTCGTCATCACCACTTGTACCTTGATCAGGGGTACTCAAAACTCTTGACGAAACACTCTTCTTGCTGGTCTTCTTGTCTTGGGAAGGGTGTCTGTTCCACTTCCATTCACTCTTGTCAACGCCATCGCGAACCTTGTCGTCGTCGATGGCAAAGGAGACAGTCTTTTTCTGGCGCCTGACTGCTCCACCTCCGTTCGTCGTCTTCAAAATGGGTGCCACTTGTGAACATGGGGGGCCATCGCACACCGCAATATCACAAGGGCCAACTGGGATCTCTTCCACAGATGTGTACACCCATACCACTTCATCCGTTGTTGTGCAGCACAAGTCAACATCGCGTGACTTGCCAACGGAGATCTTCATATTCATCCAGTCAATGCCAGGTTGGCAACGCTTCAACCACGGCATTCCCAGGATGATGTCAAACTTGTCATCGAGGTCGAGTAAAATGAACTCGTCTTCACCTCGGAAATCTTCACACTTGATTGCCAAGCGCACCACGCGCTTCGGCATCTTCACAGTTGACCCATTTGCCAACCGGACGATCATTGTCTTCTCTTCATACGCATCAGGCACGAAGACACCATGCCTGACGATCACTTCATTTCGAACAAAGTTGTTCGACGCACCAGTGTCAACTAAAGCTCGTAGAGGCGTTGCAATACCGTCTACATGAACTTTGTGAACGATCAAACTTGACGTTTGACTGACACTCTTCTCACTCATAGTGGAAACTGCATGTGCTTGATGCACAAAGGGGCCAGAGTCCTGTGTCTCCACAACGTCCACAGTCCTCTTTTCCGGGCCAGTAGGAGGCCCCGCCCCTACTGTCCATTCCCGTTTTTTGGCCCAGGTGACCGCTCGAACCGACGACCGTAAGAACGATCGTGGTTGTTCGAACGAGCACCTTGTGTCTTTGCCGACCCGGCAAAGACACCTTGCAGTTCCGAGCAATGTGACCCGGCTTCCCGCAACGGAAACACTTCCCATCGTTGCGAGGACGCTCACTTCCAGGCGTGGAAATGTACGAGATGTCCATGGGCTCGGGACCGTCATGCACGGCATTCGATTGCCGCATTGGTCTCGACGCAAACCCATGGAACTTCGCTTGCTTGATGCTGAACTCTTCTTGCATCGCGCGTTCGATGGCTTCGTCCAGCGTCTTGGGGTACTCGCGGAACAATTGGTTCCGAATCGGACCATCGTTCAGACCCGTCATGAACGTCACGACTTGCGTCGGAACGTCAATCGGCTCGTCAACGATGCTCAATACCAAGTAACGAGCACGTTGTGCATACGAGTGAAGGTCGAAACGGCCTTGACGAAGCTTGAGGAACTCGGCGCGTGCACGGAACTCACTCTGCGGAGGTTCAAACGCCTTCTTGAGTTCGGTCTTGAAATGATCGTAGCTGGGGAAGCAGTTTAGATCGGCTAAACGCTTGCCATACGACCAGCTCTTCGCACGACCCGCAAGGTTGGACATCGCGAACAACACTTGCTGCGAAGGGTCTCGCAGTTGTCTTGCAGCGATGGCTGCATCCAACTCGACGAACCATCGTGAGAGAGGTTTGCTCTCTCCGCCGCGATACGGAGAGACGTCAAGCTTCAGTGGCACCGTCCTGAGTGAGGAAACAGGGGTTGCGACCTGCTTCCGGGAGGACATGATCTCGTGGTGCATGAAGCTGACCACCGCGCTCTTCTGGTCCTCCGGAGATGACGATCGAAGCAGACTGACCACAGCAGCCTCTCCGATGACATCTCGCATGCGCTCAAGCGCCATCCACTCATGAGAAGACAAATGAGGGAAACCCTCAATAGTCAACTCGACAGTTTCCGGTACTGCTGGACCGAGTGGGGTTCCTGTAGCATCCATGTTCCAAACAAGGATGCTCGCAGGGTCTTGGGCAGGAATGCTCGACGTGCTTGAAGCCGCGTCGTCAAACCTCTTCACTTCACTGGGTCGTTGGAAGGACCGCTCGAAGTGCTACCAGGTGTAAGAGGGCGCTGTTAACAACAGTCCCTCAAACACGGCACACACGCTTGTGCCAGAGGAAGCGATCTCCCGACTTGGAGGGAGGAATGAAGACTTGAGGGCTTGGAGGAAAATTTGCAACTGAATTAAAAATGGTTATGGTTCCTGTCGCTACTTGCTAATGAACCCCAAGGACTCCTACAGGTTTTATAACTAAAACCTAAACATACACAATAAAACCTATGAATCTGATATATAAAACCTTGGGTACACTGAGGTTCAACCTACGGGATCTTCTAGAAGCTTGAACTTCAAGTCTTGTATAAAATCCCTGCAAAGTGATTGGCTCACGCCACTCACTTCAGGCGGCAGAGACACGTCGGTCTCGTCGCCAGTCCAGTTTCCCAAGTAGGAACCATCACTCAGTACTTGATTAGTACATGGATGTTACCACTCTGTATTGATTAGTACATGAGAACAACATTCTGCACTGATCAGCACAGAGAACACTCGTGACGTCATCGAATGACGTCACACGTGCATGTGGGGACTGTATTACTGTAATCCCTTTGTTATTTGTGTCTCCACAATGCACGCTGAAGGTGGTGTGTGGCACACTAGATCTGGGAACAGATCCACCTTCATGTAATGGCTGGTTGTGGCCCATTACAGGTTGGAGCTTCCCGCGAGCAACACTTCGCGAAGCGGCGGCAGGGGGATGGGATGGGAGGGGGTCACGCGACGCAGGCACCGTACCAGAAACGGTCGTTTGTGTGCAATTGTGTGCAGCGAGATTCGGGAGCTTCGTGCTGCGGTCAGCGCCGTTGCATTGCGTATGGTCTTGCGGCGACTTGGGAGCGCTCGGGCGGCGCAGAGCCCGCGCGTGATTCGGCCGAAGGGGTTGGTTCGCGCAACACAAGGCGGCGTGGCGTCGTGTGAGTGAGTGTGTGCGTTTGGCATGTTGTTGGTGTGTGTGGTTGTGTGTGTGTGTTGTGCGCGTGTGTGTAGGGTTGGGTATCTTCGTGGCAGTTTTTTGGGTTGGTAGAATCTGGCTTGGCCGACAGCTTGGCCGAGTGGTTAAGGCGATGGACTTGAAATCCATTGGGGTAACCCGCGTGGGTTCAAATCCCACAGCTGTCGTTCGTTTTTCTGGCTTCTCTTTCTTTCTTCATACTCGCACCGCGCTGTCCCCCCCTCCGTGCCTGCTCGCTCGCGGCTGGCTTCAGCTCATGTTTCGCGAGTCCGGTCCCTCCTTTTGCTTCGCACGCACTCACGCAAGCACACGCACACCCCAAACCAATCGCATGCCACGGTTGGAGCTTCCCGCGAGCAACACTTCGCGAAGCGGCGGCAGGGGGATGGGATGGGAGGGGGTCACGCGACGCAGGCACCGTACCAGAAACGGTCGTTTGTGTGCAATTGTGTGCAGCGAGATTCGGGAGCTTCGTGCTGCGGTCAGCGCCGTTGCATTGCGTATGGTCTTGCGGCGACTTGGGAGCGCTCGGGCGGCGCAGAGCCCGCGCGTGATTCGGCCGAAGGGGTTGGTTCGCGCAACACAAGGCGGCGTGGCGTCGTGTGAGTGAGTGTGAGAGTGTGTGTGTGTGTGTGCGTTTGGCATGTTGTTGGTGTGTGTGGTTGTGTGTGTGTGTTGTGCGCGTGTGTGTAGGGTTGGGTATCTTCGTGGCAGTTTTTTGGGTTGGTAGAATCTGGCTTGGCCGACAGCTTGGCCGAGTGGTTAAGGCGATGGACTTGAAATCCATTGGGGTAACCCGCGTGGGTTCAAATCCCACAGCTGTCGTTCGTTTTTCTGGCTTCTCTTTCTTTCTTCATACTCGCACCGCGCTGTCCCCCCCTCCGTGCCTGCTCGCTCGCGGCTGGCTTCAGCTCATGTTTCGCGAGTCCGGTCCCTCCTTTTGCTTCGCACGCACTCACGCAAGCACACGCACACCCCAAACCAATCGCATGCCACGGTTGGAGCTTCCCGCGAGCAACACTTCGCGAAGCGGCGGCAGGGGGATGGGATGGGAGGGGGTCACGCGACGCAGGCACCGTACCAGAAACGGTCGTTTGTGTGCAATTGTGTGCAGCGAGATTCGGGAGCTTCGTGCTGCGGTCAGCGCCGTTGCATTGCGTATGGTCTTGCGGCGACTTGGGAGCGCTCGGGCGGCGCAGAGCCCGCGCGTGATTCGGCCGAAGGGGTTGGTTCGCGCAACACAAGGCGGCGTGGCGTCGTGTGAGTGAGTGTGTGCGTTTGGCATGTTGTTGGTGTGTGTGGTTGTGTGTGTGTGTTGTGCGCGTGTGTGTAGGGTTGGGTATCTTCGTGGCAGTTTTTTGGGTTGGTAGAATCTGGCTTGGCCGAGTTAAAGTGTCTATATTACTAGAATTAGACGAAGCGACTTCTCAATCTACCTAGAATATGACTGTGAGCCTGCTAATATACAAAGAGCTATAGTAATGTACAGTGTATCTGCTATAGTACAGATTTCTATCGTGATCCGCTGAGAGAAGGGGGATATATGACTGATCGTCTTCTGTCTTGGAGTGAAGCCAACCTTGCTGTTGTTACTTGAGGAACCTCACGGTAAAAAGCTGTGGGTTGGCGTGCATGAAACCACCGAGAGAGCGAGAGCACCGGAGCTGGTTCAGCACACACTTGGTCGAGGCTTGGTCTTCTTCCGATTGAGCACGACGCATGGTAGCCCGTACATGAGCACCGAAGGTCGTGTAGATCACACGGAGCGCCGGCGACAACGGAGTCGGCACGCGCTGTCGAAAGAGACAGTCATTGCGCACGGTCCACACAAAGTGAAGGACGGTCGCGCGCATGATCTGCCATAGATCCCCCAGCATGGCAACGTGTTCCTTCCACGCATCGGTCGGCGTGGGTCGTCTTCCAAGCACGATGTCGATCCACTTCGGGGTGTAGGTGAAGAACGAACTCCAGTCACGGAACATCACTGGCCATAGCTCGGAGGGCAATACGCACTCGAAGAACAGATGCCGCTCCGTCTCCACTGCGGAACACCCATCGCGGATGCAATAGATGATCTGCGGGTGAGCCTCTCGCAAGAAGGAGAAGCGGGAGCGCACTGGCAACAGACGCATGGCCAGCCGATACTGGAGATCTTCATACACCGGCAGCAGTATCTTTCGCAGACGCTTGCACAAGCGTACAAACCTCTTGATGTCATCTGCTGTGGCGCGGTCGTGGTGTAGTTGGATGGGGTGCTGTTTATTCGGAGTTGGAGGCTTCCAGACGATGGAGAGCAGCTGGGATCTGGGAATCGAGGGGACAATATGCACTCGTTCCCCACCTTCACTCCAACGTACGGAGCCTGAGGGATCTTCGTGTTGTTGGCAGTGGGGACTAGTGAGTCGGTTTCACACAGTCCGAGCAGTCTCTGGAAGACTTGTGTGGCTTCGACATGCAGCGCGCGGAGCCACTTGTACTGCTGGTAAGCTGGTACAGCGGTGGACCGGTAGTCGATATGGGAGCGAGCGAACGCGTCCACGTCTGGCCATGTACCATCCGGACATAGGAAGTCGGAGAGACTTCTTATCTGGAAGGCGTTGGCGACGTGTTGGCGATAACTGCGCTGGGGCTCCGCAACCATGCAGAAACTACGACGCTGGACTTCCCAAGTGTCGGCTCGAGTTGCCTTGACGTACTGGAACTCGGACGCACCATGGAACCAGATCGGTTGCCTGAGCAGGTATGCAAGGCGAGTGGGAGGATTGGGGTCGCGCCACGTGACTTCCCACTTGAGTGAGTACCACAGACACCACACAACTCGCCGCCACTGGGACAAGACGCACCACTTGAGTAGTGCACCATGGCGCAGCGGACTGATCGTGAGGAAATCGAGTGGTTGCCATGGACCCCAATGAGGGAGAGCGAGTGACAGAAGTGACCGTCCGGCTGTGGTCCAGTTGCGTGTCGTTGAAGTCGAGGCAGCGACAAACTGGAGCAGCAGCTGGAGCTTCTGACGCTTGAGCGAGGCGTCGATGCTGGGGATGTGCAAGCCACCCTCCGAGCGAGGCTGGTATAGGAATTCCTTGGCAATCAACTGGACGTGCTTGGCGTTGCGCTCGTAGCGACGACTGAGCACGAATCGGTTGAGTGCTGACTGCCACTTCTTGACGATGCGATCGGGGACTGGGACGTGCACCGTGTAGTGCCAGAGCCGAGAGAGAACCATGGTGAGCGCGATCAGCAGGCGACCTCTCAGAGTCCGTGCTCGACGGAACCAGAGCAGGAAGCCTTCGTAAAAGCGCCGATCCAGGAACTCGATGATGGCATCATCCGTTGTGTCTTGGCCGAACAGGAGACCGAGAAACTTGACATTCTCGCCTCGCTGAAGTACCTTGACGCCAGGGATGTCAGGGGCGTCACGCCTCCGATGCAGCGGTATCAAAATGCACTTGTTCAAGTTGAGCTTGGCACCAGAGCCGTCGCAGTACTCCTGGACAAGATCGAGCTGGGCTTGGATACCTTGTACCGAGCCGGAGAGCAACGTCGAGTCATCTGCGAAGAACAGTCCGGGAACGATGTGATCCTCGGTCAGGCAGATGCCATGTTCTTCGTGTTGGCGTAACAGGTTACCCAACGGCTCGATGACCATCAGAAAGAGCAGCGCCGAGAGCGGGTCACCCTGTTTGACACCGCGCGTCGGACAGATGGCTGGCTGGATGTGACCGTTGATCAGGAGATGAGCCTGTGGACTGGTGTACAGCAACTTGACCCAGTCGGAGAAGGCTCCACCGCATCCCATGCGATCGAGCACCTGGAACATATAGTCCCAGTTGACACGGTCGTACGCCTTCTCAAAGTCGAGAAACATGGCGTAGGCTTCTTCGTCCTGTGCAGTCACCAGATCTTGCAGATCCGCCAGAAAGCGGATGTGGTGATGGATGGACCTACCCTTGACGAACGCCTTCTGATCGGCGTGGATGAGTTTGGGTAGGAAGAGCTGCAGTCGGTACGTCAGCGTCTTGGACAGAGCTTTGACGTCGACTCCCATGAGCGAGATCGGTCGGAAGTTTCCCGGATCGGATCGGGAACCCTTCTTGTGCAATAGACAAACCGCTGACTGACGCTGGGAGTAGAGGAGCTCACCTCTCGCTAGCTGACAGTTGAACACGATGCTCAGGCATTCGCCAAAGACATTGGTTGCAACTTGGTAGAAGCCAGCAGTGAGTCCATCCATACCGGGAGCAGAGCTGGCTTTCATGTGCTTGAGCGCATCAGCCAGGTCGACTCCGGAGATCGGAGCGTTCAACAGATCTTGCTCTTCCACCGAGAGCCGCCTGTCGATCGTGTCCAGCAGCTTCCGACGGCTGCTGGAGTCGGTTGGCGGCGTAGGTCCCGGTGGGCTGTCTGGATCTCCCATGATCGATCCCCAGTGAGCTCGGAACCCCGCTGAGATATCTTGGGAGTTGCGCGAAACACGTCCATCTGATGTCTTGACTTCTTCGATGCTGACACGACGGAGCGATGTGTCGAGTGGTCGGAAGAAGTACTTGGAGGACGTCTCGGCATGTTGAGCTTGGAAATCGAATGCAGCATCTTGGTTGTAGCCACTCGATCGATTCACACAGTCTCAGTATGCTTCCAGAGCGGCATGGAATCCAGCCTGGGATACTGAGTGGCGATCTTCGCGGTAGCGGTTCGCGGCTTCGTCGAGTGTCCTGCGTGCAGCCTCGACTGCAGCTTCGTTCTGGGATCGGAGCTTGCGTTGGAGTGCCTGCAGCTGTCGACGGATAGACTTCTTCCACTGCTCCCAGACCTTGCCTGGGTTGCTGGCGGCTTGGAGGTCGTGCAGCACCTGCTGAGCCACTCCCCGGATGGCTTCAACCACCTCCGGGTACTCGAGCAGGTATGCTGGAAACCTCCAATAACCGCGACCCTGCAGTTGGGACATGGAGCGGAGCGTAACTTGGTGCACCAAGTGGTCGCCTGCACCCTTGGGCTCGAAGTACTTGGCATCGCCATACACTGCGTTGCTGAAGTCTTCGGACATCAGGATGTAGTCGAGTGGATTTTTGCGTGGCTGGGGACCTGTGTACACACGTTCGTCTGGATGGTGGATGCACCAGGGATCCACCACTCCAAGCTGACCGAGCCATCCGAGGCATGCACTGCGTCCAGGACGAGCGCGGAGCGAGGGCTGAGATGAGTCGATGCTTGGATCCAGAGGCGTGTTGAGGTCGCCGAGCACGACGTGGGTCGCGTTGTCTTCGAACATGTCAACACGCAGGTGATCGAAGAACACCCGCTTGTCGGAGTCGTCGACAGGCGAGTAGACATTGTGGATGTACACGGGGGCATCCCCAACTGACACCCGGATCACCAGATAGTGACCCGGGACAGTCAGATCGGGAAGCTCCACCGCGGCGTCGAAACCTGGGAAGTCCGAGCGGAGTACAGTGAGCACTCCACCGGACCGACCGGTGGTCTGGGTTGAGCTGTTGGCACCCGGATCGTTGACAAAGAGCTTGTGCTGGAACCGGGCGTCGTGGTTGAACTTGAGTGTGTCGAGGTGGTGGGAATCACGTAGCTTGGTTTCTTGGACACAGGAGACGCTGTGCCGCTGGAGAAGGTTTTCGATCAGCAGATGGCCGTTCTTCTTGATCCCGTTGGTGTTGACTGTCAGCAAGCTGATGCCTTGCCACGAGATCTCGACCGCGTCCACTGGTTGAGCCACTTTAGGAACTCAGACTGAGCGGACCAGCCACGAGTGTGAGCTGATCGTCCACCTTCTGCAGTTGGAGCACGCTTGCGTCGTCCGGATAAAAGCCGTCCCCGGTACGAAGGGCTTCGAGGTCGTCCAACAAGGAGCCCTGCCACTGAATATCCTTCCACAGTTGGAAGCAGATCGCACCGAGCTTGGATCTCAACAATACCAAGAGCAAGTTGGGATGAAGCAGGTGGCGGTTGTGCGCTGGGATCCATGCGACTGACATACTGGTCACATGCTGGAGCCAGTAGTCCTTCTCGAACACTCGCGGCGCCGTGCACATGAGCATGAGCTCGAAGAGAGCCAGCGCTCTGGTTGCGCGCACAAGCTCCTTTGTGCTGTCTGACGACACTTTCCACCACTGAGCCACACGTTGGAACAGTTCCTCTCTTTTCTTTGGAACTTTGTCATCGAGGTGTTTGGCCCACTTGTTCGCAAACGTGGTCGACTCACCCGGATTTGTCGCGCTCAGTACGCGGTTGATCAGATGCAGATGTGCCAACTCGCTGACATGGGAACTGGTGGCAGCCATCTCTTGGAGTAGCACGGTATTGAAAGCGAGGGGCGTCGAGCACGACGCATAGTACACCACCACGTCCGCGTTGTTGGTGTTTCGCAACACCTTGCGCGATCCCGAGACCTTGGAGTCAGCAACCGCAAGACGATCCGGTAGGAGCTGGAGATCGGCTGTCTCTTCAGTCGTCTCCATTTCCGCGACGATCTCTTGGATTGGCGTTGGCTTCTCGGTCTTCACGACACTGGTGTGGTGTTTGGTAAGGAAGTGGCTGGCTTCCTTCGACTCGCTGAGCTGGGCCGGAGCCTTCACCTTGCGAGGCACGATCTGGAAGCGCGGACCAAGTTTCTCATCTAGAGTGGCTGAACAACAGTCGAAATCAACCTCGACTTGGCTGAGCACGTCGAAGTAGTTGCTCGTCGCAACTCCCACAAGAGGCTTCGGTCGACTCTTCATGAGCATATTGGCAAAGTCCGTTGCACTACGCGTCCGCTTGCCCTTCTTCTTGGAGCCAGCAGTGTTCTCGCTGGAAGGAGGAGGTGGTGGCGGTAGTTGCTTGAGCGTGGGCTTTGGACTCCCAGGCGGCGACAACATCACCGACCCGCTCGTGCTCAGCGAGAGTTCACTTGGTGTTCGATTCGTCGGTGGCCGAGTTGACGATGCATCTTGCTGGACGATGGCATCTTGCCGAATCGCGAGCTGCAACGACGTCGCTCTCGGTTGCTGGGCAACAACACCAGCAAACGTCCGCACTTGCTGCGGAGGTGACTGACGCTGCTGCGTGGCTGTCCGTGTGCTGGCTGCCGTCACCGGCTCTTGGAGTACCAGCGCATATCGTGAGCGGTATCCAAACGGCATGCGCTGGGCTGGGAACGGCGCATCCTTCGCGTGGACGGGGTGGATGCGTCCAGCAAACACGAGCTGGTCGCAAACAGAGCCATCCACGAAGAGTTGCGACGGACATTCGTTCGAACGGAAGTACACGCGCCAGGTGGCAGTCGTCATCACCGCTTCGAGGTTCACGTCTCGGAACGTATCGTAGATCGGTTGCGCACCAAGCTCGTAGAAACGCTTGAGCATGAGATCCGCATCCACATCACTGTCGACACTGGACACATCGATGTAGAAGCGATCGGCAAGGATGTCAAACTCCCTGAACCGGTACTTGCCTCCGAGGATGGTGACTTCCTGGCGTTCCAGGCGGAAGCAGGCTTCCTTGGTCTTGACTTTGATGCGGAAATTTCCTCCCGGTACTTGCCTCCGAGGATGGTGACTTCCTGGCGTTCCAGGCGGAAGCAGGCTTCCTTGGTCTTGACTTTGATGCGGAAATTTCCTCCCGGCATCTTGGTGAGCTGACCAAGTTGATTCAAGTCCATCTGCTGCTGGACGACTTCGTTGCCGTGATCATTGGAGAAAGACGCAAGAAGCTTGTTGGGCGAGGTGCGCTGGAAAGCTTGTCCAGTCTCGATCACCATCACGTAGCGTGCTCGGGGCAACACATACGGACGGGCTAGATCGATCCGTGGCGCAAGCGCGCTCCAGTCACCTCCCGCTTCATACAGCGCATCGATGGCTTCGATGTCTGCAGCAAGCGGCTTCGGCAGTTCAACCCGCTTCTTTTCCGGAGGTTCAACGTGGTCGCGTCGAATCTCTTTGGTCCGTTGAAGTAGGGAACGCAAGGTCGGTGTCTGCGTACCCTGGCGTGCGTTTGGGTTCACAGCTGCTTGCGCACCCTGGCGTGGACAGCTTGGCCGAGTGGTTGAGGCGATGGACTTGAAATCCATTGGGGTAACCCGCGTTGGCAGCCGCCATCTCGGATTAATCTGTATGTCGAAAGCATCGATTTTAACCTGCTCAGTGTAGTAGTGTATTTATTCTAAGTTTTTTGTTCACTCACAACTTCTGATCTTAAACCGCATTTGAAGGTCAAAATAACCTGAGAAATTAACCGCCTTCAGTAAACTTTCAATCGATTGTCAATTTTTCTCGCTAAATCGTAATTTATCAACTCTATCCTGATGTGCGTGTTGATGTTTTCTGAAAACGGGCAACAATCGCAGAAAACTTTGTGCATCCATGCAATATGACACTTAATGCATCTTAGAGTGACGCGCGACCAGCGTGACGGCGATGAGGTACAGCACTGCTGCCAGCACACTGAGAATGAACGCGCCGCCGTATTCGACGTCGTCTTTCTTGGACAGTGGATGCGCCTGGCCGAGCCACATCAGGAATATCAGCAGCGTCGTGATAAAGGCTGTGATCGCTAGGAATTTGCCAAAAGTGACGAACGCCGACTTGGTCTTGCAGCACGTGACCCCGAGCAGGAGCGCGGTGAACGCAAACACGCCTGTGACGATGCTCAGACTCGCAAACACGAGCGTCGCAGAGCCAAGCGGACCACACGAGCGATCCAAAAAGCGATCGAACTGCTTCTCATCGAGTCCAGCAAGCATCGCGAGCCCCTGGCTGTACAGAAGTGCAGCGGCGTCGCTTTCCTTCGCGGCGATGTCACAGCCATCGCAGGCGCTGTACTTGGAGAAGTTGGCCATGATCGCATCGTCCACCTCGGGAAGCTTGTAGTCATTCGTCGTGTGGAAGAAGTAGCAGTGGTCAAATGTGACTGACGCGTTGTTGTCGCCGGCGGAGCTGATGTCGATATCCGTGCAGTACCCTCAGACGCCAGCCGCAAAGTCGGCTTTTCCCGTATCCGTCACGCCCTTGTTTGTGCTCCACGCAGGCAAAATGATGGACACGGCATTGAGCACCACGGCGATGAACAGCACGATGATCGCGACGAGACGTGCCCCAGTGCACCCCATTGCGATCTCACGTCACGCTTCCGATCTTTTTACGATACTCGACGATCCTCGATTGAGTTCTTCCGTGGCGCTGCTGTCGAACCACCGAATGAGCAAGGCCAAAGCACCGCACGCCTTCATCTCCTTTGATGCAGCAATGAAGGGCGTCGCTTGGCAGGCATCCGTTGCGGAAATGCGCGTCGCTTCGAGTGGAGAAGGTAGGCATGAATTACACGAGTCGTGCGTGTCGACGTGTTTGATTGGCTCTGCGCCATGTGTGAGCGCTCCTCGTCCTTTCTCAACTACTTAACGGTGTCTCCTTGAAGTTTGTGTGCCAGTTTGAGAAAATGCGCACACCAATTTCTCATGCTCGGCAAGGACGCGAACGAAATTTAGGATAAAGTGCTGCCTTGGCGCGAATCTCCTGCAGTTCCCGCGAGTTATTTATTACTCTCGCAACAGAGAACCAGCAGCACGAAACAGACTCCGTATCTGTAGTCCTCACGAATTTGGCAACGTTTTCTCTCGCGTCTATTTCGCGTGCACGACTTCTACAGAAGTTCGTGGCGATCCACCTTGAACAAGCGGAGTCCTTTAGGTTTAGTGTTTTTGACGACGCAGACAGCTCGATTTGCTGCTGTGCTGATCTGTCTGGGAGCTCTATTAAGCAGCTATTTTCCTGTGACTGGATTGTCAAACGACCGTTTTCGAAGGGCTTACGCTTTTCCTCACCAATCGTTCCTTTCTGTACAGAGTGTGGCGTGCGTGAGCGTGAGGTGAGCGTCAAGCACGATGTTCTTGCTATCCTGTGGACGCGAAAGTGTCGAAGCTCCGGTCGTCGCTGACCCCGACACGCAACTACGACCGTCGTATGAAACGTTTATCCAGAAGAAGAACGCGAGAGCGAAAGAATTGCGCACGGTAAAATTGAAAAACGAAGATATGTGGAACCATTCGGCGAGCGAATACGACGATGGAACGCCAATCAGCGGCAGTACGCGCTTAGATCGAGCGATAAACGGCTACGATGGCATTGCAGCTCAAGTTCGACCACTAAGCAGCGATTTGAAAGCAGCGTTTAAGGATTTTGAACCTGGTCTGTGGGTTCTTGCAAGACCAGGCAACCCAAACGATCTCGTGCGTTCGAATATAGCAGCAGATAGCGACGAAATGGCAATTCCAGAGCACCACGTCGGCTTTTACCAAACATTTTGCCAGCCCCAGTTGTGGTCCCCGGCGTTTGCGTCTCCTGGAGATTTTACGATCAAGATGGCGTCTGTGACGCAAAAAGATGGTGAAACGTGCTTCCAGATCGCGGTCATTTGCTCGTCCATCAAGGCGATTCGCGATGGCGCTCGAGTCCAAGAAGTTTCGAAGCGAAAATCGTTTGTGAAACATATCAAGAGGACGCAAAGCGAGCTGGCTCGATTCACGGAGACCATGACATTGCGATATATTGGGCATCGGCTCGCCGACAGGATGCCAAAGCACGCATCGCTGTTATCCAAGCACGATCAGAGTTCACTCGATGAGTTTGGCGAAGACGTGGTCCTTTTTCTCAGCTATATACTCAGCATTACAGATATTGGCTTCAATTTCCTCGTCACGCTCACGGATCCTGTCGTGAAGAACATTCTTGTGCGCGAATTCCTGGATTTGTCTCTTGGGTATGGAGATCCGGCATTGATGGCAGTAAGTTCCTGTGACGCACGATTGGAACGCCAAGAAATCCGCCCACTACTGCCAAGTGCGTGGCTCGATGTAGACACAAGTGTGGCCACCGCCGAATTGGGAGCGCACTCCAAATCGTGCTACTTCCATTTTTCACCGCGTGGAGGAGACGATATCACGTCGCGCTCGTTCAGTCGTTTCAGTGAAAACAATTTCGACGCGCCAAATGGACTTTATCGCTCTCAAAGCGACGGCTTGCGTCCAACGATGATGACCAAGTCGTGCCCACCGAGCAAGTGCATCCGCTTTATCCCCCCGATTCGGTTCCACACGGACAAGTACAATGATGGAGCCTTCACTGTTGAGATCTCGGGCGTCTCGATCACTGATGGCCATGCCAATTATTCGATCAGTGTGCTCTGCTACGTGTACGGCTCCCTCGAGATTACAACGGTGGATCGACGGTACTCCGAATTTGATGCGCTCGCTCAGAAAATCGAGTCCAAAGTCGACTCCTTGCGCATTTGCAAACTACTGCCGTCGAAGACAATTTTCCGATATCTGTCAGCGAGCTATTTAGAACGGCGTGCGGCATCCTTGCAAGTCTTTTTGGAAAAATTGCTCAGGATGCAGTTTCTCGGCATCCTTGGCCAAGAAATCCCGATTATCGCCGAGCCAAACGTGCGCGCATTCTTGGAGCTACCGATTGTGGAATGGAGTCTCGTTCCCAGCAACCAAGATTCGCGTGTGAGGGGGATATCCGAGTGGTACATGAACGACCATCCAAAGTATTCTCCTCCTTCCCCAATGGTCGGCGAGGATTCTCTGCCCATGTACACGCCGCCTCTGACTCCCGGCGGCTACCCATTGTATGACCGCGATTCGCTGCCTCGATATCAAAGTCTTGTGAAACGGAGAGGCGATTCTATGTAACAGTGAAAAACCACATCATTCAGTTATGCAGCAAACGAATGGCGATGGCAGTATATCATAGCGTGGATATAGGCAAGCTTGAATGCTTTATTCTTTGGCAATGACGATCTCGAAAGTGTCCCATTGTGCAGCACAGCAGCACGTCAGTTTTAGAAAGTTTGGAACCAGTCTTTTTTGCCTGAGCAACACAACGGCCAAGATCTGTTGTAGCTGCCAGCTGCAGTAACTATAATTACATTAGGTGAGCAGACCCTCTAGGATTGCGCACGACAGCTAGTTGCACCGTACGCACTCATGAAGAATCCAACGTGCAAACGTATTCACCAGCACTGGTGCTTGACAAAGGACAACAATGCATCCTGCCATTCCGTCTCACACGTCACAGATTTTACTGCATCTGTGACGTGTGAGCAGCTCAACAAAACCTCTCCAGTCGTAATTACTAACGTAAAAAGGGTGCATGGCGTAAAAATTCCCACCCTATCGTGACCTTTTTCGGCGCAAGAATATGCGGGCTGTTGTTGGCAGCATCCACAGTGATGGAGAACGAGGAGGTGGACGAGTTGCGGCAGCTCACGCGCGCGGTATGTGAGAGCGTCGCCGCGTACGTTGGCGCCCAGCTTTCCGGTACGTTTGCGCTGTGTGTCTGGCGCTGTGAGGATGACTGGCGGCGGCCTCTAACATGCGCTTTTGTCCCTTGTAGGCTCGTTGGAGTCCATGGAGATTCTGCAGCAAGTGGTGCTCAACATCAACCGCAAGTACGCCAGCATGAAGAAGGAAGTGCAGAGCGTCGGCAAGCTCTCGAAGCATCTAAAGGCGAAAGGTATTGTGTACAAGTGCATGCACGCAAACGAAAGCTTATTGTGCATGTCTTTGCTGCGGACGTCTTCATTTGACGGGGTTTGTCTGTGGTGTGTGCGACAGCGGACGCGATCGACGAGAAGCTCAAGACGATTGATGATATCGACGAAGAGCTCACGGAACTCGAAGACATGGTCGAGCAGCTGGAGCAGTACACTGGCTCCCTCCGTAAGTTTCATTTTGGATGGCAGATGACGAACGTGATGCTCACATGCCGCTTGTGGACTTGTGCGCATATTCAGAGACCAAGCTCTACCAAGTGAGCTAAGCTCGCGTGCATTGGCGCAACGTCGATGCTATTGCAGCAGTGCTCACCACCGCCATCGTACACACTATTGCGTCGCGTACCACCAAGCAGATCATACTAAACACACAAGTTCAGCGTACAAGCGATGCTCGTGATCCATGCCCATCAACTACTGGTTATGGCAAATGTGTCGATGGATGTCGTCGCATCAAATCCACAGTAAATTTGTCCAACGTCGTACCACACCATGAGTCTCTTGCGCGTCGATGATGCAATGTCGATGCGACGCCACGACCGAGCGTATGATCGTGACGAAGAAAAGAATCATCCATCGTGAGAAGCAGGATCCATGAGTAAGTCAGCAAGTGATGGGGGCACTCGCTTCATATCAACATCAGCCTCGCTTGAATTTGTTCTCATTTCTTCGAATTCGAAACAACACGCTGTGCGAGTCCACCATTCTCACCATTACGCAATTTGTGGGAGGTGTCTACGTGCGCGTGTGGTTCAGCAGGTCGCTGCGCATCCGTTGATCAATCGCCACCAGGACGCGCTTCCCATCGAGGAACTCGTGCCATAAAAGGTTCCTCATTTTGTATGAACACTTCACTCCTGACTTATATTCTATCCTATATGGTGCTTATTTTTTCAATTTCATGCTTTGCCTTATCCTATTATGGAGAATTACTGGCTTGATTAGGCCTAGTTCTGAGCATTTCAGGTCAAGAGCACCATGTTGCACATGCATGCTCGCGACGGTTCGTGGAACTGGGAAAATGGAAGGAAACCCCAGAAAAAAAAGCGAAACGCTTCGTGGAAGAAAAGAGCAAATGCGTGAACTGACGTCTGGGGCCATCTGCGCCTGCAACAAAGCAGAGAGAGAGAGAGAGAGACAGCGGTGGGAAGAAGCCGCTAAAGATATCGCCCGCGTTCTATTTATTTCCACCTGCATAGGCGAGAACTCATGGAGCAGCCGCACCTTTCAAGGGGCACGCATTGCGCTTCCCTCTCCCAGCCGTCGCGCTGCACGACAAAGCCGCTCAGTGCACTAGTAAAAGCGAAGCAGCAACATCCATCCGCACACAGTGTACAGACCGCCATGCAGAATATGAAATGTGTCGTCGTGGGGTACGTCTAGCAGTGTCTGTGCATATGGAGGGTGATTGAAGTTGCCATGGCGTTTGTTGTGCGTTGATACTTACTCTGTGTATGTGTGCGTTTAATGCTTCGCAGCGATGGTGCCGTGGGGAAGACGTGCGTGCTGATCTCGTACACGACGAATTCGTTTCCTGGGGAGTACATCCCGACAGTGTTTGACAACTACAGCGCGCATGTGATGGTCGACTCGAAGCCGATCAACCTGGGGCTCTGGGATACCGCGGGCCAAGAAGACTACGACCGCTTGCGTCCGCTCAGTTACCCACAGACCGACGTGTTCTTGATCTGCTTCTCGCTCGTGAGCCGTGCGTCCTTTGAAAACGTGAAATCCAAGTGGCTCCCGGAGATCCGCCATCATGCGCCAGGCATACCGTTCATCCTCGTCGGCACAAAGCTCGATTTGCGGGATGACCATGACACACTTGAGAAGCTACGTGAGAAGAAAATGACGCCGATCACGACCGAGCAGGTAACTTACTAGTTCACGCGCCTAAGATTGCTACCGAGTGCTGTCGTTTGGCTAATCAGGGCATGTTTATTTGTGCAAATTCATTAGGGCGAGTCACTCAAGAACGAACTCGGCGCGTTCAAGTATTTGGAATGCTCGGCGTTGACACAGAAGGGGCTCAAGCAGGTCTTTGACGAAGGCATCCGATGTGTGATCACGAACCAGCAGAACCCAAAGGGACGACAAAGAGGCAAGTGGTGCAGCATTCTGTAAGCCAGCAGCCGATAGGATCGTCGATCTCGCAACGCCGTGTGCGAACAAAACGCCAGGACCCTGCAAATGGTCCAACAAAGCAACGCAGAGAATGCATTGACACCCTCTCTCAACAGTATTATTTTATCGCACATTGCAATAATAAAAGCTATTATCTCGGTATTCAACCCCACAGCAATTTGTGTAGCCATGTGCATCTTTGACCGTCTTTGTAATATTTGTCGATTTTGCTACGGACATCCGTCAATTTGAATATTCCGAGGCTATAATTGCAATTTATCTGTTTTGCTCAAAGGGCTCACACAACAATTGACAGGGAGCTCGGCGGAGATGGCAGAAGGATCAGGCTGGGGGGGTTGGCTCCTGAACGCGGTGTACACGGGCGGCACGCTGTGCGCGGGCGTGCTGCTGGTGCTCTACATGTACCAGGACAAGCTGCTCTACTTCCCCACTATCCCCGGCGCGTCCAAGTTCACGCGCGACAACCCATCAGGTGGGCACTACTTTCTCCATGCTCTCAGATGCAAATGCGAATGCCACACGTCTATTGACCTATTGACTCATTTGCATAACGCCTATTCTCTCTATACCTATATGGATGAGAACAGGGTATCGCCATCCGGGGGAGTTCAATATCGACTACGAGGATCTGATGATCCCCACGGCCGATGGCGTCCGCATCCATGCGTGGCTGATGAAGCAGCCTGACCACAGCGCACGCCCGACGATCATTTTCTTCCATGGCAACGCTGGAAGTACGCTGCTGTTCTGCTCACATATGTTCATTCTTGTGTGTATTTGTGCGTGAACGCTGGTATTCACGCTTTTATTCACGTTTGTGCATCTGTTTGGTGATTATTAGACATCGGATACCGTCTCCCGAATGCCGTGCATTTGTATCGGAAAGTAGGCGCGAATGTGCTTCTGGTGGATTACCGTGGCTTTGGCCACAGCGAGGGTGAGCCCAGTGAAAACGGATTGAAAATGGATGCTGAAGTACGACATCTTGGCGTGTGCACATCTCTGAACCCGCTTGCTTTCGCTAATCACGTGCTGTTCATGCAATGAATGCTCACATACTTCTAGGCTGCACTGGATGCGATGCACACTCGTTCAGACATTGACAAATCATCGATTGTCGTGTTTGGTCGCTCTCTCGGCGGCGCTGTTTCTGTTTACCTCGCTGAAAAGGCTCCTTCCAAGGTAAAGATGAATGTGCTCTTTATTTTATTGCACGTTTTCTGAGCGAAAAAATACTGACGTTTCTCCCTCTCAATACGACTCTGCCAGATTGCTGCTGTGATCTTAGAGAACACGTTTTTGAGCATCTCGTCCATGGTCGACTCATTGATGCCGTTCCTGAGCTACTTTAAGCCGATCGTCCTTCGAATCGACTGGAACAGCGAGAAAGCCATGCCAAAGTTGACCCATCCGATTTTGTTCGTGGCTGGGATGCAGGATGAACTTGTACCGCATCATCACATGAAGACTCTGCACAAGCTTGCCATTGCCAGCAAGAGAGCCGTGTGGCTGCCGGTTGCCAATGGCACCCATAACGACACCTGGTTGCGTGGTGGAGACCGCTACTTTGAAGCGTTGCGGGCTTTTCTCGACTCGGTCAGCTCATGTTCCTCGTCGATCACAAGTGTTGCGGATTCGAGTGCTGGTGTGTCACCGCTGTCCCCCGAAGGTACAATTCCAAACATGCTACAGCAGCCACTGATCAACACGCTTCACAAAGCTCAGAAACCCAAGGACGATTAAGGCTTTTAAGTGTACAAAATCACCACATCTCAGATGCTTTGATTGTTTTAGTCTTGGAAGAGAAATGCACTTGTCGAGTCACAAGGGTGTTTCGTATGAAACATGGCATTTGCTCATGTGTGCTGCTTCTGCGTTCTGCTGCGGCAGAAGGAAAAATAGCCAAGGCGCGACAGCCACGAGTCAAATTTGCAAAACAGCACAAACCAGCCGCTTGTGTGCGTCAAACGCACCAAAAGGAAGGACAGAAAATGCGCCAGACAGAGTTGGAGCAGGGCATGGCAGCATTTTCGAAAATATTAGGGAGCCGACTTCCATCATCAAACATTAAATTAGACATCGGATACAGTACGTATTCCCTAAAATAGGGACAACATACTGATTATCTCGGCTATTGGTGCTTTCATTGGCGCCGATTTGAAAGCTTGAACAAAAGTCAGAGACAGAGTAACAGCAACACCTCCGCGTTTCAGTCGTTCCTGCATGGGGGTGCATGAGCTCCCGACAAAGAAAGAGACCCATTTGCCCCGTACGCTGTCCCGTGCATCTTAAGATTTGACAAACAAAACTTGAGCCAGCTATTGAAAATTGAAGTCAAGCAGATTGCAGCCTTGGCAGGAATTAGGTTATGGATGAAGATGGCTATTTTTTTCCGACTTCATATGAGGTTGTATGCAATATTTTATCCGACGGAAATGTCTCGTTCGCCAATGGTGGAATCCGAGCCAATAATAGCCTTTCGCAAGCTGACTTACAGTCAATGGAGTAGAAACAAATAGCTAAACTAGCTTAACGCTGTCTGGAGTTAACGCAAACCTTCAGTTTAGTGCACGGTAATTTTCCTTCCGATCAGAGATATTTACCATTTTTCAAGGACAACGATTGGGTAAAATTTACATTGTGTTCTCCTCCATTACTTTATTGCTTCCCGCCATTTTTTCCGCGACAAAGTCCTGCATTGCTGTGCCGACCTATTCATACTGTTTTCTTGCAAAAAGATGAGACGCCATGGCGCAAGACCCGCAGCGACTGTAACCGGACACTTCCGAGTTACGCAGCACGGTACGTGTGTGAGGAAGCGTATTCAACGCTTCTCTCGAGGACTCCGTTCCGAGAGCTGTTGCCTGCTTCCTGCAGTGCAACGATTGGTTACCTATAGGTCTCTATAGAGTAACCGTCGATAACCAAAGGCTTTAGTTAACGGTAAAAATGGAACTGTTTATTTGTTGGAGGTTGACCTCTGTAGGACAACCTGGATTATCTTTATGTAACTATGAACAATAGCAATCTCAAGTGTAATTACTCCCCATGGGGAAATGAGTGGCTATGAAAGATTAACGCTAGTTGTCTTATGTGATTGGATAAATGCATGTCCAATTATATCCAATCGGAGGCGCCGTCACTCAGATTGGCTGCCGGCTCCACCGTGAAGGTTCGAGCAAGTACGACGAACCTCATGGTTCGGTCTTAAACTTGTTGCGCGTACTCTACGTACCGCAAGGTTCTGTTTGGTTGTGTGGCACAACACAAGTGCGTAACCATGTTACAATGTAACCCCGTTACACTTGTATAATATCCCTGCAAAGTGATTGGCTCGCGCCACTCACTCCAGGTGGCAGAGACACGTCGGTCTCGTCGCCAGTCCAGTTTCCCAAGCAGGAACCATCACTCAGTACTTGATTAGTACATGGATGTTATCACTCTGTACTGATTAGTACATGAGAACAACATTCTGCACTGATCAGCACAGAGAACACTCGTGACGTCATCGAATGACGTCACACGTGCATGTGGGGACTGTATTACTGTAATCCCTTTGTTATTTGTATCTCCACAATGCACGCTGAAGGTGGTGTGTGCCACACCAGATCTGGGAACAGATCCACCTTCATGTAATGGCTGGTTATGGCCCATTACAGTAGCACTTTGTGGTCCGTCCAACCACAGAGCGGGAGCCGTCAGTAATGAGTACTGACGAAGAATCGATGATGAATCTCGAACCCGCGGAAACCGCGAGTGCGACGATCAACCGGGAGGATTGCCTCCACTTGAGTGATCTCGAGTGGAGTGCCTTCCAACGGATGAGGACGATCATCGGCGAAATGGCCGTGTTCGCCATCCTTGCCACCCTGTCGCAGGATCAACATCACCTCACGGCGGTCGGGTTCCTGCAGAAGGAGGCAGAAGACCGTGGAAGAGAAGCAACCCGCGCAGTCCCTGCGCAGGTACAGTTCCCACGACAAAAGCCTGTGAGGCTTGAAGTCGCGAAGTATGGCGGAGGAGACAATGAGCCTCTCCTCCGATGGTTCGTCGAAATCGATGCCGCCATTCGCTCCGGACAAATCTACGATCCGGAGCAACAGGTCGATTTCGCGATGTCCAAGCTCGCTGGGAGAGCCAAGAGCTGGGCATTTGGTCGCCGAATGGCCGACCATGGTTGTTTCTCCACACTTTCGGAGTTAAAGGCGACATCCGTGCCGCCTTTGAGCCACCAAAGTCGGAATTCCGTACTCGCACGGAATTTCTCGAAATCCGACAGGATAAACGCGATCTCCACGCGTATATCCAGCATGCCCGATACTTGGTATCAAGTATCGTGTCTGAGCCAATCGACATGGCGATGCAAGTCGCCACGTTCATGAAAGGTTTGGTGGATGGTCCCGTCAAGACCTACCTGTTCCGGGAATACCCGGAAACGCTAGAGCAAGCAATCGCTCTGGCGTTGCAAGAAGACTTCAGCGCGAAGCAAGCACGGCTTCACGCGTTCCCTTACCGCGCCGCGCAGTTCCGGCACGCGAGACCTCCTCCACGTTACAGTGGATCCGAACCAATGGATCTCTCGTTGGTTCAAGCTTCGGCGGTTCCGAAGAGACCCGTCGACAAGCGCAAGCTGCGGTGCCACCGCTGCCAGAAACTGGGGCACTTTCAATACGAGTGCCGAGCGGCGCAGCCCGCTCCCCGCGTCCGAGACACACATCGGACGACTTCTTCGCGTCCAACGCACGAAGAATCAAAAAACGTCAACCACCAGTAGACGCGGGGCGCTCTACTGGCGAATATGCGTCTGGTGTGATCGTGGTGCACGAGACGCAAGCCCCAGCGTGCATGACGCGCGCTGCTGGACTACCACGACTGCGGAGGAGCCGAGAGATCGGCTCATCCAACTTGAGATAACCGTAGAGGGATTTACGACCCCTCTGCGGGCACTGCTAGACACGGGTGCGTCGAGCAACTTTGTTCCATTGCATGTCGCCCGTGCGCTAGCGAGAGTAATTTCGGAGGAATCACGTTCCTCCGAGTCGAAGATCACCGTGCGGTTGGCAACAGGTGCCACCGTCACGACGGAGAAACACGTGACACGGATTCGTGTCACGCATGATGGACGCCAAATGGAAGGAGACTTCATTTGGCTGGATTTGGATGACAAGTTCGATGTCATCCTTGGAATGCCATGGCTGAAGAAGTATCAGCCGATCATCGATTGGAATCGACAATCGATCAGTTACCCCGCTATGAAGCGGAACAAGGCTAACCGCCCGTCGGCGCGCAACGCGCTGTCGGTTAACGAACATGATGCAAGGGTGTGCGATGGCTCCCTTAGCACGATGTTCGAAGGCGAAGCCGCCCGAAAGTCTAAAGGACAGACTTCGGTTGCTCATCGCTCTGTACTGAAGAGCGATGACGAAGGAAAGGTACCGCCAATGGAGACCTCTGATCAAGGCTCCTCGTGCGAAGTCATCAGTGTCATGGTCACTGATGAGGATGGATTTCATATTAATGAGATGGCGTTAGAAGACCCTCCGAAGGACGCTTCGGAAGTGGTAACGCTACCCGTCATGAGCCAGAAACGGCTCATGAAAGAACTGCATCGAGGCACCCTCGAGCAGATATGTTACATTGCTCCTCAGGAATCGAGCAATGCCGAGTCGGCAGTACAGAGACACCCACTCGGTGAATGTTTCCTTGCGTCGTCATCAGTGATGGACACTGATGTGCTCGACGAGCCAACGAAGAAGGAACGATTTCAGGCTCAGGGATGGGAATCCCTGAAGGACAGTCCATTCTACGGACTATTGAAGGAGTACGAAGACGTATTCCCAGAAGAAGTTCCCAGTCGTCTTCCGACAGACAAAGGAGTTCGGCATGAGATTGATCTCAAGCAGGGAACAAAGTACTGCGTCACGAGGCAATGGCCACTGCCTCGAGAGCAAGTCAAGGTGATCGACGAGTTCTTTGAAGCTCGTCGTAAAGCGGGCCAAGTGCGCGAGTCGAATTCTCCGCACCGCAGCCCCACCTTCTGTGTGAAAAAGGCCACAGGAGGTTGGAGGATCGTGCATGCGTTCAACAAGTTGAATGCGGCAACAATCCCGGCGCAAACGCCGATACCTCGCAAAGATGTCATCATTGACAGCATGCAAGGTAGTACTATCTTTAGTACGATCGATTTGAGAGATGGGTTCTATCAAATCTTGATGCGTGAAAAGGATATCCCTTTCACAGCAGTCAGCACCCCGAGCGGGATGCTGTGGGAGTGGCTTGTAATGCCACAAGGACTAACAAATGCTCCCGCCACGTTCAACAGATGCGTCACGCAACTATTACGCCCAGTGCGAGACTTCGCACCAAGCTATTTTGACGACGTGTTCATACACAGTCGTGCATCGGATGCTGCATCCGATGTGGAAGTGCACAAAGAGCACCTCCGACAGCTATTGGACTTGATGCGGAAGTACAAGCTGTACGCCAACATACAAAAGTGTATGTTTGGTGTTGATGAGATCCCTGTTCTCGGTTGCTTTGTCGGCAAGAACGGAGTGCGTCCTGATCCCGAAAAGATCAAGGCGATCAATGACTGGCCCGTCCCAACAAGCCAAAAGGATCTTCGCAAGTTCCTCGGTCTTGCGACGTATCTCCATAAGTACTCGCAGAACCATGCGGGTATCATCCGACCTCTTTCATCATTACTGAAGAAAGACGTCGATTGGAAGTGGTCCGACGAATGTCAAGATGCATTCGTCAAGGTGAAAAGCAGTCTCATGGAGGCTCCGGTTCTCGCGATCGCTGATCACGAGCGACCATTCTATGTGGTCTGTGATGCATCCGACTTTGCAATCGGATGCGCGCTCATGCAGCGCGGCGATGCAGATCGCGAACGCGTGATCTGCTATCAATCGCGTCAGCTGAAGCCAGCTGAGCGCAATTACCCGGTTCATGACAAGGAGTTGCTTGCCATGAAGCACGCTCTTACGAAGTTCAGAGTGTATTTGCTCGGAAGTAAACGGTTCACCGTTTGCACTGACCACGCTTCGCTGCGCACCGCAGTGAAGTCGCCACATCTGTCGCAAAGAATGGCCCGATGACTTTCTTTCTTTGCGGAGTACGAGTTTGACGTCGAGTACAAACCCGGACGGTTCAACGTGATCGCGGATGCATTGTCACGTCGCCCAGACTTTGAGTCGAAAGCAAACGACTCAAAGGAAGACCGTGTGATGGCAATCACACGGGAAAGCACGCCGACATCGTCGCTCCTCGACGATGTCAAAAGAGCGTATGCGACAGACAGCGACATCAGTCGACTTGTTGCCCACTTGTCAGATCCGTCTGATAAGTCGCTCAAGGCGTTGGATCCGGCTCAACGCGCTCGTCTACATCGTTACGAGATGCACAGCGATGTTCTCTACTACCGTATAGATGACAGCGACGAGCCACGCGCTGTCGTTCCAAACGATAGTGACCTTCGCAATCGTGTGCTCTTCGAGTACCACGATGCGCCTTTCCGCGGTCATCCAGGACGCGAGAAAACGTATCTCGCGCTTTCCCGCGACTCCTATTGGTCCCACCAATACAAGTGGGTCCGCAAATACGTACGCGCATGCGAGGTTTGCCAGCGCGTCAAGCCAGCACCGGTGACCAACGCACCGCTGCGACCACTACCAGTCCCAACGGACTGTTGGAAGTCAGTCTCGATGGACTTCATCTTCGGTCTTCCTGCTGACTCCAGCAAGAAGACTGGGATCCTCGTCATCGTGGATCGCTTCAGTAAGATGGTCCATCTCAGTGCTGTCCCTGTTAGCGTCACCGCAAAGCAGACGGCGCAGATATTCCTGGATTTTGTGTTTAGGTTACACGGAATGCCCACTGAAATCGTGTCGGACCGAGATCCACGATTCACAGCTGCCTTCTGGCAAGAGTTGTTCCGACTCTTGGGCACTCAGCTCAAGATGTCGACAGCTGATCATCCGCAGACAGACGGTCAGACCGAGCGTGTAAATCGCACGCTCGAGGATACTCTGCGCAGCTATGCGCATTCATTCACTCACTGGAATGAATGTCTCCCTCTCGCAGAGTTTGCAATCAACAACTCTGTGCATGTCTCAACCGGGCACACGCTATTCTACGTGAACGCCCTCAGGCACCCACGTGTTCCGTCCATCCTCGGTGGGATGTCCCCTCCGTCGGTGACATCTCCCTTGAGTGGGGGAGGAGTCCGCGAAGCAGCTGCTTCGGAACAAGCGAAGAGCGCGGAGATCTCGCACCACCATGAGCAGGCAACTGCTCATGCGGCGATCGTCGACAAAGACATCGTTACAACAGTGTTGCAGCGGCAAGCTGTCATCCGCTTCGTCCGCGATTCAATCGCCGGCGCAGTGGATGGTCAGAAAGAACAAGCGGACAAGAGTGGCCGCAAAAACACGAACGAGTTTCAACGAAATTCGTTTGTTTTATTATCGGCTGCTAACCTACCTAACAGAGTGGTGAGCAGTGACAGCAACAAGTTGCTGCCAAGATACATTGGCCCTTTCAAGGTCCTTGAAAGGATTGGGGACGCATACACGTTGGAGCTTCCTCCGACCATGCGTCTACACCCGACGTTCTACGTCGGGCGTCTCAAAGCGTATCATCGCCACGATGACTCGTTGGTCTCTTCCTCTTCAGGAGACCGTGGTCGCGAAGGATCCCAAGCACAAGCTTGTGATCAGCCTCGAGCCTCGAAAGCCGTCCCTCGAGCCGTTCGTGCTTCGCGATCATCTCGCTTAGCTCGGCCCGAAGTCGGAGAACCTCGTTCTCCCGCTCAGCGTACTTCAGCCGATCAAGAAGACGCTGATCACTCTGAGGATGCGCCTCAGAGTCACGAGCAGATCTTCCCTCCTCCAGCTCCTCCGTTGCGAGGCTCCGAGGGGAACCAACGCTGGATCGTGGAGAAGATACTTGCTCATCGCGATCGATCGTCGCGAGGGAAGAAGGAGCGCGTCTATCGCGTTCGTTTGCTTGGTTACCCGCCAGATCGAGATACCTGGGAACCGGCCGCGATGCTCCAAGCCGATGTTCCTGGCTTGGTGCAGCAGTACGAGAGTCGATGCTAATCGACTCTCGCTTCCACGACTCGCGGATTCGATCTTGCAATCCGCGAGGAAGTATCACGCCGTTGTAACCACGAAGGTGCTCCTCAGTCAACTGAGGATCATCGCTGGTGCAGATGCGGCAACCCCTCGGTGTGGTCTTGACTCCACACGGAACCCCAAGATCCACGCATTCCTCGTGGATCGCCAACAACTTTCCAACGGCATTGTGCCGGAGGAACTTATCCCGATTATCTCGCAATCGAGAGATACACTTCGCAGCGTCTTCGTTGAAATTCACAACGAAGGCACCCCACGCTTGCGAAAGGAACAGCGCTTGTTTCTCAGCGCCGTGAGACTTCTTTGACTTCGATCGACCATCGAAGTACCGCATCGAATGGAAAAGGTCGATGTAAAACTCCTCGCGCGCCTTGGGATGGAAGTTCTGTCGAAGGACGAAGTCATCATCCTTGATGGTACTAACATCGTACAGCGCGTGAGTGCCCGCACGCTGAGTGCCACGATGTGCACGAACCCAATTGGGTTTGGGCGCCCATAAGTGACTCCAGCTAGAAGGGACGAAATCCATCCCTTCAGAAGGACTTGTCACCGGATCCTTCTCCTCCGCCGGAAAGGCAAGATGGCGTGGCAACTCGCTATTTCCCTATGACGCAGTAACCTGCGCATCAGATTCGGATTCCACATCGAAGAGCAAGTCCTCGAGTGGATCGACAGCTTCCAGTTCATAATTGGACGCGTCCAGCGAGAGAAGGATATTTCTCGCTGCATTCACCAGGTCGGGATCAGCTGACGCTAATCCTTCCCGACCGAGATTTTCCATCGCGTTGGCAGATGCCGCGCTTTCCGACGCTCCGACGTCGGAAATGGCAACAGCCACGGTGGACCCGCTCGTTTCTCCATGAGGAGATCCCTCCTCACGACGCTTCTTCCGCGTAGGCTCATTCAAGAGGGCCGCGGACGACGAACGTTTCGCTTCGTTTCGTTTGAGATTCGAACGGTCAACGGAAGAAGACTCGGCTTGTAACGGGGTTACACTGTAACATGGTTACGCACTTGTGTTGTACCACACAACCAAACCGAACCTTGCGGTACGTAGAGTACGCGCAACAAGTTTAAGACCGAACCATGAGGTTCGTCGTACTTGCTCGAACCTTCACGGTGGAGCCGGCAGCCAGTCTGAATGACGGCGCCTCCGATTGGACATAATTGAACATGCATTTCATCCAATCACATAAGACAACTAGCGTTAGTCTTTCATAGCCACTCATTGCCCCATGGGCAGTAATTACACTTGAGATTGCTATTGTTCATAGTTACATAAAGATAATCCAGGTTGTCCTATAGAGGGCAACCTCCAACAAATAAACAGTTCCATTTTTACCGTTAACTAAAGCCTTTGGTTATCGACGGTTACTCTATAGAGACCAATAGGTAACCGATTGTTGCACTGCAGGAAGCAGGCAACCGCTCTCGGAACAGAGTCCTTGAGAGAAGCGTTGAATACGCTTCCTCACACACGTACCGTGCTGCGTAACTCGGAAGTGTCCGGTTACAACTGGTAGCACTTGTAGTCAATCTACGACCCGGCAGAGGTGACTGCCTGAATCGCTTCCTCAAGGATTCATAATCGCGTCAATTGACCCTGCGCAGTTCCCGCACCTCTCGGCTGAACACCGGAGTGTGCTGACCCGAATGGCACAAGCGCTAGGCGACCAAGTCGCTCTAGACGTGCTCTCGGCGTCGCCGGAACAGCAAATCTTTCGACTCGAGCAGTTCGAGAACTTCTCGAACGCTCAGCGCCTCGAAGGAGAACGAAGTGCGCAAGCACAAATGCAAGCCACCGCAAGCTTGACCGCAGAGATGCTGCGCTCAGCTGCTGAGTCGCGCGAAGCGCTCGAGCGAGTGGTATCTGTGGTTGCTGGTGCAGCCACGTCTTTGTCGAGTGCGGTTTCTGCGCCTCAGACACCCGCGTCCCAAACTCCCCGCCCAAGAGCTGTCAAGATCGACGCTCCGAAATTCGATGGTGCGGATGGCGACAAGCTCATCCACTGGCTGCTCGCCGTGGAGCGTTGCGCCAAGGCTCAGCTCATCGATAGCAACGAGCAGATGGTGTCTTACGCCATCTCGAACCTGCGCGGTCGAGCGTCGGAATGGGCATTCTCGACGCTGCTCGCCGATGAGTGTGCATTCGACACGTGGGATATTTTCCGTGCGAGAATCACCGCCATGTATCAGCCTCCGAACAACGAAGTGCTGTTGCAAGGTCGTTTCTTCTCCTTGAAACAAGGGAAGCTCTCACTGGAACGATACATCCAGGAGATGAGAAGCCTGTGCGCGGCGATCACGACCAGTCCTTTGCCTGAGTCTGTGAAAGTGCCTGCGTTTCTCAACGGCCTCAACAGTGGACCAGCGCGTCAGGAGTTGTACCGACGCTTGCCGGCCACGATGGAAGATGCGATCTGCATTGCGCTCGTTGAGCAGCAATCGTTCAGAGTCAGCCGACCTGATTGGAACGCTGGCCGCCACAACGGTGCGCATCACAGCCACCGAGCAGTCACGAATGAGCGGCGCTTCCATGGTCCGACACCAATGGATCTCAGCAGCGCCGAAGTGACCTGCTTTAATTGTGGCAAGCGAGGACACTATCAGTCGAAGTGTCCCGCTCCAAGGCAGCCCGCTCCTCGCACTGGAAATCAGGCGAGGGACTACCAAACGCCGCGCGGCAACCACGCTCATCGAGGTGGCAGATCCGCTGTGGCAAGAAAGGGAAACGGAATGTCTCAGTAGAAGCGGGACGCTCTACTGGGACAGACTCTATAGCTTCGGCGTCGCCGACTACTAGAGTCGTGCAGATGGGAAGCTTAGTCCCAGGAGCTCTTGGCAACAAGGCTCCGAGTGAGATGTTGGTATATAGCGCCGATGTGAAGGGCTATGGGAAGAAAATGACGGTTCTTGTTGACTGCGGTGCGTCACAGAACTTCGTCTCGAAGGCAGCTCTGGAACAGAGTCTGCAAGCATATGAGCGACTTGTCCACAGTGGCAAGCGCGAGAAGATGATCGTACGTCTGGCCGATGGGTCGATAGTACACACTGAAGGGGTTCAAGTCGAACTCTCTTTCAGTTTTTGCGACTTTGTCTGCAAAGAAACGTTCGTGGTACTAGCGATGGGGTCGAAGTGCGACCTCATCCTAGGGATGCCTTGGCTGGCGAAACATCAGCCTTGGATCGATTGGCGAGCACGCACAATCGGAAGCTCCACCCCTTCCTCTGATGAAGAGCGAAGGTTGCGGGAAAATTTCCACGCAATGGATGCGAGCTTTGAACACGCTGTGGTAGGGAGCCCAGCAGGAAGACATGCGGCGGCAGCGAGCCCCGCTTCAAACACTCACGCTGTGGCAGGGAGCCCAGCTAGAAGATGCGCTGAGGCAGGGAGCCCAGCAAAGAGATCAACTGCGGCAGGTAGCCCAGTTTTTGCGGAAGCGCCAGAAAGTCCAGACGTGGACACTGGTGCGCAAGTGTGCGGCTCCAGAGCACCCGAGCCAGCCCCCGCAAGTGACAGCGACAGTACAGGTGTACACGCGTCAGCCAGCTCGTACCACCCTGACGGTGCAGTACTGGAGTTCAGAACCGCGAGGTCGCGTGTTCGCATCAACCGACGAGGGCGACGCAAGTTGTCAGCTCGCAAGAGAGACAGTGCATTGGCATCTGTTGCTGAGGAAACGGCCGCCTCGCATATGATTGCCCCATCTCTCAATGCAGCTGCAACTTCGCTGCGCGCCTTCGACAGGACCTCGGATCCGTCGATAGATCGCGCTCACGTTGATGTGGCGCTCAGACGCGCGAAGCGCAGTCCGGAAGCAAACGCATCAGACGAAGTGTTCTTCGCTGAATTTGCGGCGCTCCATGAGCTGCCGAGTACCGCTGAGGCGATTGTATCCCTCGAAGAAATGAGCTATGAACTCTTTCTTACGGATCTAGAGCGTGATCAGATCCGCGAGATCGTCGTTCCGACTGCGTTCACGCGTAGCGAACTATGCACCTCGTCCACTGCGGATGAGAGTGTTTTAGAGCCAGACAAACAGAAACGGTTTGCTGCTCAGGATTGGGACGCCGTGAAAGGCAGTCCATACTTTGACTTGTTGTGGGAGTTCAAAGATGTGTTTCCCGACAAAGTGCCAAGTGCCCTGCCCGTTGATCGTGGCGTACGGCACGAGATCGATCTCGAGCCCGGGAGCAAATGTTGCGTGACCAGACAATGGCCGCTGCCCCGCGAGCAGGTTGAGGCAATCGACGAGTTCTTCGCGAAACGAGCCCTCGCCGGTCATGTGAGAGAAAGCAAGTCTCCACATAGCTCACCCACGTTTTGTGTGCGGAAAGCGACTGGTGGCTGGCGCATTGTTCACGCTTTCAACAAGCTGAACGCCGCCACCATTCCGGCACAAACGCCGATCCCAAGGAAGGATGTCTTGATCGACTCCATGGGCGGCTCGACAGTGTTCTCCGCACTGGATCTGATGGACGGGTTCTATCAGATCCTCATGCGAGAGAGTGACGTTCCCTTGACGGCAGTAAGCACACCCAGCGGGATGCTGTGGGAGTGGCTCGTTATGCCTGCAAGGTTTGAAGAATGCACCAGCGACGTTCAATCGTCTGGTAACGCATCTTCTGCGTCCTCATCGTGCGTATGCACCGAGCTATTTCGATGACATCTTCGTGCACAGTCGTGCCGAAGGAGATCTCAGTGCCGTTGACGTGCACAAGAGACATTTGCGCTCAGTGTTGCAGTGCTTACGAGACAACAGTCTGTATTGCAACCTGAAGAAATGCATCTTTGGCGCCTCAGAGATTCCGATCCTGGGCTGCTATGTTGGCAAAGCTGGCGTCCGCGCGGACCCAGAGAAGATCAAGGCGATCGCCGACTGGCCGATCCCAAAGAATGTCAAGGACTTGCGCAAGTGGCTTGGCTTGGCAAATTACTTGCACAAGTACAGCCACAACTATGCGGCAAGAGTCCGTCCGCTCACGCATCTCTTGAAAAAGGATGTCGAGTGGGACTGGGATGTCATGAATGCATTCATTGACGTGAAGGAGTCGCTCGTTCGCGCTCCTGTCCTGGCGTTGCCGGACCACACGAAAGCCTTCAGTGTCGTGTGCGATGCCAGCGATTTTGCAATCGGCTGTGCGCTGATGCAGAAGGATGATGACGGCCATGAGCGCGTCGTGTCATACCAAAGCAGACTGCTTAAGGCAGCTGAAAAGAATTATCCTGTGCACGACAAGGAGCTGCTTGCGATCAAGTACGCTCTCTTGAAGTTCAGGGTCCACCTTTTGGGTGCGACACCGTTCGTTGTGTACACGGATCACGCGTCCTTGCGGACCGCGATTAATTCCCCCCATTTATCGCAGCGAATGGCGCGATGGCTTGCATTCTTCTCCGAGTCCAACTTTCGGGTCGAATACAAGCCGGGAAAGGAAAATGTTCTGGCGGACGCGCTCTCGCGCCGTCCAGATTACGAGTCGAGCGTTGACAGCAGCTCTGACGCCCTGTGTTTGGAGCGCACTCCTGATCTCATGCATCTGAGCATCAGTCGAGTGCAAACAAAGCTCAAGGACAATATTCAGTCGCTTTATGCAAAGGACGATGAATGTCGCTTGTTGATTGCTCACTTTGACGGCTCGTCCAAAGAGTCATTGCCTGCCAAACTCGAGTCAAAGCTTGCTCGGTTTAGTTACCACGACGGGTTGTTGTGGCATCGACTGTCCAACTTTGATTACCCGCGTGTGTATGTACCGCATGACCAGGATCTGAAACTTTCGATCCTGCATGAGTTTCACGATGCACCAGCGAGTGGGCATCTCGGACGTGAAAAGACCTTCTTGCAAGTGTCTAATGTGTTTTGGTGGCCACACCAATACAAATGGGTGGCCAATTATGTACGCTCATGCGAGCAGTGCCAGCGCGTGAAGCCTGCGGGCAAGAACAAAGCGCCGCTGCATCCGCTGCCGATTCCGCAAGATTGCTGGAAGTCGGTCAGCATGGATTTCGTCTTCGGTTTCCCGGAAGACAAGGCGCGCAACACAGGCGTCGTCGTGTTCGTCGACCGACTGAGCAAAATGGTGCACGTTGCACCCGTGCGCAAGCATGTCACTGCGCAAGAGACGGCGTGCCTATTTTTAGAGCACGTGTTCCGCTATCACGGCTTGCCCGAGTCTATTGTATCAGACCGGGACCCGCGTTTTACCGCTGCCTTTTGGCGCGAACTCTTTCGCCTGCTCGGCACAGATCTGGCGTTGTCCACTGCCGATCACCCCGAGACAGACGGGCAAACCGAGCGCGTGAACCGTGTCGTCGAGGATATTCTTCGCAGCATCGCTGTCGATCATCCCCGCGACTGGAGCCGCTGGCTGCCGTACGCCGAGTTTGCTATAAATAGCAGCGAGCACGCCTCTACGGCCGTGACTCCGTTCTATTTTAACTCGCTGCGGCACCCGCGCGTACCCGCCACTCTGTTCGAGGGCGTCGAACGTTCTGCGGTGGGAGGGCAACTCGCTGCGCTCGATGCGAGCGCGCGATCTCCGTCACCGGACGTGGCGTCGACCGCTCACGTGGACGCGCGCGATGCGCCGCCTGTGCGATCGCGTTCCGAATCTGTCACGGTCTTACCGGACAGCACGCAGAGTATTGACATGTCGGGCACGGTACTGAGTTACGGTACTCGTGTCCCTATAGATGGCTCACCCACGGTACCGAGTTACGGTACTCGTGCTAAAAATAGCCAGTCTCAGACGGAATCAGGCGACTGCTCGCGTGAGCGTCAGCCACGAATGGAAGGACGCGCGGTGTCACACACCGGCGCAGAAATAGATCTCTCTGCAGCACGCGCTGCGAGAGCAACGAAAAAGCAAGACAAAGCCGTCGCGGCAGCGCGGCAATTTGTCGATGAGCGCGCAGCATTGTTGCGTCGCGTACGCGACCAACTAGCTGCTGCGCAAGACAAGCAAAAGCTCTACGCCGATAAATCGGGTAGAAAGAACAAACAAACGTTTTGTGTGGGTGATAAAGTGCTTTTGAGCATTAAAAACCTACCAAACGATGCAGTCACAACGCTCCCCAGCGGGAGTAAGTTGTTGCCACGATTCATCGGGCCGTACACTGTTGTGGAGAAGATTGGAGACTTGAATTACAAGCTCGATCTCCCAACGAGAATGGCAACGCACCCCGTGTTCTACGTGGGTTTGCTGAAACGCTACCATGACGCTACTGTGGATTTTTATCCCAGTGCGGGAGCACGTCGGTCTCATCAGGGGGCTCAGACGCCGCCCATCGAGACACGAGCGCGTTGTGCCTCTCCCAAAGCGTCTTCACTCGCGGAGCGTACCTCGCGTGGAAGTGCTTCCCGCGGACATGGTACTCCTCCAGCATCTGACGAGCTTCCTTCAGCTCCGTCTCAAGCGCTGTCACCCTCTGCTTTAACAGCGAGGTTTCGTCCAGATATTGCTGGCGAAGGGTACGGACGTCTTGCTGTAGCGCCCCCAAAGACGATGCGTTCGCGTGAACCATCTGAACCACCGCATCTGGTGCAACCACCGATGCTGAAGCGAAGTAGGGCGCCACCTGTCCCGCTGATTGACAAGCAGGGACAGCGCCACTACCATGTTGAGCGCCTGCTGCGTGTTCAGCGGCGTAAGGGGAACACCCACTACCTTGTGAAGTGGCGTGGGTACGATGTGTCGCAGAGCTCGTGGGAGCCTGCTGAGCGTCTTCGCGAAGATGTCCCGGATCTTGTTGACGCCTTTGAGGCGCAACTGAGGGACTGTCATTCGCGCGAGTAATTTGTCGCCTGTTACCAGCGCGACCACCCGCTCGCAGAGGCGTGCCACCGCCCTGCTTGGAGCGAAACAGACGAACACGGTCAACTGCAAATTGCATGCGTTGACTGCGTTGCGCTGTCGGATCGGTAGACACTGTGCGAGTGCTACCTCCCTTAATTTTACTGATGCACGACATGAAGTCGGCATCGTACTCTTCTTCCGTCTCTCCAACAAAGAGGACGACTGGGATCGGGTGAATACGCAATTCCCCATTTTCACCCCGCAATCGCTTTTCACGCCAATTTTTAAATTGAGCGTCATAGTCCCACGCACAAAGTCTAGCTCTCGCGAGCAGATTCGATGCGGTCTTGCCAGCCGGCCATAGTTCTGGCGGCGGCATTTCGGGCAGTGAGTACTTGAGCTCATCGTGAACGATGGCTCGCACTCCTGCCTCTTCGTTTGTAATGAGGACTTCGTGCTTCCTCTTACGATTGTTGACAGCCTCAACGGCGTCATTTTCCTCCTTCGTCCGATACATCGAGACGTCAGCGGATGGATCTCGCTCGAGCTCGTGGAGATAAGCGGCGTGTCGCTCGCTTTGCAACTCCTCGTACTCGACCCACTCGTCGATGGAGCCGAGCTTCACGGTGAGCGCTCCCTCGTCTTCAAGCGAGCTCCCGTCATTGTCAACGACGAGGAATTCCTCAGTCGCTTCCTCCTCTTCCAAAGCACGCGCGAACAGCGGCTTCACGGAAGGGAGATCTCCGAATCGCAGCTCACTGCTTATAGCAGGAGCGCTATCAGATGTGAGAGCAGACCTGCCGTCGCTCTCCGCAGGCACGTCGACCGCATCCGCGGTGACCGTCGTTCGTCTTGCGCTCGACGCGACCTCTCTGTCTTCCTCGCGCTTGCGCAGAGTTTCGACGAGAGTGCCGACGCCTTCCCCTTTTTGTCGCGCGAGCTTCTCGCGGACAGCTTTGTTGGTGACCATGATACTCACGTGCGCGAGCACAGTGACTATATGTGCCAACACTCGGTGAAATTAACGCACGCGTCGCCGCTGTGCTCTTTCCCGAGGAATACACGAATGTTCCCCTTTCTCGGCGCACACGCGCGAGATCCACACGTTTCTCACACCGACCCTTCGAGTGTTTCGCACTTTAAGTGGGGGGTGGTGTAACGGGGTTACACTGTAACATGGTTACGCACTTGTGTTGTGCCACACAACCAAACCGAACCTTGCGGTACGTAGAGTACGCGCAACAAGTTTAAGACCGAACCATGAGGTTCGTCGTACTTGCTCGAACCTTCACGGTGGAGCCGGCAGCCAGTCTGAGTGACGGCGCCTCCGATTGGATATAATTGAACATGCATTTCATCCAATCACATAAGACAACTAGCGTTAGTCTTTCATAGCCACTCATTGCCCCATGGGGAGTAATTACACTTGAGATTGCTATTGTTCATAGTTACATAAAGATAATCCAGGTTGTCCTACAGAGGGCAACCTCCAACAAATAAACAGTTCCATTTTTACCGTTAACTAAGTCTTTGGTTATCGACGGTTACTCTATAGAGACCTATAGGTAACCGATTGTTGCACTGCAGGAAGCAGGCAACCGCTCTCGGAACAGAGTCCTTGAGAGAAGCGTTGCATACGCTTCCTCACACACGTACCGTGCTGCGTAACTCGGGAGTGTCCGGTTACACGGCTTCTTCCTCCCGATCGTCACGCACGACATTCGTCGTGGTGCTACTCATTGGAGTGTTGCAAGGAGTCACCTCCTCGCTACTCGACTCGTAGTCAACAGCATCACTGTCGATCGAAGACATTTGTACGAGGTTCACCTCGCACAGCTTGCGGCGTCTGGAAAGCTCTCTGTTGGGCACGGCGCACACTGAGAACTGAGCCCGCAAGACTCAGTGCTCTGCCTTCTGTGACCAGTTCCTCCGAACACGGAAGAACACCAAAGAACACAGAAGAACACAAGATGGATTGGTCGCGCGCGTTTCTACGTGACCAATCGCTTTACGGGGAGATGATGTAATGGGGCCACCCATTACATGGGTTCCCGGGTCAGGAGAGTGTGGGTTTTCTCCCACATGGGTTTTACCACCTCTTCCGAACCCACCCACGTCGTACAGTTGGAGACACATTAATATGTGTCACTCATGAACACTGTACGTAGCCATTTGCATATTAGCCAATAAGACTAAGCCGTTAAGATTTAATCCCATTGGATGATAGTCGGACTGGACATCCGATTATATACCAATGAGAGGCACCGTAGGTTTCAGTCACTACGATTGCATGTTAGCACTTTAACGTTTTAATTCACTTCTCAATTTGCACGGTAACGCGCAAAGCTCCCTTCCTTTCACCTGCGCTTCCTCAACGCACGTGTACACCGTGTAACGGGCAATCCCGATACATTGCGCACACAGTTGCAGATAAATTCATCCTGCACAACATTTTCTCACACGGTCGGGACGCAACACACAGAGTCAGACACATAGCGCTTTCCTTCTACCTTCCTTCGAGCATGCATTCCAAAAACACTTTATATTTTGTCTCTGGTTCACTGTCTCGACACGAGAGAGCACACTCTTTGGCGTCTTTTCTTCACGCCGCCTTTTGCAGTTTGCACGTCCGAATTCTCTTCTGGCACATGTTTTAAGAGGACGCTGTTCCCAACAGTCCCTCAAACACGGCACACACGCTTGTGCCAGAGGAAGCGATCTCCCGACTTGGAGGGAGGAAGAAGACTTGAGGGCTTGGAGGAAAATTTGCAACTGAATTGAAAAGGTTATGGTTCATGTCGCTACTTACAATTGAACCCCAAAGGATCCTACACGTTTTATAACTAAAACCTAAACATGCACATCCTCTACACTCTTGATAAGTCAATGGACACCGACCCCGACCTTCTCCGCACCCTCAATAGTTTCAACAGTGTCTTCCGCGCGCAATGGTCCCCCAGAGTAGCAAAGACCTCTGACTTGACTTGTTTCTTTTGTTGTTGGACTGCACCCTTCTGGGAGATGAAAAAGTCCAATTTAACAAATTCAAGGTTGTCATTTTCCTTCTCCTCCCCATCAGAATCAATGTGAACCATCATGTGGCCTGGTGTCCCTACTCGCTCGCTGGGAGAGGGGTGCTTGGTGTGTCCATGTGCATGAGAAAGTACAGCCATGTGAGCCTTGCGATTTGATTAGTCCGTGGCTCGAAAGATGGAGAGAGTGTCATCGAGATGATGACACTCTGCTGGATACTTGTCTAATTGTCTAATCACACTTGCACCTACGATACTGTGTGTATTTGTGAGTTGGGTTCACTCCCATAAGGTCCATTTGTTTGGACGAGGTTCACCCACGAGCAGTTGCGAGTGCACCCACAACTTTCGCATGTCTCGAGCGCCACCAACGACGGCGGAGAGCACCACTAGCAACGTCGGAAGCTGAGACGCACTTTTTCTTTTGCTTCCTTCCAAGTACCACAAATCCAGCCAACGACAACTAGCAATCGCAATGGGGTGCTCTGGACCAGGTCTCTTCGCGATCATCGTGCTCTTTGTCGCCGTGGTGCTCAATGCCGTAGCCGTGATCTTGCCAGCGTGGAGCTCCAACAATAGCAAGACGGATTCGGGGGGCAAAGCTGACTTCGCAGCCGGCGTCTGGGGGTTCTGCACGGATATCGAGCTGGACGCCGCAAGCGCCAACGCGTCGGTAAAGTTCGACCATTGCTACTTTTACCACACGACCAACGACTATGAGGCTCCCGAGCTGAACGATTCCCAAATCACGGGCGAGTTCGCCGAGTTCAGTGTCTGCGACGGGTATGACCGCGCCAAGAAGCAGAGCGACCTGGCAGGGAACTTGTACAGCCAGGGGCTCGCGCAACTCGCTGGGCTCGAACACTCTGAGTTCGATCGCTTCCTGGACCGCTCGTGCGGCTCGCTTGGCAAAGCGACACTCACTTTCGCGAGTCTGAGTATCACTGCAGGTGTGTTCGCGTTCATCTCGCTCGTGCTTGGGGTTACGTGCTGCAAGACCAAGTCGTGGGTCGTTCAGGTTGGCAGACTTCTCGCGGTCGCGGGCTTCGTGACGACGGCGCTGGCGTTCGTGCTGTGGATCAGCCAGGCGAGCCCGCTGTCCAAGAAAGACGATGTCGGGAAAAGCGTCTCGTTCACGCTCAGTGTGGTGGCGGCGGTGCTGTACGTCGTTGTCGTCGCGCTGGTCACGCGCCACACCACGAAGCAATAAGCGCAAGTTTGGAGGTTCTGTCTAGCGCTTCTTTTCAGAGTTGACCATGCAGCACTTCAGTGAGGTGAGTTACGAGATGACAACAATATATTCATTTGAAAAATCTTTATATTGAAAACCGAATCACACGAGTTCCTTCGTTTTGTTTGTGTTGCTGCTGTGAGCGTCGGCATTTCTTCACGTTGGTCTGATACAAGGAGAGAACCATCAACGAGTTCTAATGCCAGTACTGGCCAGTTCTATCGCCAATACACCTCTTCTGCTCAACGGACGCAGTTTCTCAAAAATCATGGTGCTGAGTGAGCTCCCAGCAGATGGAATCGAATTTCCTCTATCCATCTCGCAGGCATCTGTCAATTGTATCGCGCAGTTGCCTGTAGTTTAGCGCTTGAACATGCGTATACACATAAAGAGGATGAGAATCTGTTGGCAGAGTAAACAGGAAGCTTAGAGGGGGTCGTCTAAACTTTCGACTTCAGTAAACGTTTGAAAGAGAAGCCGAGATTCCTCTTGGAGACCTCTTCACTGCAAGGCTTATTATCAAATGCTAAAAACAAACTTGGTGTGCGCATTGCTCAACCTGGCATCCCAGTCTTGCGCAAGTGTATAAGAAATTGGACATTTGCACGTGACTAATCGTAAGACCCACATATGGAGTTCATTCCTAACAGCCACAAGCATGAGTAAAGAGGGCAAGACGCCTCCTATCTATTAGGTTGCTTCTTCTTTCTCATAGTAACAACTTGCAGGCCATCGTTGTCGCTCCTCTCAATGGGTGCGTGTTCTGCAATGATAGGTTTGCAATGTATCCATTTCGCTAGTCGTGCCAGAGACTGATTCGAACGCGTTATCAACCAAGCACGCGATCAGATTGTTGTATGTCGCGTCGTAATTATCAAAGAGCAGCCAGTTTTGTTGGCATTTGCCGGCATTTCGCTGATCTTTGGGTCGTCGTCAGTAAGCGCGATCGCGTTGACACCGCCGTACGGGTCCTGTGAAATGGAGATCTTTTTTGTCCTTTGGTGGTCTCTGGTTGTGCATGTGTAGGCACCGTCCGTGCTTCTTCATCCTTCGTGATGCGCAGTGGCGAGTCAGCGCGAATTCACTGAAGAACTTGGCACTGACAGCGCCTTTCAGTATCGAACCCACGGGGCAAAGGCCGGGATTGCATCATGAGTGGCGATCCTGGTTTCTTTCATGAAATCGGAGGTCGCGGCGCTTGACTGGATAAGCAGTGATGGTTTGTGATCTTGTGATCCGCGCTGCCGCAGAACCTGGCCACGCACGTGACTTGCGAACCACCGCATGGGTCCGGACCGTGAACGCTACGGCCATGACTCGTGTGCACTTGGTCGTTCCCTTGCTGCATAGGATCGAGTCGACACCGCAGACAACCTCTTCCTTGACAAGCATCTTGGACCACATGGACCTGAGGCTCCAGGCAGAGTCCCTGCTGTCAAGACTCTCCTCTGGATGCATCAACGGCGAGGGACGAAACTCAAAGGTGAGCATGTTGCCTGGGATCGGCTTGGTCGCGGCACCATAGCAATAATACAGCAGGTCCAAACGTTAGGAATGGCAAATATATGCAGGATTGACATACTTTGGCAAACGAAGTCCTGCTCTTGCTTGAAAGAGTTACGTGAACTCTTTTCTTTTTCAGTCTTTGTCAACTCACGCTTTATATCACCACCTATCAGGCCATTTAGATACCTCGTTTGCATTACAGAGAGCTACCAACAGAACAATTTGACTTCAGAATCTCCCCCCACAACTCGCGTTTATATGCACTTTTGAATGGTCGATCCGCCATTTCCCTCTAACAAAACATCGTTGTTTGTTACGTCACTTCAACACACACAATCACATCGCAGAGCACATCTCGGCTTGCAAATCTCGTCTTCATTTTCTTTATAACAGGAATCCGCTGTTGTCGGAGGAAATCCCGAGCAGAGGACCCGCGAGGTATCCGGACGACGTCGCGGCGTTGTTGCAATCGCCGATGCGGTGGAGCCCGACGACCGCGTGGTCCTTCTTGGCGAGCACGGGGGATCCCGAGCTGCCACCGGCAGTGTCGGCCGCATAGCCGACCAGGTTCGAGTACTTCTGGCCGCTCACCGTGATCTGGTAGTTGACGTCCTTGATGGTCGCGGTCGCCTTGTCTTCGTCGTCGTCGGTCATCGCGATCTTCTTCGGTCCGCCGTACGGGTGCTGCGGGAGATAGATCTCTTCGCCTTTGGTGGGCACGGCGAAGCGGATCTGCAAAAATCCGTACTTGCCAATGTACGATCCTGGATCGTTGGTGATCTTGAGCACGGCGTAGTCCAGGTATGCGTCGGATTTGATGAACTGCACGTTGCCTTTGCCCGCCAGCGTCTGACCCACAGGGCACTGGCCCGGGTTGCACTTGCCGTCGCACGCCGCGGTCTCGACCATGAACTGGAAGTTGGTCTTGTCGACCATGTCCTGGCTCGAGAAGCAGTGGTGGTTGGACACGATGTGTCCCTTGTTGCCCCAGAGCCACGCCGTGCACGTTACCAGCGCGTTGTCCTCGCGCACGCGCTCCGTGCGGATCACGGCCTTGGCCTTGGCGTACATGGTCTTCTGCGAGTCGTCGCCCTGGGTTGCGCAGATCGCGTTCTTCATCGTGTCCTTGGCACCGCAGATGTTCTCCTTGGTCACGAGCATCTCCTTGGACCACTGGAAGCCCACGGCGTCCACTTTCATCTTGGGCTTCACACCTGTGGCCTTGCATCCGTTCGACGAGTCTTTGGACGGACGGAACTCGATCTTGAGCGCCTTGCCCGCGATCGGCGCCGTCGTGACGCCATCAGGGGCATCGTCAAAACTCTGCGGCGACGATCCGTTGGCCGCCGACACGACTACCTGGTCGCCCGACGCGTCGATCGAACTGAACCGAAGCCAGAGCGACGTCACCTTCTTCTTGGTCACGTTCCACGTCTGCGGCGCGCACGCCTTGATCTCGTACTCGCTCGCGTCGAGCGTCGTCCAGTTGCCCGTGACGTACCCGCCGGCCGTGGTCTGCGCGGCTTCCTCGGAGCTCACGTCCCACTTGGTCACGTCAGACGAAGAGTTCGCGACCAGCGCCGCCGCGGCTTCCGCTGTGAACGGGTTTGATGACGTCTTGGCCGTCGACTTTTTCGCGGTCTTTGCTGTCGCGGCGGGTAACGCGACGCGCGCGTTGCCGACGGAGCCGCTGTCGCTGCCGACGGACAAGTCGTTGAACTGGAAGCTGCGCGCCAAAGCGTGGGGTGCAGTTGCCGCCAGTAGCAGCGCCGCAGTGAACCGCATTGTTGTCTGCTGTCTGCTGCGTCCAGTATCAGCGAAATGGAATGTGAAAATAATCGGCCGCAGCGCCGTCGCCTTGCCATAGGGAAAAAGGCGCGGCGCCGCTTCGCCTTTGTGAGGAGTGCTGTGCGCCTGGAAACCAGCTGGTGCATAGGCAGCACGCGCACGATCATCTTCTAAATGTGAATACCCTGCCATAATAAATATAGAGTTTGTTCTCTGACTATATTGTGAGACCTGCGTATTTGGATCCCCTGTTAATTGCGTCAGGCGAAGAATCGGCACGGATGTGCTGACTCCTTGCGTAGCCGGTTCAACGATTCGGGCAAGGATGCTCTGGCAAAGGGGTCCAATATGTGCTGCTCATCAGCACGCCAGTCCGCCATTTGCATTCATTGAGCGCATTGATACACTTGGAAGCACGGGGTGGCGCGCATGACAACGTGCCACTTGCACCAAAGGCGCGCCGCCATAATCATAATGGATCGTTGCGCTCCTCTGACACACTCGGCATGTTTGTGGGACCAACTTCGCCTACGTGGTAATCAAAGCTTTGCATGCAGCATCGTAGAGTTGCATTTGAAGGCAAAGCGGTCGCGCGCTGCTCAGCAACACTCACCGTTGCTTGCATATTCCTTTCTTCCTCTCTTTCTGTGTGTGTCCTTCCGCCATAAATCGGGAGCGTAATGATGTCGTAGAGTTGCATCGATTGTGTGCCTCAGCGAAGATCGAGGGTTTCATACGCCTCCACGTCTTTCGCTATGGCCATAGTCTTTCTCTCTCTAAGTGGTTCATGTCGTGTCTTTGTCGTCTTTATCTTTATTTTCTGTTTTCATACTTGTGGTGCTGCTGCTGGGTAACTTCTTCCGTTGTAAATCCGCGATACTGGTTGATTTTCCATGCGCATTACAGCTCGTACGGATGAATCAACATGCTGGTGGCTTCACTGTCACCACTACTCTCTTTCTGTGCGTAGGCATGGGATTCTTTCTTCCTTTTGCTTCTCTACAACACGAGTTGCAGCACCGAGTGGGAAAAGAGAAACACGATCGACAGCGTGCCCAACACAATCGAGATCTTGTAGTCTGCACACACAAACATACACGTCAGCAATTCCATATCCATTATGGCAAAGACATTCATGATGCACACGTACCAAGCAGCCCGTCGAATGCGGCATCGCCCGTGCGCCAGTGAAATTGCAGATCCGGCGACACGGCGACCAAGAACGCGAGCAGAGCCGAGAAGAGACACAGCACGCCGTTCCAGAAGAACGCCGTCGTCACGCTCGAGCTTCGCGACACGAGCCACGTCACCACGATGCTCAACAGTGTCGCGCCGAGCGCCGCCAATGCATCCGTCGAGTCAAATTGCAACGCCACCAGGTCCTATTCATATACAGAAGTAGGCATATCACAATGGATCAGATGCAAGTACAAGCCAAAAGCTCCACGGACTGACATATGCAGAAACTTGCCTCAAAGCCGCGGAACGGGCCATCCATCAGCAACGCCTCCTTTGCATGAATAAATAGCAAGAGAATAAATAGCAGCGTCGCGACCATGAAGCTGTTGAGCGCCAGCCGCACGATGCTACCGATCAGGGACTCGACCGCGCTCATGAGTGCGTCGACACCCGACACGATTTCGCCGCCTTCGAACGCGATGTCGTGGCGCAGCAGGTTCTTGTCGGCGCCGCCGCTCACCAAGTGGAACACCTTGGCGTTCTTGTCCGCGTTGAACACGAAGCTCATGCCCGTGATCGCAAACGAGTGCTGCTCCGTCGAGTGCTTCTTGTATGGCTGCAGCGCCGCGGCGCGGAACACGCGGATCTCGCCCGACACCGCCGCCGCACACACGAAATCGTCGTCGCCGCTCACACAGAGACTCGCCACGGGTTTATCCCCCGCGATGGCGGCAGCCTCGACGACCCAGACCCACTGATCTTCATTCGCCTGAGCGATGGTCTCAGGCTTCCATTTGATCAGGATCGAGTCGCCTCGCGCGGGGGTGAGCACAGTGTACAGCCGACGTCCATTGTTCGCAAAGCGCGCGCATCGGAATTGGTGCTTTCGCGGTCCAGTCGGGACTTTGGCGCGAAGACTCTGGTACGCCGTGTTCAAGGCATCGTCCATGGAGAGCTTGAACAAAGGCGTCGTCTCCGTCAGGCGCCAGAGGTGGCAGCTCTGGTCTTCCGAACTCGACACGATCAGGTTGCGGTGCGATGGGTCCACGTCCACGGCACGGATGCGCTTTGTGTGGCCTCGGTACTCGCGTGTGAGCGTCACCAACATCGATCCGCTGATCACGGCGTCGCCTACAATGGGGAGCGTCACGGAAGTGCTGCCAGCATCGTGGCTGGTGTCTTCTGGACAGTGCAGCGATTTCGCAGTTCCTCTCGCCTTCTCCTCTGGAGAAGGGTTGACATTCAGACGCCAGACACGCACGACGCCGTCCTCGCCGCCAGTCAAAATGGTCGAATTGCCGACAAAACACGCGCAAGACTATACACAGAAGCGCAATGATATGTATGAGAACATCAACTGCATACAAGACACTATGGAAGTAGCCACGTAGCATGTGGTAACATACCTGCGAGCTCTCGTGCTCCGCGAAATCGGTGCGGAATTTCACCAACAGCTTCATCGTCTTTTCCTTCTTGTCCAACTCGTACAACCAGCACGCCGCATTCACCGACACTGCAATCAACGCGCCCTATTAACCCAGCAATATCGCGTAGCTGAGTGCCATTCCCAATCACCGTACATGTGTCATTTAAACGTACATCATGCGAAAACGCGACACCTGACGCCAACTCCGTGCCGGTTTCCACCGAAATGTCCTTCGCAAAGCCGCTCGGGTCCGAGTCCGACAATTGGTAAATGTCCTGCACACCATATCAACGCGAATACGCAACAGACAATGATTAATAACAGCCGATACAGGCACATGCATATATCATACTGAGGAAAAACGTCATCAGCTTGACTTGCCACGGTGTTCTTGATGCCAGACTTGAGCGAGCCGCCGCCGCCGCAGATCGCAAAGTACCCGCGGGCGTACGACAGCCCCATGATCGGATACTTGACCAACATCCTGCCTCTCCTGTGTCTGTGCGTGTGTATGTAGTGCTTCTGCTGCTTGGTTATGCCGACGGAATGCGCTGCTGACGTGGCTTGTGCTGCGCTGCTCTTCTCAGTGTGTGCGTAGCTTTGCGAGGTCCCCCCTTCTTTTCCGTGCCTCGCTTTAGTGACGAGTCTATTATTCTTTAGGTCGAAGAGAGGAGAAGAAGAGTGACGCGTCAGCTGGGTTTATGATTTTGCTGGATGTATGCAAATACACGGAACTGAACAGAGTCAATTTGAAGGAAATATTGCTTCAGCAATTGTAAATATGCGATTAGTGAGCTCATTAGACTGAACAACCGGATCACAATAAGACAGGTGAGCATCCATAAACAAGGACCATAAATAAACTCCCCGTAAAATGCAGGAAGAGGTACATCGTACCACTTTTTTTTGACAGGCAAACATTGACACCAAAGCACAGCAAAATCAGAACCAAGAGGGAGAAAATGAGCAACGTTCTCCGTCGCTATGCGCTGCCCGTTGGGTGCTTCGCGGGCGGCGTCGCCAGCGGCATATTCCTTCAGCAGAAGCCCCAGCAACAGCCTCCTGCGCCTGCGTCCACCGTATTGCAAGCATCCAAGACGTCGTACGACGCGGCAGTGGACCTCTTTGACGCCGTGGGCAACACGCCGCTGATCGAGCTCAAGTCGCTCTCCAAGCTCACGAACTGCAAGATCTACGCCAAGGCTGAGTACATGAACCCGTGCGGCAGCGTGAAGGACCGCGCGGCCAAGTTCCTGATCCTCGACGCCGAGGAGAGCGGTGCGATCAAGCGAGGGGACACGATTGTGGAAGCCACGGGCGGCAACACTGGCGTGTCGCTCGCGCTCTTGGCCGCCGCGAGAGGCTATAAGACGCTCTTCACGATGCCTGAGAAGACTGCGAGTGAGAAGATAGAGCTGATGAAAGTCATGGGCGCTCAGGTGTTCGTGCAGCCCATGGCGTCGATGTTCGACAAGGAGAACCATTTCTACCACGTCGCGCAACGCCTGAGCAAGACCATCGAGAACGCCGTCTACCCTAACCAGGTACGTCTATGGTTCAATTCGACTGGCATCGTATTAGAGATTGGCTGACCTGTCTTGGGATTGTTCTCGCTGCGTTTAGTTTGAAAACACGGCCAACATGAAAGCGCATTACATGACGACTGGACCGGAGATCTGGCGTCAAACGAACGGTACGATCGATGGCTTTGTCACGTCGTCCGGCACCGCTGGCACCATCTCAGGCATCTCCAAGTTCCTCAAGGAAAAGAAACCCGAGTGCGCCGTGTGGATCGTCGACCCCGAGGAAGTCGCGGGCATCTCCAAGTTCGTTAACGACGACCGAACCACGAGTTCCATGAAGGACGGATTCGAGGTGGTCCAGGCAAACCAGGGGTCGACGATCGCCGAGGGTGTCGGTCTTTCGCGTGTGACTCCAAACTTCCGCGAAGCCAAGGTCGACAAGGGCATCACAGCCACGAACCAGGAGATCGTCGACATGGCGTACTTCCTCTTGCGCAACGACGGCATCTTTGTCGGTCCGAGCGCTGCACTGAACGTCCTCGGAGCGGTGAAGATGGCGCACGAGCTGGGTCCTGGCTCCACGGTGGTCACAATTCTCTGCGACGGCGGCGATCGCTACCGCAGCAAACTGTACAACCCCGAGTGGCTTAAGGAGCAAGATCTGCTGCCAAGTATGGATGAAGGCCGTGGTGAATCGCTGAGTTTCGTGCACGCCATCAAGCTGCCATAGAAAATTTGCACAGAGGCGAAGTCGCAACGGACAAAGGACGATTAGGAACGACTAACGGGTAGTGACGTACTAAGCATGTCAACGATCATCTCATCTGCGTCACGAAGGACTAAAATATCTCGTTAATTATCTCAACTGCGTCGCAACGTTGCAAAATAGGTCGCCAGGTCACCGCACATTCTCAATGTTGAACGATGGATGCACTTGGCCGATTCTCCATACAATTTGTGCTTCGATGGATGTGGCTTGGGCCATCGACGTCACCACCATATCCAAGTGGAAAAGCTACCTGATTCTACTGCCGCCTAGAGACAGAAATTCCCCGTCCAGCGAGACTTTGGTGCGTCGTGGAACGCGCAGCAATAGTCCGTCAAATGGAAGGCGTTTGCATTGTTTCTTGCTGCAAAGTCAGCTGCCTTGACAGAAGATGCGCTGCGGAGCCCACTCTCGTTGCCTCATCTTCCAGGCACATTCTCATCTTCCGCAGATTGCGTTCTTTCGACACTCGCGGCGCTATAAACTGCGCTAAAATCCAGCAACCTGAACAGCTCCACACAATTGATCCAGTCACAGGCAGTCCGACTCAAAAGATCCGCTGTGCCACAATCGCGAAAAACCGTTACTCGCCTAATCGAACTTGGGTTAAGTATAGTCACTCTTTTGGGGTAAATCGGAACGCGCCATTTGAGGTGGTTCAGCAGCACCAGATGGCGCGCGTGGGCTTGTAAGGATGTCTGTTTGCGATGTGTCATTCCCTCCACCTTCTCTCTCTGTGTGCCTGCAAGGCGCCATATCGAACAATTGAGACAAGAGGCGCTGCGCGTTGAACCCACGCGTCCCACGTTGCGCTCCTCCTCGCTCTCGCCACACTCGATTCGTTCGTTTACCTCCGTCATCACTCGGTCACTCTCTCATTCTCTAATTAATCAATCATGCAGCTCCGGAAGCACGCTGTGGCGCTCTGCGTCGCGGCCGCCGCGCTCTGCTTCACGGCGCAGTCCCAGGAAGGCACCGAGAGCGTGATCCTGCCTGCAGGTGGTGGTTCTGACCGAAGCAAGAACGACAAGGCTCCCATCCAGATCGATCTGTCGCCCGATATGATCACGCTGCAGAAGCCCATTGCTGTGACCGCGGCCGCCGATAGTTCGCCCTCGCAGTTCAAATTGGCGCACAGCGAGAGCGCCAAGAGCCTCGCGGTGCACTTCAACGCGCTCAACCTCATTGACGGCGACCAGCTCGTGCTCCGCGGCATGCAGAACGAAAACTACACGATCACGCAGGCGTCGACTGGCGGGTTCTGGTCGCGCCCCGTTGCCGGCAAGTACGTGATCATCGAGCTGATCCCGTCGAAAGGGGTGACCGCCGACGAGCGCGCGAAGCGCGGCTTCTCTGTCAGCGTCGATGGCTACAAGTACATGACATCGGCGCAGAACGAGGAAAACTGCGGCTCGGACGACTCGCAGCCGGCCAAGTGCTTCATGACAACGGCCGCCAAGGACGTGCAGGTGTACCTAAAGGCGCAGGCCGTGGCGCGCGTGGTGATCAACGGCTCGATCCCGTGCTCTGGCGCGATCCTTGGCGCGAGCGGGTACTTTTTGACGGCGTCGCACTGCATCAGCACGCCCGAGTCGGCCAAGGAAGCGATCATCGAGTTTGGAGCCGAGAGCGCATCCTGCAGCGACGACTCCAAGATCCAATTGGGTTCCCAAGGCACCGATTTCCTGCGCAATAGCGAGCTCTACGCCGTAAACGTGGCGCTGGACTACGCGATCCTGAAACTCGACCAATCCAAGATCAACATCGTCTCCAAGTATGGGTTCCTCAAGCTCCGCGCGGCAGGCGCCACCAACGGCGAGGAGATCTTTATCGCGCACCACCCGAACGCGTACGCCAAGCGCGTGTCGATGACCAATGACAACAAGCCGATCGCGGCGCAAACGGGACTCACGGCAACGGCGTGCGACGGCAATGTCGCCGACCAGGTGGGCTACTTGGCCGACACGGTCGGCGGTTCCTCCGGCGCGCCAGTGATCAGCTCCACGGACTTCACCGTCGTCTCGGTGCACCGCTGCGGCGGGTGCACGGCTGTGGGCTCGAACAGCGGCCTGAACGCCAGGGCGATCTCCGAGGATCTCAAGAAGCAGGGCAAGGACCTGGCCGAGTTCTATTAAGCTTGAGACGCATGCTGTTGGGCAGCAACAGCTTCACTTTATAGATGTGAACGTAGGCAAATAAGTCATATCCATGAAGCATAGGCGACGATGAAGGGACAGTGCAAGTGTGAAGCAAATAAACAGCGTGCTCTCCATGTCCAAAGTCATTTACTTGCTCCTACTGACTTGACTTTGCAGCTCTTGGTATTCGCGAGAAAGGCGGCACAATCGTGACAAGAGTGAATGTAGCCATCTCCAAACCAAAGGACGCGATCTTTTGGTCACAGCGCAACACACTCACGATGGACCGAAAGATCAAGAAGGAGGTGCTGCACAGGAAGGCGCGCTGGAAGAAAGAGCTGCTGCCGCGCGTGCAGGCCGCAACGCGACCCAATGCCTCGCATCTCGACACGCCACGAGGACTCGCACTGCTGCAGCACGTGTCCGATGGCGTGAACGAGGTGCTCGTGGCGCGACCGCTCAACCCGTTCGCGTTTCTCGCCGAGTATCTTCGCCACGCGGCAAGGAAGTCGCACGTCACTTGCTCAGTGCGGCAATGGGCTTCATCATGGACTGGTGGTGATGGGTGTGTCTGCAGTGCAAGCTAACGTACCACGTCGAGGGTAATGCGACGTCGCTGCTGATCCTCGAGATGCACAAGAAGCGACGAATAATCGATATTCAAAGCGCGTAGCGGTGTGCTCGTGAGTACCGCAGGTACAAAGCGCTGAAAGCGAAGCGGAAAGCCGCGGCGGTCGTGATTCAGCGCAACTACTTCCACTATCTGTTTCACCGCGCGATTCGTGTACCTCAATGGTGCGTCTTGAGCCGTGAAGTCGTCGTAGCCCCCAGCACTGCGCAGAAATGCGCGATCTCGTTCCAGTTTTACCCGAAAAAGGATTTCCCACAGGCAACTACAAGCACCTTGATACCAGCAGCCTCACGATCGCTGAGATGATGGAGATCTGTCGTGTGGACGAAGAGTGCGCGGGTTTCTCGACTGATGGTGCCATGAAGCGGATCTTGCCGCGCAAATTGTCGCAGTTACAGCCCATGAAAACCGAGATCACGGAGACTGGATCGGCCATTAAGCCTGCTGGTTTGTATGTTAAGGTGTACCCATCGAAAGCCGATCCGGTGATGAACACGGGCATCATCACGGCGATCCCAGACGGCCGCTTTGGTCTCGTGCAGGTCGTCCTTGATGGTATCGCGGTCGTCGAAAACGTGCCGCTGACCAAGTTGAGTGATCGCTGGAAACGCATTCGCATCAAGTTGCTGCAGAAAAAGCAGGAAAAGAAGAAGCGCATGGTTGTCATTGGGGGTAAACTCAAGGCATTAGCGGATGACGAAGACGACGAGGAAGTGCAGGTTACCGGTGGAGACAACGACTTTGAGAAACTTGGGGAAGACGAGGAGGAGGAAGAGTTGCGGCGACGATGGAAGCGAGTACGTGCCACTAATCCCAGCAACCAAAATGGGGCTACAGGCGAGGGAGAAGAAGACGACAAATTGACTGAGTATCTGTATGAAGATCAGGCGACAAAGCGAGTCCTTCGCAAGGAACCTGAGCATACCTTTGACGATCCCGATGTGCGCGTGTACATGACCCAACAGCGCAAACAGCACTACGACAAACAACAGCGTAAGGGATATGAGACTAAACGGCTCGAGAGCATCGTGAGATTGCAGTGTGCGTGGCGCTCGAAGCGCGCGACGCGTTCCGCCAGGTGATTGCGCTCTGCGCCAAGGAGAAAGCGCGTGAGGTGCTCGTGAACCAAGTCCACGACGCGAAAAAGTCCAAATCCAAAAAGACAAAGAAAAACAACTCGAAAAACTCGGATCCAAAGCCAAATTTCTTTTCAAAATGGTTCAAATAGCTATGTATGTGCCTTATGGACTTAATAAATGGCTTGCTGGGCTACTTAGAAACCTGTCAACCTCAGGCAAAACTGGAATGTTGACTTTGGTTTCTGTTATACCTCACCTGCCGTTATGCAAACGCATCGTCCGGCAGGTCGAGGTTGTTCTTCTTCATGTCTTCGATAATCAGATGCGACGGCGCGCCTGAGTTCTTGCACGCACCGTTCGCGTGCAGCGCGAGCACCGTGTGCGTGTTGAGGCTGATCACGGGCGAGCCTGAGGACCCGCCCTGGGTGTCGGCGTAGTAGCTCGTCCAGAACGAGCCGAGCTGATTCTCGTCGTCCACGGCCGCGACGACGGCCTGCTCTGTGGCAGCACTCCCAGACGCTGACGCTGCTTTCTTCTTCTTGGTGGCGTCGTCGTCGTCTTCGTCGCCATCGTCAGGCTCCGGATCGTCGTCGTCGTTGTCGTCGTCATCGTCGTCGGCGCTGTGCAGGTCCTGCTGCGTCGTGATCATTTTGCCGCCGCCGCTGGGGTGCTGCACGATGTAGATCGGCTCGCCCTCGACGGGTTTCGCCTTGCGCAGCTTGAGAAAGCCGTACTTGCCGTTGACCACACAGGGTTTCTTGCGGAGCTTCACGACAGCGTAGTCGTACTTTTCGTTCGCGTACAGGAACTCGGCACCATAGCTCTCGACTTTGCCGGACTTGGCGCAGTCACCCAGTTGGCGGCACGACGTCGTATCGCACGTCGGCGACTCGACCATGAACTCGAAGTTCGTGCGGTTGGCCTGGTCGGCGTCCTTGATGCAGTGGTGGTTCGTAATGAGGTGGCCGTTGCTGCCCAGCAGGAAACCTGTGCATGCGACCTGCGGTCCATCGCTTCCGGAGCTGATCAGCAGCCGCGCGGTCGCGCGTGCGTTCACATACACCTGGGACGACAAGTTGGTTGCATGCTTGAAGCACACGGCGGCCTTGTTCTGGTCGCGCGCGCCGCAGATCTCGCGGTCTTCGCCCACGCTCGAGTACGACTCGGCCAGCGTGTACTCGAATGCACCGATCTCCAGCTCAAAGTCGCTGGGCAGCTTCCCGTCTTCCTGTGCGAGACACCCGACGGGCGTGAATGTGACGACGGCCGTGGGACCGGGGATCCGATCGGACGAGAAACTGGTCGTACCCGCGGGCACCGCGATGCGCTTGGACGTCGCGTTGTCAGGCGTGGCGATCGTCACGACGTCGCCATCGATAATCCGAAACTTGGAGAAATGCACCGACACGAAGGGCGCGTCCGGCTGCGAGAAACGCCATGTCTGTGGTTTGCATGCGGTGAGCGTGGCGTTCGTGATGCGCACGGAATTGCCCACGATCTGACCCGTGAGACTGCTGTCGCTAGCAGCGGAGGCCAGCGCCGCGAATGTGAGGCCGTAGAGCAGCAGCGCGCGTATCCAGACGTCCATGAGCACGGGACGACAGATAGAGAATGGGGGCAGGAAGGAGCTACTAGCGGAATGGCATGGAGACTGACTGTCAATGCGAGTGGAGATGTGCTTCCCTCTTGTTTTAAGAGTCATGTATCATTTCTTATTGGTCCAATAATGCAATAGTGCATTTCAAGTAACTCGAAAGACACAAATCTGTGGATACCTGTATGAATTGATATAGATGGTAGAAATGAACAAACAGGAATGGGAGGGGAACAGGAGTGCAGGTCTTTTGTGTGAAGGTCCGTACCTCCCTACCCCTAGTGCATTCCACCTGTGATGCTGAATGCTCCTTGGCAGTCAGCAAATCGTGAAGAAGGTGAGGCTTCTACTTGGAAATGGCACCTTTTGCATTTCCTTCGACTCTCATGTGCGTGTGTGCGTGTCTTTATTCGTTATGTATTGTATCCTTTGCGTGTATATGAATATGTAAGTGTGTATGTGTGTTTATATGATGTCCTAATCGGAAACAGCGCCACCTTCCTAGACTTCTAGGCTTCTTTTCCTTTCTTTCCTCCTCTCCATGCCTTCCTCTACGAACTCTTCTTGGTCGGTTTCCGCTGCTGCGTCTGCTCTTTTTTCATCCCAGAATGCTGCTTTTTCGATCCTGGGGCCGTCGACATGCCTGGAATCGGTCCGCGTCCTCCAGCTCCTGGCTTCTGCTGCTGACCCCATGGAGCACCTCCAGTCTTCTTAGTGGCCGTCCCAGGTACTGTGGTCTCGACATCTTCAGCCTCAGGATCGCTTGGGATCATGGGCGCATTCGTACGCATGTAGAACAGCAAGTACGCGTTCTCGGTGAGCGCCGTGGCCTCCGAGATCGACGCCACGTGCTCATCGTCGAAGCGGAACCACTGGTCCTTGTTGTCGCGACACACGCACGTGTAGTGGCCGCCAACGACAAATTTGCCGTGATGCGACACGACCGCAAACAGTTCGTACACTGGTGGCGTCTGGAAGCGCGTCGAGGTACCTGGACTACTGCTGCTGGCATTCTCAGCGCGGCACGTGGGCGACATGACATCCACGGGGAACGCGAACCGCGTCGGGTACTTGACGAACTGCGGCAACTTGACAGGTCCGAGCTCAGGGTGGTACGTGAACCGCTTGATGTTGAGCGTGAGCACGACCGGAAGCGACTCCATCGTCGTGAACCGCTTCATCGTCGGGTTCCGGTTCGCATCCTCAATCACCTCGACCTCAAACGCCTTGTGGATCATGTTCTCAATCGTGTACGAACTTGGTACGGGGGGTCTGGCCACTCCATTCGTACCCGGGACAAAGGTTGGCGTCTGGTCCGCATCTTGGTGATCCAGGTTCAAATGGAGACAATGGAACGGTTCGATCGTGATCGAGCTCTGCTTCTTCCCGCTCTGCTTCAATTCGGACCGCAACGCGCCTTTAAAGAGCCAATTGATCGGCGATCGGATCGTGTCCACGGGGTTTTGACGCAACACGCTGCTTTTGCCTTTTTTCCCGACTTCGGCCCACTCATCGTCGACAAACCCCGCGAGACCAGCCTCCAAGCCGCTCGCTTCATCGTCGAAAGTCTTGGCGCTTGTACTTTGCTTAGTCTGCGCTTCACAGCACGGTGGAAGCGTCAGGCCGCTGCGTTCGTACTCGGAGTGCAGGTATTCGAGGAAGAACTCGAGAAACTCGAGCGCGTCTTCCTGCTCGCCGCGCATTTTCTGGAACTCGCTCAGCACGTCCATAAAGTACCCGCTGATCTTGATCGACTTGGGCACCTTGCTATTGCTGCTGTTGCCCATGCCGCTTGATTCGCCGCCATTCACTACAAAGTGCACAAGTGTCATTATATGACCAGCCCACGCTTAAGTGAGGTAGCAGCATGTGCAATAAAGAACGATTATATAAACGTACGCTGTCCAAGCACGGGTTCTTCGAACTCGCGCACAAACGCGATGATGTGGCGCCAGACTTTGAAGCTCGAGGGTGCAGCCGTCAGCAACTGATCGGTTGGCGCGACGGCACTCGAAATATCGACGAGAATGCTGGAGGGTGCACATACATGCATCAGTTAGTTTCCACATACGTTCAATAAATGCACATGCATGCACAGTAAAACGTACTTGAGGAATGGCGCACATGCGAGCAGCGACTGCAAGATCACGTTCTGGAAGCACGTGTTGCCCTGATTCACCAGCCCACTGCATAAAAACAAAGACAAGGTCAGGCTCAATCATAATCCATAAGCACAACTTTAATATGCACAACATACCGTTTCTTCATCTCTTGACCTGGGGCCGTGACATCCAAAGACCGCAGCGCGTCCTGGAGCGCGTGCTCAAACGGCGCGGGGTGATCGCGCGTGGCCCTAACGGGTCCTGATGCAGTCGCAACTCCGCCCCAAGCCGGCGGCGGAGGCGGTGGAGCTGGGACCTCCTCCTTCACGACGCCGAGCGCTTCTGCCCACGACTTCGTCATTGGTGGTGGTGGCGCTTGCTTAGTCCCGTCAACTTCTCCCTCTTGCGGCACCAAATCGACTATACCAAACGCACAAATAGTCAAAAATGCGCACGTTAATCAACCCATTTCCATGTGTCAAAATCCACCCAAGCATTCGGATATGGAGGGTTAAAACAAGGATACCGAGAGCGTACCTTCTTGAAGCACCTTGACGGTCTCTTCGACCGTAAAGTCGCCAAACGTGATCGTCGCAGCAGCACTCGACGGCGCAGCAGCCGTGATACTCGCAGGCTTGTTCACTCCCCACGCGTTCACTGGCGGCGGTGGCTTCGCAGCAGCAGGAGCATTAGCATTTACAGGCTGCGTTACTTCATCCACCGGTACAACAGCAGCAGCAGAAGCGACACTCGCAGGCTTCTTTACTCCCCACACATCTCGAGTAGTGCCATTGGGTTTGCTGCTTGGAGCTGCTGACGAGGATGATGCATTCGCGAGCGGCTTGCTGTGTGGCTTCCCCCATGCGCCACCGCTGCTGCTGGCGGTAGAGCGAGCGCTTCCGCTGCCTGCAGACGTGCTGCCGCGATGCTGCTGCTGCTGGTTGTGCTGCTGCGACTTGCTGTGCGTTGGCGCGTTGGCACCGCGCGGCGGCCGCGCATTTGTCGTCTTCGCCATGTTTGCAGTATTGCGTGCGTGGTGGCTGCAGCTCAGCCGTCCAACTCCCCCCTTTGTTCTCTTTAGAATTATCAGGTCTCTGTTTTTATAACTGATGAGTGTGTTTACCCTATGAGAGATTATTCGTAGGATATATCTGAGCAAAATAGATGGGTTCATTTTTGGAGTCACTAAAGATACTGGATAACATGAGTGATAGACGATGGATCGAGACATGATTATATGTCCCAAGGGACGAATGATTTGTCCATCTGCGATGGTCAACTTGATGGAGACAGGCATATCTCATGGCTGGTTGCCATAAAGAGGATTCCTGTTGGCTTTGAAACACTTCATGCCGGTTACTCACCACATCGAAGAGAGGTGAACTAACCAGCAAAAGCCAAGAGTTCTCTGACAAACCAGCAAATCGCACACTGCATGCTTGACGTTGTTCTCGGATTTATGCCAAAGGAATCAAGTCACAGATCCTCTCTCACTGCACCACCCGCGACAGTTCTGTTGCTAGATGTGCACAAATGCAGCCACCGCGTAAAAGCCCAAATGTGCTTGAGCAAAATGTCCCTAGTCCGCATTCAATTCCATCCGATTTGTTTCAAAACTACTTGAACGATTATTACTGTGATGAACGAAATTTAGGTCAGAAGCATACGCACGACACATTCCAGCATCCAATGGCCACGCGAGTTTGCCTTCTTGTGCTTCTCTTACGGTGCTTGGATGTTTGCCATGGTCCGCGCGGCATTCCGGATCTGCAGACTGAACTGGAAAAGCAACAAAAATTCTGCTAGACGTGCATCCTCGAGCTCACGAATCGCGTTTTCGCTCGCGACCACCATCCCCCCAAGACGCGCTACTTCGGCGTAGGCGTCTTTGTTCTTCATATTGATCGCTTCCTCAATACTGCGCTTGAGCCGGCGCGTCTCGACGTGTTTCGCGCGGATCGACGCCTCGAAGCGCGCACATTTGCGGTGACTTGAGGCCTGAACATGTGCGATATCGGTGGTTCCAGCGTCCTCAAAGAGCTTTTTCAGCTCGGTCGGGTCCTGCTTGAGGTAAATCACGAGTCTGGCGACGACGGCGTTGCGTTTGTGGGTCTCCTTCACGAGATTGTTCTTGATCTGGTTGACCGTCGCGCTGTACCGCACGACTTCGTTCATGTCGCAATCGGGTTTCGCGACGAGCTCCTTGAGCTTCACCTGCACGGCAGAGATCTCGCTCTCGAGGTTGAATATTGACTCACTCATGCGATTGTACTCGCTGATCATCGTCGTCATGATCGGATCGCCGTCCGTGAACGACGCAAAGTCGTCTTCAGCGAGGGTATCGGGTCGAGTACCACCATCCATAGCGGACCCTGAGGGCCGCGGCGGCGACGCCACGGACGCCAACCATGCGCTGGTCTCGACTTTAATAGGCACGTCTCGTGCTGCTGCCGTCGAAGCAGGATGCTGTTGTTCGCTTTTCACGTTCGCGCCTTGCATATCGTCGTCGTCTGTCAGGTCCACGATAAAATGACTCGTTTGTCCGCGTTGTGGCTCTGGAACCACCGGACGCCGTGGCTCTTGCTTGACTGGTGGTGCAGCTACTGGCTCCGTAATGGACAGAGCTCGCAAATCTGTGATCGGCTCTGTCACTTGCGCTCCACCAGCATTGACTCGTTCGGCCTTCACTCTTACAGCATCGAGTACAGGCTGCGATACTGCAGGCGTTCCCGCCGAGGTCGTATGTGGAGTCTTCATTGCTGAAGTAGTAGGAACAGAAGGCTGCTGCTGTCGAGTTGCTTCGTGCTTGATGCGTAAATCTGCTTCCGCAGCTGCCACTGCGGCTGCGCTCTCTGCCTGTTGCTGCTGCTCGAGCTCCTGGAGCTTCATGCGACGACTCATCTTGGCCATTTCCACAAACTCCTGCGACCACTGTGCATACCGAATCAACTTGGACGCCGAGCCTGATGGCATTTTTCGTGAATATCGACATCCACACATATTTCACTTACAACACAAACACTAGTGGTACATATAGCAATTGAGAGATTTCGACTAACGTTCATACCTTCTACGCAGAAATAGAGATGCGTCGTCAACTGCGCGTCGTGGAGATGCCTCGCCGCGCAGCACGTCTCGCACTGGTACGTCTGGCAGTCCACACACAGGAAGTCCGCGCTCTGTCGCGTGCATACTTGACACACTGCCGCACACACATACACACAGCAAGCGCCTCATACACTCCAAAAAGAGCTCTTCATGATTGAAACTAAAGACGAGAAAGTACACACACAACATGCATACCGTTGATGGCCACGAGATGCGCCTGGTGCGCGCGCTGGTTTCCATCGCCCTTGGACTCTTCTTCTGCAGCGTCCAGCTCTCTCTTCACACGCGCCATGCTGTCTCCATTCTGTTGCTCGTGGGCGCGGCACTCGCATGCGCCGCAGAGCACCTGGTTGCACAGCGCGCACTCGATCGTCGCGCGCGCCGCGCCGCACAACGCGCACCCGCGACGGCGCAGCTCTGCGCGATTGTATACACATGCAGAGCGTCAGTACACAAAGCGATATGTATGCGACCATATAGGAACGCATATGGGACGCACCTGGCGGCTCGAAATCGGTCGCGAAGCTCGGATCCTCGGCATCCAGCATGTTGATCGCCATTGTTGTGATAAATTGTCGCTGTGGCGAGAATGGCAGCCATTCTGACATTAACCGCGACATTTTATCCAATCACATGCATCAATTTTAGATGATACGTAAATTCATTGGAGGGAAATTGACATTAAACACACATCCGACAGTTCGAGTGTCTCTCTTGGAGTATCTTTTTAGCGCCTGCAATGCCGATTTTGCGATGGAGGTCGCACTCGGAGAGCCCAAGGCGCGCTGGTGCGTCAAGCACCAGCACCTCCACGCCGACGTCACGGCCGAGCCCGCGGTCTCGCAGGAGATTTCGTGTAGCGTGACGCTGGACGAGGACAACGTAGTGCCCAACTGGCTGCCGTTCTGTCTGCACTTGGAGCTGCCGCAAAAATCAGCGTCTCAGGCTCCACAAGGAGATGAAAACTCAAAGAAACCGACATCTGACACGGACCCGACGTCCCCGCTGCTGCAGAAGTGTGTGAGCGAGCAGCGCGTCGTGTTCCGCGTGTTCAGCCGGCGCGATGAGGTCGTACAGGACACGCTGCTCAGCGAGCACAAGCGCACGTTGCGCGACTGTGTGCCGCTGCTGACGGAGGGGACAATAGAGTGGACGGACCAGATAATGTGGCATGAGGTATTTCCAGTTTGCGTTTTCTCTAGTGTTGCTTTTGTGGCTTCACCGACGCATACGACTCTGTAAATCTGCCGCAGATGCCGCTGGAACTCAAAGTGACGATCCCGGTGAAGACCGATCGGAAGCCGAGAAAGTTGGTGCGACGCGTACTCATTTACAAAACGCTCGCGAGCAAACTTGGAGAACAGGTATCTACCTGTATTTACGCGTATGCACTTGATACTTATTTCTTTTTTGTATGTATGTGGTCTTTGTAGCTTGTTCTGCATAAGAAGGTGGTCGCCTTGTGCCTCACGCCGCCGATCCTAGGCTGCTTTCTCGGCGTCGCGGTCACTTCACCTGTCTGGGTGCCGCTGATGCTGCTCCTGGGGGTGCTGGGGTTCCCGCTGTGGGTCGTTCTGGTTGTCGGACTCTCGTTCGTGGCTGTGGTGTCGGTGGTCTCGACGGCGATCGCGATCCAAATCGCGCACTCGCAGCGCATCAAGCGGCACGTGGACGACTTCCTGCTCGGTCCGCACGGCCAGATGCTGCTGTTCGAGAGCACTGCGGTCGATGGCAGAGCGCAAAGCCTGGCAGCGCAGATGTCTGAGATAGCCTCGCAGTACGTGATGAACGACAAGTTGCGCAAGCTGCTCGCGAGCCTCGCGATCGACTTTGTCGGCAACGCGACGTTCGCGCTCCCGCTCGTCGGCGAGTTGGGCGATTGGGTCTGGGCACCGATCTCGGCGTCCCTCGTCTCGACCTTGTACTCGGACACGTCACCGCGTCTCAAATACGTCGCGTTTATCGAGGAATGGCTCCCGTTCACGGATTTCATCCCCACGGCAACGATCGGGTGGTGCGTACAAACGATGGCTTTGCTAGATGTGAAGATGCAATGCTGCTCGCTCACGTCGTCCCTTTGAGACACGTACCTGTGCTTTGTAGGCTGACGGAGAATGGGCTGCCGATCCGTGAGTTGCTGTCTTCATTGCGCTTTTAAAGGACTCCCATGTTCGCAGCGAGAAGAGGACATGTGCTTTGGCCTCTCAACTACATGTTATCGATGTTCCGATCAATTCGTTGTATTTGTATTTCAATATCTTTTTTTCCGGCATGGAACTGAAATTGAAATGATGAGTCACCGGCAGCAAGCGGCCAATTGATTGTGTTCATGATGTATTTTGACATGAAACTCAGGTAAAAAGGCATGGCTGACGGTCTGTTCCTCCATGAAATATGCAAAGCGATGTAAGTTGCCTTCAACCTTTTCTTCACAAGCACTCTCTGGTTGTGAAGCCCTCAATGAGTCAAAGTGAGTAGCTTCGTCCTTCAGCCAGCCACGACTTACGCGCGACGAGTCTGGACACACGCCGACGTAGTGGGTGTAGTCGACGCATCCGACGCAACAGCAGACGACGACGACGACGACGTCGTAGTAGTGGTCGTCGACGATGGAGGAGCACCACCCACACTGCCACCCGATGGTGGAGCGCCCATGCTGCCGCCGCCAAAGCCAGATCCATTTGGAGGAGCGCCACCCATGCTGCCCGATGGACCGCCGCTCACGCCGTTCGACTCATTCATCACGCCGCCGTCAGCCGTCAACGTCGCCGCACCCGAGATGGCCTCGGCACGCGTCATGTCGACACCGATGGAGATCCACGCGAAGATGCCGTCTTCGACCGAGTCGCCGAGAAGCGCGTACTCGAGCATGGGGTCAAAGCCCGTGGCCGCCGACTCGCTCAGGATGCTGTCCGCCGAGTTGAGCGTCACGGTCTGCGTGTTGACAGCGTACGTGGCCGTGGCGGCCACTTCCGTGAGCAGGTCCTGGTCGAAGAAGAGTTGGCCCGTGTGCGAAGACTTGGCGCCCGAGTACGTGTTGTTGGCGAGCACGGTGCCGCCGTGGGACCCCAAGACGTGGATGTGCGTGGTGCGACCGGTGTAATGGCCCGGGAAGGTGGTGATGAAGTTGACGAGTCCGTCGGCGTCCGTTGGCGCGAGACCGCGGTTGAAGGTCTTGTTGACGTTGGTCAAGTCGGTGCTGTCGCCGTTCCCGCTTGCGATCACGCCGGCGTAGACGCCCGTGGAGTTGCAGTGCCAGAAGTCCACGTAGAGGTCTTCGACGGCGGCGCACGTGTTGACGTCGATGAACTGGAGCTCCGCGTAGAGGTCGATGCCTGGCTGGTCTTCGCGGATGTCGTTGCGGATGAGCTCACCCGTGACGTAGTACGGTCCCTGGGTGACCTCGGGTTCGAGGACACATTTGGGGTCGGATCCGAAGAGCGTGGTCGGGTCGGTATTCACGGTGACATCGGTGAGGTTGGTCTTGTGGCTCACGGCGAGCACGTCCGCAGCCGCGAGGCGTCGACGCGCAGCGTGTTCTTGACGGAGCTGCTGCACCTTGGCGGCGCGGCGGGCGACGGTGCGCTCCTGGAGCTTGCGGGCGTGGGGCGAGTTGGTGCAGGCCTTGAGGGATCGGTGGGCGTCAGCGTGGAAGAGCTTGCGGTGGGCTTGTTCGACGGCAGACTTGACGTGGTGGTGCTGACCAGGGTGGGCGGAGGCGAGGTCGGTGAGGGCGAAGGTGGCGGCGAGTGCGGCCGCGCCGAGGAGAGTCTTGAGTTGAACCATAGTTTCGCAAAGTTAGCGTTGGAGAAGTTGCGGCGTGTTTGTTTGCTTTTTTCAAGCTGAGTTGGCTGTTGAAGGCAAATTGGGAAATGAGTTGGGTGGTTTGGGAGCGAGTGGTTGCGTTTAACAGTTTTCTTTGCGTGAGCCAGACGCTCCAAGCCTGATCAGACACCAAGAGGTATCGTTGCTGTAAGCTCAGTAAATTTGTCCTGTCGAGATGAAAAACATGGGAGGGATTGCAATCGTCCATGTTTGAAAAACCGTCGGATTTTCTCATGACGTGTCGTGCATGATGCAACGAGAACCATTCCTAGCGTATCCTGTCTGGTGCTTCGCCACGCACACGAACCAGATGGCGAGAGAGAGCAGCCAGAAAAGGAAGAGTCGAGCAATGTTGTTACCGCGTGCGCTGCATGTAATCGTACTGTGATTATGAAAATGCGAGACTATCGCAATGTAAACTTGCGCGTGAAGAGGTTGCATGACCACCGGGATCTGTCGGCATTTGCCGTTTTATTTAATGAGCAGGGATTTGAAAAGGCTATTTCGACAATATTGGGAACTAATTGTGGGACGTGGAGTACATCGCTTGGCTACCTCTTGATGTTTCGTCGAAGCATCTCGCTTACACTGTTGCAAAAATTACCAGGTTTGAGTTTCGTGTGCAGCTGTCGCGAGTGCATAGCTCCTTTTCTTCACGTGCGTCAAGTTACAAGTGATAGCTAAGGTAGTCCGGGATATTAAACATTTGGCACCCGTGTAAATTGTAGCTGCCTGTATGTCGGCTGCTGCTTCCCGCTGTACAGAATTCTTCTGATGCGACAGGAGCCATGCAATTCCGCCGCTCAGAATTCGACCTGGGATTGCAAACGAGTCAATGCAATACAGAAAGAGAGAACGACATGTGAAACCTTCCACCCACATGGACGATGAAAACTGGGGGTTGCCAAATGAGATCTGACGTGGCCCAAGCGTGAGTCCCACGGGCGAACGTTGAGTTGGATGCCTTTGTGTGTCAGTTGGCTTCACTGGAGATCTGCGAACGATTCCGTTTAGCAGCTTCATGAGGTAGCCAGACGTTTGACTCGTTATCGACAAAACCTAAAAAGTGCATGAAAAAACTGAAAAATGTGCTCAAGGTTTAAATAAATGCGCCAGTTAGACTTAGTGGAACACGACGACGCTGCCTGCGGCAGCCTCAGCGCACTGCTTGCAGCGCACAACCTACCGAGTGCAGCGAGGTGCTTCCCCTTGGGGGAGGTAGAGGTTTTTTTAGTGTTTCACACTCTTTCAGGGTTGGTTGGTGTTGGTTCAAGCTCCTGGTGTGTCGCGCGTGATGCAACGCGAATTCTGAAAGCATCTTTCCAATGCGTAGATCCTACAAAGTGCACGGTGGGAATCACAGAAGTGTCCACAAGTACTGGCTGTTACCCACTGAGCGTTTGTTGGATGCTGGGTTTCGCGACGTAAGTCTAGAAAAAGCTGAGACGGCTTGATGGACCGCCGGGATCTGTTGGAATTTGAGCCTTTGGACAAAGCCGGTCATAAAGTCGTAGTCGCTCCGAATTGTAGCCATGACATGACTAATTCCACAATTAAATACGCAACCAGCAACCAGCAACCAATCGAAACTTACTCGCAGATCGTTTCCTGTATGAGGGTGATCATGAACTGCGCATGCCCTGTATCATAAACCAAGTTTTCTTTTTCCACATGCTTCACTGTTTGTAATTGCTTTAGTTTTTAAAAACTAAAGCAATTACGAGGCGCCACAAGTACAGGCAGGTGTCGTGCGTGCGAGCAGCTCTTTTCTCAACGTGCTTAATTGTCCGAAAGTCTTTTGACTGCGCAGTAATTTTAGCGCCTTTTCACGTTGAAGTTGCTCGATACGGCGGCAAAAGACAACACTGCGGTGTTGATCATCCACAGAAGGACTGCCAATATCGACTCATCAAAGCCATGACTCGCAAAGCACAGGCTTTTGCAAGCAACCAACAAACATCTGCGAGAAAAAAATCACGAGGTTAGGTTTAGGGTAGGATCAAGCAGTTAATTTTCAGTGAAGCAACATGGAAGTGTAGCCATACGGATCAGCTGAGATGTGGCGTGCGGGAGTCCAACGGACTCAAGTTCGAGTGTGGACACCTTGGTGAGTACAGTTGGTTTGAAAGTGTGTCTCTTGAATAAAGTAGAGCTACTGCTACCAGTCTTCAGTTGAGCAGTCCTGGTTGACCGGCTCGGAGGTTTGAATTGCGCAGCAAACAGTGCACAAGAAGCGTATGAGAGTTCTGTCGTGCACTTAAGTATATACTTATGCCTACTGCGCAGCATTGCTCTCTCCTGTTAATCGGGATGGTGGTTTCGTCAATTTGAGACCAATTAATGAGCGTGGGGCTCATCAACCAGTCCCAAATTGACAAAACCATCATCCCGGCGGGTCCAACCATTCTCCCATTGTTGTGGGTTTACTTCAAGTGCATTGCAATATGCAGATTCCAACTTCCATAATCCAGATTAGCTATTAGTCTCCGCAGCACCAACACGTTGTGGTGAACCCTTCTGTGACTTCCACCGTCTGTGTCCAGTTTGCCGCAACACGAAAATATTGAAGATGGGTCAGAATGGTTCTCGTTGCATCATGCACGACACGTCATGAGAAAATCCGACGGTTTTTCAAACATGGACGATTGCAATCCCTCCCATGTTTTTCATCTCGACAGGACAAATTTACTGAGCTTACAGCAACGATACCTCTTGGTGTCTGATCAGGCTTGGAGCGTCTGGCTCACGCAAAGAAAACTGTTAAACGCAACCACTCGCTCCCAAACCACCCAACTCATTTCCCAATTTGCCTTCAACAGCCAACTCAGCTTGAAAAAAGCAAACAAACACGCCGCAACTTCTCCAACGCTAACTTTGCGAAACTATGGTTCAACTCAAGACTCTCCTCGGCGCGGCCGCACTCGCCGCCACCTTCGCCCTCACCGACCTCGCCTCCGCCCACCCTGGTCAGCACCACCACGTCAAGTCTGCCGTCGAACAAGCCCACCGCAAGCTCTTCCACGCTGACGCCCACCGATCCCTCAAGGCCTGCACCAACTCGCCCCACGCCCGCAAGCTCCAGGAGCGCACCGTCGCCCGCCGCGCCGCCAAGGTGCAGCAGCTCCGTCAAGAACACGCTGCGCGTCGACGCCTCGCGGCTGCGGACGTGCTCGCCGTGAGCCACAAGACCAACCTCACCGATGTCACCGTGAATACCGACCCGACCACGCTCTTCGGATCCGACCCCAAATGTGTCCTCGAACCCGAGGTCACCCAGGGACCGTACTACGTCACGGGTGAGCTCATCCGCAACGACATCCGCGAAGACCAGCCAGGCATCGACCTCTACGCGGAGCTCCAGTTCATCGACGTCAACACGTGCGCCGCCGTCGAAGACCTCTACGTGGACTTCTGGCACTGCAACTCCACGGGCGTCTACGCCGGCGTGATCGCAAGCGGGAACGGCGACAGCACCGACTTGACCAACGTCAACAAGACCTTCAACCGCGGTCTCGCGCCAACGGACGCCGACGGACTCGTCAACTTCATCACCACCTTCCCGGGCCATTACACCGGTCGCACCACGCACATCCACGTCTTGGGGTCCCACGGCGGCACCGTGCTCGCCAACAACACGTACTCGGGCGCCAAGTCTTCGCACACGGGCCAACTCTTCTTCGACCAGGACCTGCTCACGGAAGTGGCCGCCACGGCCACGTACGCTGTCAACACGCAGACCGTGACGCTCAACTCGGCGGACAGCATCCTGAGCGAGTCGGCGGCCACGGGCTTTGACCCCATGCTCGAGTACGCGCTTCTCGGCGACTCGGTCGAAGACGGCATCTTCGCGTGGATCTCCATCGGTGTCGACATGACGCGTGCCGAGGCCATCTCGGGTGCGGCGACGTTGACGGCTGACGGCGGCGTGATGAATGAGTCGAACGGCGTGAGCGGCGGTCCATCGGGCAGCATGGGTGGCGCTCCTCCAAATGGATCTGGCTTTGGCGGCGGCAGCATGGGCGCTCCACCATCGGGTGGCAGTGTGGGTGGTGCTCCTCCATCGTCGACGACCACTACTACGACGACGTCGTCGTCGTCGTCTGCTGTTGCGTCGGATGCGTCGACTACACCCACTACGTCGGCGTGTGTCCAGACTCGTCGCGCGTAAGTCGTGGCTGAAGCTCGAAACTGTGTGCTTTGTTTTCTCCTTGTGTTGCGCCTGGTTTATTGGCTGATCAGGACGTGTCAGGGATAGACAATTGTCGTTGCTTTTGCATATTACATGAGAGAACTGGTTTCAAGAGATCAGTTCAATGCGCTTTAAAAACTTTGTCGGACACACGAAAACACCATGTTGAGTCACCTTGCTTTGTTGCTGTATCTGTCCTGTCCGACTGCGTCCTTCAACATGACTTGGCGAACCGCAACATGTCCTCTTCGCTCGAGTCGTGCTGCAGTTGTGCAGGAACGGCAATTTACACCAGATATCTGCTGCTTTGCAATTAATTGATGCATTGCTGGGGCTATAAAACTCACCCTGTGTTTGGAAAATCACAACAAATATTGATATTATTGGAGTGCATGCATAACTCTCCTGCCTAAATCCACAAAAAAGAGCATTCAAAAGTGTTAATCAACCTGACTCCGCGAACGCATTCAGTACACCCTGGATTCTCTCCACTAGTACCCGAAAGCGCTCGCTCAACGGTACCACTGCATTTGCATCACGATCCGTTGACTGGACTTCAAGCTGGAATTCGTTGTCTTTCAGTGTGCGCAGCGTGAACATGAGATCTTGGTACGGGACTTCGACTTCAGACTGGATTCGCACTGAATCAATACGTGCACGCTTTAGGAAGCAACGCGAGGCCTCGAGCGGCTGGGCAAACTCTACTTTGGTCCTGAGCATGTCGACATCAAAGTTGTTGCAACTACCATTGGTAATATTCTCCGCCATCAGCTCTTGGATGTGCAGCTCTTGTCCAATGCAATCAGCACGATGCCCGTCGACTCCAATTTGTTTATACCCTCGAACCCGGAAATTGACCTGATCGCTGAGCGAGATGTCGAACGCGTACCGCGGTCGAGTGTTCTTATGCACGCTCTCGAGTGTCCATCCCGAGGGTTCGTGGAAGTTGCGACGGTAGCACACTCTCAGGTCGTCTTGCCGGTTGCCTCGACACTTCACATACACGTTCATTCGCAGAACTCGCTCCGTGGATTTATCCTCCTCGGACTTCTCCTGCAAGCACTCGACTAGCGCCTTAATCGTTGGACTCGTACTCTGTAAATCGCACATGTTCGACCACGACGAGACAATGTGGCGGGATTTCTCGACGTCGCGTAGAAATTTCGCGTCGTACACGATTCCCGTGCGCAAGCCATAGAGATGAAACAATTTCGTTCCAAACACGAGTTTCACGTCCAGCAGCGGATCACGAACGCGATTCAGCTGCCGTACCACATTGGCGACATATTTGCCATCAAAGTCGGCTAGAAAGCGGCCACAATGATAGGTAGGCGCGTCTTCTTCGGCATTGTCGTCGTTCTCAATATGGTTGGAGCGATGTAGTTCGTATGTGCAGTGTTTGGAATCCGCATCGCTGTACTCATAGTCGAGAGGTTTTGGCACGAAACGCCACGCACTTGTCGAGGCACCACGCGCTGCGAACGAATAGCTTGTGTGCCTTGGACCCATTGCTGCAGACATCGGGTCGATTCCAATCTCGCCACTCTCGTTTCATGTTGAAACGCTGGTGGGTGACCCGCGACCAACGAACCGTAGGGTCGGAACCAATCAAACAATGACAATCTCTGGTCAAATCGACGCGCTTTCGCCACCGATAAGCGGCTGGTTATTGAATTTCAGCGCCAGCACAGTTCAACTACACTCACACTAAGTTGCCAGCAACCATCACGCTTTTACCGCCAAAATCTATACGACTCGTCTCGGAAGAGCTCCACGAACTCGCTGATGTCCAGCGTCGCGTTCGTGTTTACATCAAAGCGCGCGATGATGCGCGCCACGTCTTCTTTCGTCACCTGCGTGCTCCCGCTTCGCGAGCTGCTGTCATAGAACTTTTCATTGTATCGCAGCGCGCTGAGTAGTCCATCGGCGTCTATATTGCCATCGCGATTCAGATCATAGAGGCTGAAAAGCGCGTACAACTCCTTCACTTGTCCGGGCGACAGATGTTTCTTCTTCGCTTTCTTGGCCCTTTCCGCGGCACCAAGCAGCTCGCACAGTCGGAAGATATCCTGCAGCACGTGGGGTGGCGCGCCACCAAACACCGCTGAACAGAGCTCTTCGAGGTCAATGTGGCCGCTCTGGTCAATGTCGATGCTGCTGAAGATGCTCATGATGTTCTCCTGCAGGAGCATGCCGTCAAAGAGCCCCGCGCCGTCGAGAAGCTCGCGCAGCGTGATCAATCCGCCGTGGTCCTTGTCAAGCTTGTGGAACGTGCGGTAGATATTCACGATGTCGTCACGCGTGTACGGACCGAATCGCTCCTGCCGTAAGAGCGCTGCATCGGATCGAATGCGTTGCTTCTTCTCTAAAGAGGTCTCGACGGCGCCAGTAGCTTCCAGCTTGTTCGGATTCTTCTTCTTCTCCTTCTTGGACGTTGCCTTGGGGGAAGACGACCGCGTTGACGTTGCCGAGGTGACGGAGCGTCCGGTGGCCATCGTCGACGTCATGGAGAGCGACCTGGCGCGGTTTGTAGGCGCGCTCGCGACTTTCTTGAGCCGAATCTCGTCACCTTCACGATGGTGTTGACACTCTGGACCTAGCTCAGGTGACGAAGGCACTGCTGCGCTCAAGTTACTGGACGAGCCTTTGCGGGGAATAGCCGACTTAGTGAGCATTAAGGAAGCGCTCGTAAGCAGCTTGGATGCGCGGCGACGCACTTGTTCGACTCCCGCTTGCTGCTGCTTGAAAAGCTCGTCGTAGTGCTGCATGAGCTGCTGCATCGAGTGGTGGGGTGCATTGGTGGCGCTGAAGTTCGACTGGTTGTCCTGAGGAGTTATCTGGTCCTGGTCTAAATCAACCTGTTCGCTGGTTCCACTAGCACTGCTGCTGGCAACGCGCAGCATTGGCGTCGACTGAGATGAAACGAGCGGTTTCTTCTTCTTCTTCTTCTTCTTGGTCATGATGGGTGGCTCGTTCTCACGCACGACGCACGCATCGGCTCCGAGTTTCTCGAGTAAAAACGGCGACGGCGACAAGTCAATGTGTCGAACATTGGACTGCAGGTTGCGCAGCCTCGAGCTGCTGCCGCTACCGCTCAAAAGCGCTTTTTCCTTGCGTCGAACGTTCTCGTGGTGCAAGCGCGTGTACAACTGCCGTTCTCGGTTGAGACTCTGTCTGCGCCTTGGAATTGATCCTGACTTTGTTGAATACGCATCAGCTATGGTCACTGAGTGGCCGCGACCGAACGCGTTTCTGTCGGCGATCGCGTACGGTTCGCTTGAACAATTCGGGCTCTCGGTCGAGAAGCAGTACCCGTTTCTCAATCAAGTCATCACGTATGTCCAACAACTGGGTTCCCTACGATATCACTCGCATCCTCATTGTCGGTGGCTTGACTTGTTCTTTGTCTGGGACCATTTAGTGAGGTCGGAGCATCGATGCACTCGAATTTTGACGACTTGCAGCAGTGCTGGACGCGAGAACAACAAAAGGGAATGCTGCAATACTACAGCCTCAGCAGCAGCAGCAACCGGTTCCTCTTTTACTTTGAGCACGGACAGCACTGGTTCCACGCACTCGCAGAGCAGCAGCACGCGATAGAGAGCTTGAAGCTCACGACCGCAGCATCGAAAGCGGAATGCCAACGGCTCCACGAGTAGCTACTGCATGTTCAGGAGCAAGGGCTGCATGGTCATGAGCGCAAGGCATCAATTAGCTCCAATAAAGACACTGGACCGCGGAATCCAATCGATCTAAAACCACCGCCGTCAGTATCCCCGCCAAAATTCCCACAGATTCGCAATTTGTTGTACGTCGGTAATACGGGGAAACTGGATTTCCAGGCGAGCGACTACGATCTCTGGCTTTGCTGCGAATAGATCTTGCTCGTGTTCCAGTCGCTCCCGCCTTAGGACGCGCTCCGAGTGCTGACGACGCTGCTGGAGAAAGCATCCGAAATGGCACTCCCTGAACTGGGCGAGACGTGCGCGATCGCTGTTGACCTGCTCGACGAGAAGGAGCACCGCGCGTTTCTCCGCGAGTATCTGCAGCTGGTTGCGTCCCAGGATCTCCAGGACGCGCTCCTCGAACGCGACGAATGCAACGACGAAAGCGCTGGCAGATGTTAGTCGGCGAGCTGAAAGATCGACTTGGTCTGGCGCCGGAGGACGAAGATGACAATGACGACGACGATCCCGTTGGCTCAGCTGCTTCTGGCAAACTCGAAGGCAATAAAGCGAGCAAGAGATTCGCGCGATTCCACACCAACGAGGCGAAAATCGGCGCCAAGTGCACGAAGTGATGGAACTGCTCGAAGATCTCGCGGTCGAAGTCTCGCTGCTCAAGGACAGCCATGGATTATCTGGAGTCTTGTCCCAGGAACTGAGGAGAAAGCTGCGCGCATACGAAAACCCCGTGAAACGCGTCGAAAAGACCCACGAACTCATGATGCGCGCCAGTTTGGGGAACCATCATTTACACAACTTGATGCCAGTTGCCCCAGCGTCCTGCGGCTGCCATTGCGGCAAACACCGACTCGTGCACGAAGACGACGAGAAAGAGGACGCTCCTTGCGAAGCTCCGATCGCCGATCGGGACTCGGACAATGACAGCAAGAAGCGGAAAACGTCGCGGAAATCGTTTTCTAGGCGACCTGGGTCAGTGAAGCGCTAGAACGCCGTCAACTTTGGCAGTCGGCTGTCCACTCGAAACTCGACTACCGGACTCGAGATGTTTCCGTTGTCGGAAGTCTGCCACTTGCTCAGCGCGATCCTGCATCTCCAGTTCGCTCGCGATGCAACAGCCGAAGCAGCTTCAGGCAGCAGTCAAATGCGTGAGAATGCTATGAATGACGATCGGTGGAGCTTTCTGCGGCACACGACGACCTCAGCCTCAAACCAGCGCGTCGTGCCGTTCAAGACGCTCGCCAAGGACTATCTAGTGCGGAAGTACGGCATCAAGTCGATCGCCGTGATGCACACGCTGCAACTCGAGCGGTCTCTGGTGCACTACACTGCGATCGACAAACACACGCGCTGCGAACTCTTTGCGTGAGTTTTCGGTGCTGACAAGCTGCGAAGACCGTCGAAAGACTTTGCGTTTGCGTTTTACCAGCGCTTTATCAAGATCGTCGTGCGCTTGTTCACGACGAAGAAGTCCCATGTCGTGGAGCCGCCGCTCTCGTTTGCGACCATGATCTCTGTGTGGACCGAGTACATTGGCGGCGAGACTTCAAATAATGGCGCCTTGGTGCGGTACTTGACGCCGACGCACGCCGTCGATGCGTGCAACTTGACATTCCCCGTGAAAATGAAGGAGACGGCTGAGTACGTCGCCTTCCTTGAGCGGTTGTACCGTCTGGGGCTCGATCGCGACCAAGTCGAGCTCGAGTCGTTTCTCAAGAACGCTATGGAGCTCTGGCACTCGGTCTTTGAGCGCATGCGGCTGGAAGTCCTGAGCCATTTCGACGCCTTGGACGCTGAAGCCAACGGTGGCGCTGGTAATAAGACCGTCAACTTCTACGACTTTGACGCATTCTCGCGGTGCCTGGTGCGCAATGGTCTGGAGCTGACGGGAGGCGAACGGCTGGAACTCTTTGACCTGCTGTCGCTGGATTTCGCGAACGACGAGAATGACGACGGTGACAACTCGGACTCGGTCGTGACCAAGAAGAAGCTGCTGCGCTTCATCCTCGAAGCGAAATACCTGCGCATTGCGACCACCTAGACTGGAAAAATGAGCCAAAAAAGAAGAGAAAAAAAACAAAACCTCGGCAAAAATCCTCGCAAACAAAGTCAGTATAAACCCAGGAACTCGATATAAATGCAGGCAATGTATTGTGCTGTACCCGTTGCTTTCTCTCTTTATATACAAGACGCGAAGATGTCTAGCGGACTTTAGGCAGCAGCAAATCGTTATATACTGTTGATTCTTCTATCATCGACTGCACTTGCCCTCTTGTCTCCTTGTTTTCAATTAGAAAAAGGGGGTTTTGCTCGCACTCCCGCCTTGTAAGTTGACAAACGGCTGATTCAGTCCGCCCTGCTGCTGTTGTTGTTGTTGCTGCTGCTGTTGCTGCTGCTGGGGAAAGCCGCCCATGGGGTTCATCATGCCATTGCCACCGTTGCCCATCGCGTTCATTCCCATCTGAGGCTGCTGCTGTTGGACTGGGAACCCCATTTGTGGCGCAGCACCTACTCACATAATACAAATAGACCATAAGAGCGTCAACTTTCACACAGACATTGTAAATATCAAGGTGCAACGTACCTGGGAACATGTTTCCGCCCATCATCATAGGGTTGCCTCCTTGCTGCGGCATGCCGCTAAACATCGGGTTGGGCTGCATCATCATGTGCGGCTGCGCCATCATCGGGTTCATGAACCCGCCAGTGCCAGGCTGCTGCTGCATCATGCCCATCTGCATGGGGTTCATCATGCCAGGCATCCCTGGCATCATGCCCATGGGTGCTCCAGGCGCCATCATGCCTGGGGCACCACCGAACGCGTTCGGCATCTGCTGCTGCACTGGAGGACCGCCAAAGCTCGCCATAATATTGGCCATTTTGTTCACGTGCTGCGTCTGGGGCGTCGGCTGCGCAAACGCGTCCGCGAAGCCTCCCGTGTTGCTGTTCGAGCCGCTCGAGCCCGAGAACGATGCCCAGTCGTCCTGCTTCGGCGCTTGCTGAGCTTGAGGCTGCTGGGATTGCTGAGGCTGCTGCGGTGGTGGCTGGATGGCCACTGGAGCTGGCTGCGGTGTAGATGGAGGTGAACCAAACGCGTCGAAGCTCAGAATGTCCTGCGTCGCCACCGCTGGGGGGGCTGGAGCTGCACGTGGCGCTTCGTTGCGACGCGAAGAGGACCCCGTGCGGCTGCTGGAGGACACGTCTCTGTCTCCGCGGGAGTTCGTCCGCGAGGACGTTCTGGAGGACGAACTGCCGCCGCCTCTGCGGTCATTCCGACGGCGCGTGTCCTCCTCTTCATCCGAGTCCGAGTCGTTGTGCTTGGGCTCCGAGCGGCCCACGAAGCGCTTGCGCTCGTACTTTTCGCGGATCCAGAGCTCCTTCTCGCGCACGGACGAGTGCTCGTTCGGGATGCGGTAGTCGCGCGGCACGTTCGCCTCGTAGTACTCCTTCGCGCGCCCATTGCCCCACTTTTGCATTTGCTATAGAGATAAAAATACAGAGACCACGGAAAGTAATTAGACAGATGGTTGCATGCATGCATCTACACACAGACTGCTTGAGTATATACATACGCAAAGTTACGATATGCATGTCTATTCGACACACAACACCACACATACGACTATACGACTATACGAATACACGAATATATATACACAAGACACACTCTCTTGTAGACATATAAATACGCACCGCGACTTGCTCGGCGGTCCACGAGTCGAGGTTGACGCTGCGCACGAACGTGAGGTGGACGCCGAGGCTGCGGTGGATGCCCGAGCACGCGATGCAGATGAACACGCCTAGGTTGATCGACGCCCATCGCGGTCCTACACACACACATATATGTATATATGTATAAACAGCATCTTGTAAGTCCCACACATATCTACACACACACACACGTGCGTGTATCTCTCTTCCATTCAAAGAAACGTACCGCGGCAGCCGCAGTCGGCGCAGAACTTGTTCTCCTCGCGCTTGGTGAGCTCGTCCAGGATCTTCTTGAGCTTCACCTGGTCGTCCACGGGCTTCGCGCTGCCGCCGCCTCGGTTCATTATTCTGCCTATGTGCCTGCGTGTGTTGGTGGTGCTGTGGAGCGATTGCAAAGAGTGTGCGTATTGCCGTGTGTTGTGCTGGAGGGAGGGGGCGTGGGCTTTCGATTCAGAAAAGGCCACGCGCTCGATAGAGAGATCACTTGGTCAAGTGAAACTCCCCCGCTTGACAAAAGACCCACACACCCAAAGACCTGAATGATTGGGTGTTCAACTGGGTTGTCAAGTACCGGTTCCATACTGTTTTATATACTGGAAACAAACCAGTATTCGATACATGTTGGATACCGGTATTCAAAATGCAACATCCACCAAAACTAGAAAAATACGCCTCTCTTATTGCATATTGTTCAAACATAAAGGTCGAGAAGCAAGCACTCTTTGACTTTTGTAACCTATATTCAATTGATAAAGGGTTTTGTGCTCGTTAAAGCGTACATTGATGCACATGTTGTGTGTGCTCCAGTGCCAGTGCTTGAAGTTCGTCCAAGTGAAGATGATGATGGATTTCTAATTCCCTGTCTCGCTTTCACTATCCTGCAAGTGTGTCCCCTATGTGTCATATTTACTCGGAGATGCAGGCGTATCCCCTGTTCATTCTCCAATTTGCCAGCTCCAGAAGCAAGTCTCCCGCACCGTCAAGGACACAGTAAGAAGATGAGCAAGCCCCGCCAGCTCGTCAAGGACGCCAGCACCATCGTGCGCGACATGCTCGATGGAATCGTGGCCGCGCAGCCGCATCTCGTGCTCGTCAGGGGCGAGAACGTGCTGCTGCACCGCGAGTTCCGCAACATCCGCGAGCGCCAGGTGACGCTGCTCTCGGGCGGCGGCAGCGGCCACGAGCCTGCGCACGCCGGGTACATTGGCGACGGCATGCTCACGGGTGTGATCTGTGGCGGCGTGTTCGCGTCGCCGTCCACCAAGCAGGTGCTCGCGGCCATCCGCCTCGCTGCGGGTCCCAAGGGCTGTCTTGTGATCGTCAAGAACTACACGGGTGACCGCATCAACTTCGGGTTGGCCGTGGAACAGGCCAAGGCGGAGGGTTTCAAGGTCGACATGGTTGTCGTGGGCGAAGACGTCGCGGTCGTGAATGCGAATGCCGGTCGTCGTGGGCTCAGTGGCACGGTGTTTGTGCACAAGCTCGCTGGTGCCGCAGCGACGGCGGGAAAAGATCTGGACGACATCGTGAAGCTCGTGAACGGCATCACGTCTGCGAACAAGATCGGCACCATGGGCGTCGCCATCAAGCCGTGCTCGCTGCCGGGTCAGGAAGACCACTCGCGCGACTTGGGCGACAATGAAATGGAAGTCGGTCTGGGCATCCACGGCGAGCCAGGTATCGAGAAGCGCGAACTGCTCGATGTGCCTGCGTTGACCGACTTGCTGCTCGAGAAGATTATCAGCAACACCTCGGCTGTGGGTCTCAAGCTCGCATCGGGCTCGAAGTGCGTCTTGATGGTCAACAACCTCGGCTCGACGACCACGATGGAGCTCTTCGTCGTGACCAAGTACGCCGTGCAGGTGCTGCAGAACAAGGGTATCGCCGTCGAACGCGTCGTCGTCGGATCGTTCATGACTGCGCTGGACATGGGAGGTTTCTCGCTCACGCTCTGGACCTCGAACGGCGACGCTGAGCTCCTGGGCTTCTTCGACGCGCCGACGACCGCGTCTGGCTGGAATCACACCAAGTACACGCCATCGGCGCTGAACGTGGACTCTGGAAGCGAAATCGAGCCGCACGTGTCAGCGAATGTTGTCGCAAAGAAATTGCCGGCGCGTCCAGCGCAACTGACCAACAACGGACTCCTGCTCGAGAAAGCCATCCAAGCCGCGTGCAATGAACTGATCAAGCGCGAGCCCGAGTTGACGCTCTGGGACTCGAAGGTGGGCGACGGCGACTGCGGCACGACGTTCAAGGGTGCTGCGGAGCAGATTCTCGCCGATTTACACGCTCACTACCCGCTGAACGATTCTGCGCACACGTTGCGCGAGATTGCGCAGTCGGTGGGCAAGAGCGCCGGTGGTACCTCCGGCGTGCTCTATGACATCTTCTTCACGGCCGGCGCCTTGAAGCTCGAGTCGTTCAAGGATCAAGGAGCGGCGGCCTGGGTCGCGAGTTTCCGCGCCGGCATCGCTGCGATCCAGAAGTACGGTGGAGCCAGTGAAGGCTCGCGCACGATGCTCGATGCGCTCCTGCCGGCGGAGCGTGCTCTCGGTGATCCAAACAGCAGCGACAACGATGCTGTTGCGCTGCTCAGTGCCGCGGCGCAAGCGGCCGAGGAAGGCGCGGAAGCGACAAAGAAGATCCCGACGAAGCAAGCCTTTGGACGCAGTGGCTACGTTGGTGAAGAGTTCAGCGCCGACATCCCAGACCCAGGTGCCAAGGCCGTCGCGTTCTGGATCACTGCCGTCGCCGACGCTATCAAGTCGCAGTGAGTTGAGTAAGTGAGGCTGTTGTGTGTGTAAAGTTGTGCAGGTCAAAGGACGGGATAAAAATGATGTCAGAGAAACCCGTCGTGTCATGAAAAGCTCTCATTTTTTGGCTGTCAAGCAATCAACAGTGCATTTCAAAAGACATGTTTACAAGGTGCTGGGTGTGAAAGATCACAAGTGATGCAAGAGGAAAAGAAATGAGCGCAATACAGACGAAGAACGAAATGAAACGAGAGCAAAGGGAGAGCACTCTGTCTGGCGCATATGCATGTGCACACATGGCGGCGTATCGATCCAGAACGTTGACTCCGTTGCACCTTCATTCATTTCTCTCACTCTGACGAGCTAGCTTTCCTGGACCGATCCGTCCAGATGCTGCTGTGGACTTGAACGGATCCTGCGCACATACACAGAGAGAGAGAAAATAGAGAGCGGTGTTGTCTCATGGTTCATCAGATCATCCGATGAGGCCATTGCCGTCCAGTCGAACCACAGCAAGTGATCCGTTAACACAAAGGCAGATGCGCTCATGTTGCTCAGCGCCAAATGAACACTGATCCAACCAACGAACGGAGTTATTTTTGTTCATTCTGGCTGGTGCGTTTTCCTTTTGCTCCCATTTGCGAGCGCTGACTGAAGTGCGTGTTCATCCAGAGAGTGTTCCTTTTGCTCTCTTTTTCAGCACTCGCTGTGTAGATCTGGCTCGACGCGGTGTGCGGAACCACTGGGGTTCCTGTGCGTATAGTGGCAAAGTGCGCATGCCTGACTCATATCATCCACATGGCCATTGAGGCAGCATAACGCCATGCTACGTGAGCATTCAGTGCGCGTTGCAAGTGTCTTATTACGAAAAGCTCATTTCCAACGGATCCATTCACATGCGGCGGTTGCGCCAGTCAGTCACGAAGCATACAGTACGGTCCATGACGGTTTCGAAAATTGCATCGTCTTATCAGATACTGCCTCGCGTTTTCGAATGTGGGCTGCGAATCATTCCTGTCGGTCCAATAGAAACACGATTAATGAGAAACCACCTGCGATACACGTGATTCACCCACGAATTCGATAACACGATGTCGCAAATATGATGTCTCTTCTGTGCTGCAGAGAGAGAGAAAGAGGCGAAAGAAAACAGCCACGTCAGCGAACATGACATGGCTTCTTCACAAGCAGCAGGGATACAGTGTGAGTGAATATTGGAAAGACCTAGTGCGCACGCGTTAAAAAATTCCATAAAAAACAATTGTGCAATCGCGCACTGTGTACATCACCCAAAAGCCGACGCTGCCGACTCGTCATGCGAGCTTTCTGCATGTGGCGTCATTTCTGAAGTTGCCTCCATTACATATGGGAAACCTGTTGCATATGTGCACACTGGGCTGTAATGGATTGGCTTTTGAGTGGGATAATGAACGGAATGGCACCACCTGTGTGTATGCATGCTCTCCTCTTTTCTTTGTTTCCTGCAACTACATCTTTTGCGTCGGGTTTTGAAACGCTGGCAGCCACCAAACGGCCACAACATTCCAGTTGCTTCTCTTTTTTCTTTTCTTTTTCGTTCAGGTCTCTCTCTCTCAACACGCCACGCATATGCCGCACGCATTTGCGTTGTTTGCAGGTTGCGTTGTTTGCAGGTTGCATTGTTTGCAGGCTGCATTGTTTGCAGGAGAAAGAGAGTCCATATCGCCGGATTTACAGAGACGGAGAGCGCTCTCCAAGCAGCCATCGGTATACAGAGAGAGTCTCTATCCAGCCCGCGAGCGTCGTCCTGTCTTTATACTCTCTGTATGTCTATCTCGTTATCCGTCCGCCAGTCGCATTCCGCAAATCCATGAACCGCTGCATTCATTCGTTTTATTTAACGGACCGCATTCCTTACTATTTCCCAGGGGATCAACGGACAGACGTACGTACGCGCCAGCTGTTGCGCTTTCACATTTACAGGGACGTGTCGCCCGTTTGAAGTGAAAATCCAGAGTTGATATTCACAACTGCGCCACAGAGACAAGTAAGCGGGAGGAGCTCCGTCAGTCCTGAAATGGATCCAAGAGCAAGAAGAATGGCGCGCAGCTCGGTATACAATATGCTGCTCGTGTTCGCATTATACAGCGTCTCGCTGTTATTTACCGAGGCTGTGACGCCCGCGCCGACGCCGACGCCGCAGGCCACGCCCACGGACGGCTGCTGCGCCAAGTGCATCGGCAAGACGACCGACCTGCCGTACACGTACGACCCGCTGGTGTACACGCAGTGCTCGGCGGCCAAGGGCGTGTGCTGCTTCAACTGCGGCCAGGACTCGTCGGCCATCACGGCACCCATCAACTTTGTGAACGCCGAGTACGGAGACGACGGCGTGACACCGCAGGTGCCAGCGGGTACGTGGATCCAGCTCACGTGGGGGAGCACGATCAAGCGCGTGACGTACGAGACGTACCAGCCGACGCAGCTCAAGACCACGACCGTGCGCAACGGCAGCGCCGAGGCGCGCGTGGTCCCGGGAAGCAACGCGTTCTACATCTGCGCCAAGGCTCCCGGCTTCATCTACGTGCGTGGCTGGGGAGCCGACCCGTGTCTGCGCGCCACGCCTGAAGAGCACATCAAGGTACGGTATCTCTCTATCCCGTCAAATGTGGCCACCGGTGTATGCTTACACATATATATATTCATGTCATATGTAGATCGTGGAGGGCAAGACGGTGGCGAGCTGCGGCAAGTTGCCGAACGAAAGCGACGACGACGACGATGACGAGGACGCCGGTGCCACCGCAAGTGCGGCTGCGAGCACCAAGAGCCCGTCGACGAGCACGACGCCCACTATGACGCTCAACGACGGCGAGGAGACTTGCAACACCCAGCGCGCGAGCATGGAGCTCCAACCCGATGGTGCGTTGTGTATTTGCCTGCATGCTGGTGTCAATATTATCCCTGACACTTATGCTACATCTAGGCACGAAGCTGTGTGTGTGCGCGGCCGAGTGGTCCGGACCACCGTCCTGCAGCGGGTACCCGTGGTGGAAGATCGCCATTACGATCGGAGGTGCCGTCGCCGCATGCGTACGTCTCCATGTCCATCTTATGGTCTCTGTTTGTTTTCCTAGATACTTAGTTTATATACTGTTTCTTTGTGTAGCTCTCGATTGTGGTGTCCATAAAGGCGTACACGAAGTCGAAGAACAAACCCACGAAGCAGCGCTCGACGGGCGACACCGCGATGCTGGACGAAGACCCGATCACGATCGCAGGTCGCGAGTCGATGGCGCCACGGCGGCCGAGCCACGACGGGTACGAGGGTCACCGCGACCCGAAGCCCGTGACGAAGGACGGCGTCGCGTTCTAAACACGTTGTTAAAGGAGAAGAACACAAAGTCATATAGAGAACCATTTTCAAGACAAAGCAAGAGAGAACGATGAAGAAGAAAGCACCGAGTTAATTTATTCGCACAGAGGGTGTCGTGTGTTTGTTATATGATTTTGCATTCGGTTTGTGCTGGTTTTGAGATGGGACTTTGCTACTGACTGCTAAGGTTTCTTAAAGCACAGAGCAGAGCCACACGGAGGGAACCTCACAGAACAGCAATTGCAGCTTAGTCGGATTTTTATGTCATCTCACCGAGTTGGGGGCGGCTAAGCTGTTAAAGTTGCATCCAACGCACCCTCATTCGAATGGAAGCTCTGAGAGTTCTATCAGAGAGTTTAGCAGCAATGGACTCCAGCCAGAGCGCTCATGAAGAACTGCGAGTTTTCCATTTCTCAAAGACCGACGCAATACTGCTGCTGCTGCTGCTGAAGCACCAACAACAGATTCAAAATATCGCACCAAGTTTAGAGAAAAGTCCATCCACTTTTACATTTGTCCATACGGTATATAATACCCTATCAACATGAGTCAGCAAGCTCCCAACAAACAGCAAAAAGACATTAATAGGGGATTTCTATCCCCTACAATACCAAAACAGGATCGCAAGGAACTCTCGACCTGATTCATGCTCTATCACAGTTTTTTTTCTGTTTTCCTCACCCAAATTACCACTATTGCGCACTCAAGCCATGGGTTCCATCATCTCAGCATATCAGACCGCCGCACACAATAACCACTCGCCTGCTTCATCCAGCGGCCATTGCGCCATTCTCTATCCTAGACGCCCAGTATGCCGCGCGTCGCCCACGCTCTCCCTCTAGTTGCAGCACTAGCGTTGGGCTCTGCTCCTGTCTCCGCGACGTGCTGCGACACGTGCCTCTCGCAGACCGACAGCTCCAACTCCGTGATCACGTACGATCCGCTCGTGTACGCGCAGTGCGCGGCCGTGAAAGGCATTTGCTGCTTCGAGTGCGACTTCGCGCACGGCAGCGTGTCCTTTGGCGACGGCGTGACGTACGACGACGCGAACGCGCCTGTGGCCACTGTGGGTACGCCCGTGACGTTCACGTTCCACGGCATCGCGCGTGTGACCTACGACTTTCTGCGCGTCAACCAGAAGAAGACGAGCTTCGTGGGCAACCAGAGCACGCAGGCAGCCAAGAGCGGCGACGTGTTCTCCATCTGCGTCACGCAGCCAGGGACCATTGCGCTACGCGGCTGGGGATCGGATTCCTGCAAGCAGGTGACGACGGAGACGACCGTCACGGTGCAGGCGGCGGCGAATGGCACGACCGCAGGCAATTGTCAGACTGCAGTCGCGACGGTCAAGCCCGCAGACACAGGCAACAGCAGCAGCAGCAGATCCTCAGAAACCTCAAAGACGCCGACGCCGAGCCAGTCGGTGGACTCGCTGGACACGAACGGCGCGTCAACCAGCGGCAAGTACGACACCAAGGACTGCAACTTGAACCGCGGCTCCGTGATCTCCAACGCGGACGGCACCAAGGTCTGCGAGTGCGCGGGCGACTGGCGCAACCCACCGGCCTGCGACGAATACTCGTGGACCAAGACTATCCTCACCATCGCCGGCGCCGTCGCCACCGTGGTACGTGCTTTTTAGTCTATAAGTGATGATGCATATATCGTGCATATTTGGATCTAACTATTGCTCATGTATTAGCTCTCGATCGCGATCTCGGTGCGCGCGTACTTGAAGTCGCGCAAGTCGAAGAGCGCGACAGCCGAGAACCTCGAACTGGACGACCGCGTGTCGGCCGAGGTGCTGCGCATCGACCAGCGCTCGCCGCCACTCACGAGCATCAACGACAACAACGTCACGCCTGGCGTCAAGCGCTCGCCTGTGAGTGGCGCTTCACCAACGAGAGCGTCGCCTGCGCGCACGAACGACCGCTCGCCGACCGACATGACGCGCGTCAAGACCGTGCGCGAGACGACGTTGTAGCGGACACCCAAGGTTTGGTAAAGGACTCTATTTTCAATATACAATCTCATCATATTCACGGCATGTGTATGAAGTGGGAGGGAATGCTGTGCGGAGTGGGGCGTCTATGGATGTGTTGTTGGCTTTATTTTATAGGAAAATATCGTATGAAGGACAAGACATTCAACGGATAGAAAGCTACAGAATGCCACGACGACAAGCCTCGCTCCATTGGAGTCTTTGCGTCTATGCACATTTGTGTCATTCGCGACTTAGAACTTGGCGTTGTTGCTGACGTCGTAGATGCCAAAGTACTGCTCGTAGGTCGTGGACGACGTGAGGAACGAATCGTCGCTGCGGCGGTCGTACGCCATGAACCAGAAGTGTGGACCTGTCTTGTCCGCAGGCGCCCACGTCGAAACCGCGTTGTAGTACGTCTTCTGGTTCTCAAGGCTCGGGATGTTGTTCGGGTACGCCGCTGGCGCGTTGCCCGCCGATGGCCAGCCGGTCTCAGTCAAACGGAGCTTGGACTTCTGCGACGAGTACAACTCGGTCACCTGGGTCCACTGCGCGTCGAGCAACTGCAGAGGGTTCGTCGCGTCGTAGCCGTTGGTGAAGAACGGGTAGATGTTGACGCCGACGAAGTCACACGCGCTCACCAAGCGGTTCAGGTCCGTCGTGTACGTCGTGTCCACGAGCGCACTGATGCGCTGTGAAGTACCCACAAGCACCTTGCCCTCAGCGACGCCCGCAGCCGTGAGACGAGCCTTGATGTCGTTCACCTTGTTGATCACATCGTCAAAGGATTGGTCACCGCCGGCTGTGTTCAGGTCCTCATTGCCGACGATGATGGCCTGGACAGCATCTGGATACGTGGCTGCACCCTTGACGGCCTCGGTGATCTCCAGCTCGTTCCACTCGGCGTTGTCGTACGTCGCGAGCCCGATGTACACCTTGAGACCGTACTTGGCCGCGTACTCGGCCACGTTGAAGCCGTAGTACTGCGAGTGGTACGTGCGGATGTACGAGAACTTGGCGCTCAACTGCGCGAGATCCTCGTCGAGCACACTTCCCAGTTGCGAGCCATCGCTCCCCGTGAGCGGGTACTTGGAGCTGTGCATTGGTTCGTAGCACGTTCCGAATTCGCCCGAGCCCGAGGCTGCTGGCGCCGAGGTCGTCGTGACCGTGGTGGTCGCTGGAGCTGGCGTCGTAGTCGTCGTGTCCGTCTGTGCCGTGCTGTCGTCGGCATCACCCGTGACCTGAGTCGAGGTCGTCGCAGGCGTAGGCGCTGGGGTCACGACTACAACAGGCGTCGATGGAGCTGGGGTCACGACTACAGCAGGCGTCGAAGCCGCTGGAGTCACAGTCGGGGTCAGCGACGACGAGCCATCGACGGCAACAGGAGCGGCGGTGGTCACAGCGGGCGTGGCGTCGGCTGGGATTTCGGCGTAGCAGCCACCCTTGGCGGCCATGACCATGGAAGGCGAAGAGGACGACGCCGCGAGCGCGATGGCGCACACCAGAAGCGACAAGTACGAGCGCATGTTGGCTTTAAGAGTGTGTGTCTCAGTCTTGGGTTCTTGAGTCTCAAGTCCGGCGGAGATGTGTGGGGCACGGCGCAAAAACCAAAGTGAGAGCGCAACCACACTCCGCAAAGAAATCGGTTTTGCATTTCCATGGTTTATGTCGTTCGTCGATTTCTTGTTTGCTGTCGGCATGTCGAGTTTTCGCGTGCGTGGGCTTTTGCCTGTTGCACTTCCTTTACATCCAGTCCGCATTGCATGTTCCTCAGCAATCCTTTCGAACCATCAGCAGTAGAAAATGGCGGCGTTCGCTGCTCGTTTGGTCTTTACCTCAATCCCCGCATGGACATTTGGAAGCTGTCGGATCTTTGTGAGTGCTAAACTATCGGATTGCAGCCTCTGTCGCTGCATTTCGCAAAAACCATACGGCGGACTTGCGCCATGCAGACAAGAACAGCAGCATTGTGCCAACCGTTTTGGATACTGTACGACAGCATGACTTGCAGTGATTGCCAGGAACAAAGAACCTGTCGTGTCCACCAATGAGGCGGGGATGCGTTCGTTGCATTGTTATGTAGAAGCAAAGACAAAGTGCTGGTAGGTAAAGTTGAAGCCATGAGCTGTTTGGAAAGCGCTTTTGACAACAACACGACCATCGACTGGACAAGTGGTGCAAATGGTGCACTTGGTTTTTGTATGCCGCATACGTGCGACAGCAGGGACAGTGGGCGATTTGCTTGGAGTGATGGATGGTTTCTACAGTCAGCCATCTCATGTCAGTCCCGCGTGACAGTGGTACTTGCAGTCGTTTTGTGTACAGCGTTCATGCCTGCAACAACGTGTCTGACAACAGTATGTATTTCTACCATTTATATATATATGGCGACAATTTAATGTGCACTAAATTGAACAACCGATTTTAAAGAAAATATCATACGTCACAGGATGACATGCTGACGTTGAGAGTCAGAGCGAGTCAGCGCGTTTACTTCAGCCTTCTATCAGCGGATCATGCTGGATGAAAGCAACACGGTGAACAGCGCATTCTATTCCGACCAAGCAGATACGAATGAGCTCTTTTTTGTGTGTTTTTTTTCTGTGGTTCTCCTTTGACATCACAACGCTTTCGATCGATCGGCTCGCACCGAATGCACACTCGACTTCTCTATGCAGGGTTGCATCTGCTTTTGCAGCACCTTGCGCATGTGCCTACCGGGGTTTGCAATTCGGTACTTTGTCGCAGTGCCAACAGTACTCTCAATGGGTCGCACTGGAGTTTACTGGTTATAAACTTCCGCCCAAGTCATCATCAAAGCAAGTGAGCAACTCTCTCACTTGCTGAAACTCTGAAAGGCAGATAATTGTGACAAATACGGAACTGGTTGGGTTGTGAGCGAGACATCCCATTATCCCCTGCATATGTGCCCCTGGTGTCACACATATCGCAATGGCATGCAATGCTAGATGTGCAGTGAATCGTGTTAAACAAGTCACGCACGCAACAACAAATTGCTGTTGGCGACTCGTTCATTTCACAAGCCTGACACCACACAGCCGCAAATGATAGAATACTCTGCTGACAAACAATCGACAAGTGGAGGGATGGCGCGAAAGCAACTTTGTCTTACTGGCGACTCTCACAAACTGAACGGCGCGATGTACGCTCAAGCACGAGCTTCATTTGCGGGTGCTTCGGACGCTGTCGAACGAAGGGACCATTTTCTTTACGAAATGAGGTGGCACGAATTGCAGATATGGTCAGGTTCAGGTCCGGTCAGCCTTGCCGAGTGTCGACGGACAAGATCAGGGTTTAGAGCAAGTTCGTTTTCTCTTCGCGTCTTGCTCATTTTTGGTCGTCTGTGCGCCGACTTGCTTGGCAGCATAAAACCACAGGTTCAGGTGAGTCCGCTCCATAGTGATGTCCGCGTCCACTTGTCTAGGTTGCTGGACGGCGCAACAGCACTGGTGTCTTTGTCAGTTTCTTAAGAGATATTCACCACTATTTTTTCGGACTTTCGTGCAATCTGCGTCTCTTTGATCCGTCTATCCAACTGATGTTCTGCAATCCGCCTCCTGACTGCGAAGTGATTCTAGGGATCGCCACCTGGACTGCCAAGCGTCCACATGCGTCGCCATATGAGCGCATCCAACGCAGAATCTCCCCCGTGGGAATGAATGCGCTTGACCACGATCAAGCTCTGCTGTGCCAACCGACTTGTGATTGCACCGAGAGCTCGCATCCTCCTCATCACGGATCCGAGTTTTACCCATGGACCACTGCAGCTGTTTTGCTTGCGTGTTGTCCAAAGGATACGACGTCGTCGCCCAATAATACTCTGTCTGCTGTTCCCGCGCTTTGCATGTTCAGGACATCTTGCTCGCTTTAGACGCAACATAACACATCTCACTGAAAACCGAACTGTCCAACTGATAGTGCCAACAAATTATGTTCCAAGGGTGCTTTCGTGGCACGTTGTATCCAGAAGAGACGATCAATCCTTGCGACCTTGGAGAAGATGGAAAGAAAGCCGCCACTCCCTTGAAGATTTTTTTGGTGTGCGAGGAGTCGTGGCCACTCCAAGATGCCTCCCCAGGACGTGACCGAGCCTCATTTCCGATTTCGACGGCAGTCACGCAAGTGCGCAGGCGAGCAAGTGAGAACAAGGGGGACAAACAAGAGACCAGTGTACGACTGCTGTGGAGCGAGCTTCTCCACATCGACGAACTCCGCGATCGTACCCACCACGATGAGAACCATGCGCCTGCTTATATTGTCGCTGCTGTCAAGCGCCGTCATGTTGGGTCTCGTCTCGTCCACGACGGCAGCATTGTCTCCGCACACCGCAGCTGCTGATCCGCGCAGTCTACGAGGAACGAGCGCAGGTGTCCACAACGCACTACTCATGATGGAGGCGCGTGCAAATTCCGTTGCGACTGGCCAGACGGAGATCGACCTGTGGAACGCGAATCGCAATGCGATCAAACTAAAATACGCCGGCTTGTTCGCCTCGGTGGACGCGCAGCCCGTGGGTTCTGAGCGCACGACGCTCTTGTCGCAGCTCAACGCAGCTTTGCTCGCTGAGCTCTCAGTTCTCAGTCCTCGGACCACGACCCACTTAGACGTTGCAATCACACACTCATGCACAAGGCAGTGAGCATTTTGGAGAGAAAAAGCAGTTGAGCGAGGGCTCACACTAAAAGAGCAGTCAGCAATAGAAAAATAAAGAGAGCGTTAATTGACCGACCCCTGACTGTAGTGCATTTAGAAATACAAAAGAAGGCTCTCACGCGACACCGCCACTTGACATTCATCACCACAAGAGGTACGTCATGCGGCGTCGCCGCTGCTGCTGGTTTTCGCCTGCTGCTGCCAGTAGCACCGAGAGCAGCTGCACAGCACAGTAGAGCACCTGCCTCACGACCTCCGCTCCTCCTCTGCGTTCAAAATAGGCTCTGCACATACACGCAATGCGCGACGAGCGGTGCCACCACGCAGACCGCATCTCGATGCTCGAGACGGCGTCCATGGCGAGGAGCGACGACGACGACGACGCGTCGCTCGCGTACATGTCCGTCACGCACTCGCCATCGGACGTGAGCTCTGTCAACGCGTACTACCCGCCGAAGGAGATCGAGGACCGAAGCGACCAGCGGAACCCCTCGGTGGTGTCTCTGCGAAGCACTCGTGAGGATGCGATTTACCACAACAGAAGCGTCAATTTGTGGACGCGCGGCACGCTCGGTGTGGTCGTGAACTTCGCTGCCGTTGGTGCCATTCACGGCGTGTTCCAGAGCTTCACGTACCCGTTTCTCGCAATCTACCTAAACATGGACGAGTACCAAGCGTACGCGGCCGAGCGGTGGATGGCGCTGCCCTGGATGTTCAAGCTCGTGTTTGCGATTCTCTCGGATGCTGCCCCCATGTGCAATGGGCAACGCCGCAAGCCGTACATGTACGCTGGCTGGACGTGGTGCCTGCTGTGGTCGCTACTGCTCGTGGTCGTGCCGTCGCCCGCGCCGTACTTTGAAGATGGCCGCGTCGTGAATGACGACGCAGCGTCGAGTGGCGGCAAGTACACTGCGGTCTTCACGCTCGCGACGATCGGGTACGTGCTCGTTGACACGGTGTGCGACGCGTGGATGGTACAGTTTGCGCACCCAAAGCAAGAACGACACCGCGAGTCCACGAGGGCGAGTATGGAGAAAGTCGAAGAAGGCGAAGAGCATGAAGACTATCGTAACCAAGGCTCTGTGGCCATGGTTGCGACGCTGCAAGCAGCGAGATGCTTTGGCCAAATGACGACAACGTTTCTACTGGCACTACTGTGCAATAGCGACGTGTACGGTGGCTCGTTCGCGTGGAGCATGTCGATCCACGGCGTCATGTTCTTCTCCGTGCTGCTGTGCGCAGCCGCATTGATGTCTACTTGGTATTTTCTCATTGAAGACGCTGCTCTCAATGCCAACAAGAGTCATTCATTGGGACTGCTGGTCTCCCTACGCACCACCGTGGGTCATTTGTGGCAATTCATTCACTCGCACACTGTATGGCGTTGCATCCTGGCCATCTTTTTCCTTCGCGTGGCGCTCAGTTACTACGCGACGTCCACGAAAGCCTTGTATGCGTTCTGGACGGACATCTCGCCGCTCGTGTCGAATCTCTTTTCCGCGATCCACGCCGGCGTCTACAGCGGCATTGCTCTGCTTCTGAAATTCTTTCAGAAGTCCACAGCCGCTGGACGGTATCCGTTTCAGTGGGTGTTCACATCAAGCAGACGGTACCTGCTGAGTCTCGCCATCGGTGCATCGACAGCAATACTCTTCGCCTCAAATGTGCTCTTCATGCTTATCCCTGGACTACGCAGCGGCTTTCTGGCGCTGACCATCGAGCAAGTCATCTCTGCTTGCGACGCCATCGCGTACTTCGTCGTCGTGTTTGTCGTCGTGGAGCTTGCAGCCCCCAAGATCGCGTGCTCGTCTTATGCGCTTGTCATGGCGTTTGCCAATGTCGCGACTCCGTTTGCTGTATCGCTTGCGCAGAGCATCGGCGCGCACTTTGACGTGTACGACGATGAGTACAAGGGCAGTGGTAGTGCGCATGTGCGGAAGCAAGTGCTGCTGTGCGTCGTCATGCTTGTTGTCGTGCGTCTGGTGTTTGGGTCGGCGGGCATTATGCTGCTGCCGCAAGATGGGCTGCACGCCAAGCAAGTTGAAGTTTCCAGCAGTAATTACAGCAAGCTCAGCAATACCCAGAAGCGCGTGGTTGATGGACTGGGGATCATGTTGGCCGCGGGGCTTCTGCTGTGGGCTGCGCTCATGACGCTGCTCGCGTCATTTGAGACCACATCATGCCTGACGGTCGCAGGAGGTGAAGGATGCTGAATGACATTGGCTCACAAATGAATCGAAACAAAAAGAGGAGACAACTACGTGTGTGTATGTATTGGTAAGCACTTTTTTGTGGCGTGTGGTGCACAAAGATGGAATCAGTTTGTAGCAAATTTGATGCGATATTTGTGGCGTTGGCAGCACATTTTTGTCAAGAAGAACGGGTTGTAGTAATTAGCTTGGATTGTTTCAGCCTTTCTTAGGACACAGTCCGATCCGTGTGTGACAGAGAGTAACCAGAAGTGGAACGCCTGCGATCATGCTTGCGTCAAACTGAAAATATACTCGGATCCCTTTTGACAGCAAAATCGGCATCAAGTGTATCCGATCCAGCGGCACTTTGTCCTGATCCGAGCGTTGATGTTTGTGGATAGCGTAGCCATTCTAAGACCAGAAAATGGACTGAGAAGCTGCTTTCAGCTGATACCGTTCCACTGGGGACTCCATTTCTGAATTTCACACCTTCTACCACCAAGAACTTATCGTCAAAGCCATCGCCACTGCAAAGAGAGAAAATAATGCACCAAGCAGCGTTTCTAACCGCGGCTGCTGCAATGAAACCCGTTGCTGCGCATCCTGGTTTGCACCACATGCGAGGCACTGCTGCCGATACCTCATCGCGAAAGCTGCTTCTGGCGAATGGTCAGCGATCCCTGGCCGCGCGTGCGGACTCTGTTCACGGTCGACGACTCCAGGATCAAGCAACAGATCGACGCGCGGCCACGATCGCACAACTTCGAAGTGAGCGGCTTGGCAGAAGGCAACTGGACTCCACCACGGTGCTCGCGACGAACCACAAGTCCGAACTCGAGGGAGTGACAACGGAGACCGACGCCAAGACACTCTTTGGGTCCACGCCAAAGTGCATCCTGGAGCCCGAGGTCACCCAGGGACCGTACTACGTCAGCGGTGAACTCACCCGTACGGATATTCGCGAAAAGCAAGCCGGGATCGGTCTCTACACAGACCTCCAGATCATCGACGTCAACACGTGCGAGCCCGTCGAGAACCTCTATCTCGACTTCTGGCACTGCAACGCCACGGGGGTGTACTCGGGTGTCGTCACTAAAGGAAATGGTGACAGCTCTGATCGCGCCAATATCAACACGACGTTCCATCGCGGGCTCGCGCCGACAAACGCGGAAGGGCTTGCCACGTTCCGGACTACATTTTCCGGTCACTATGCTGGTCGGGCACCGTATATCCACGTCCTCGGCACGCACAACGGCACCGTGTTGAGCAACAAAACGTATGTGGGCGGCGTTGTAGCTCATGTTGGTCGGATTTTCTTCGACCAGAACCTCATCGCGTCGGTCGAGGCTACAACAGCCTACGCTGTCAACAAGCAGCCGCTCGCGAGCAATGATAAGGATCGGACCTTTGCCCAATCTGCAGCCACGGGATATGACCCCGTCGTCGAGTACGCATTGCTCGGGGACAAAATCGAAGACGGCATCTTTTCGTGGATCTCGATTGGCGTCGACATGGCCACCTCAAAGTCTGTCTCGGGAGCGGCGACCCTCACTGCCACTGGTGGCGTTGCGAATGCGAAAAATGAGAGGACTGGAGGTCTGCCAGCTTCCTTCCTTTCACTTCCAACAACGCAACACCACCAGATAGCTACAGAAACTTGACCCAAATAACAACAACAACAACAACAACACATGAGTACACAATTCGTCCATTTCTATGCCAGCACGATCTCGACGTCAAAAACGCACTCACCCTTCTTCACCTTGTTTTCTTTTCTTTCCCTTCTTTGTTTTCCTTTCCTCTGATTGTTTATTTGCTTGCTTGCTTGCTTGCTTCAGCGATCTTCCAACACCACGATACAACACCAAAGCGCATACACTGCCAGCCGCCCGGATACAAAACCGAACACTAGAAGATCGCAATGCAATGCTCTCGCTCGTCCCATGCATTCATATACCCGTCATCGCCAAAACCAATAAACCAGCGACCGCATCAACTTGCCTCACCACTCGTTAGTCACTTGCTCACTTGCCTCGATTTGCCTCGACGGCCAGATGGATGGATAGATGCATAGATGGATAGATGGATGGATACTGACGCTCGGGTCAAAAGCCAAGCAGCAAGACGTTTCTGCTCCCACGACAAGAAAAATACCTCGCCTCGCTCCACAGCACCAGTATTCGGCACACCACAAGCCACTCCACTCATTCTCACAACGCAACTCGCTCGCAACCAACCAACCAAGTACCAACGTCGACAACTGCAACAACAACAACAACACCGACAACGACAACGACAACGACACCACCAACCACAACCATGAAGTACGCCACCACGCTCGCCATCGCGGCCGTCCTCGCCATCAACGACACCTTGGCTTCCGACCTAGCTCCTGCTGCCAACGCCAACGCCGTCGTCCCCTCCCCACTAGAAGCCCTCGAAGCCGCCAAAAAGATCGACTTGCCGCCAGGCGTCACGCTCACCGGCACCGTCGACACCATCAGTGAACCAGCAGCGTCAGCCAAGAAGAAGAGCGGTGAAGCTGCTGCCACGGAGGCCGACGACGCCGAAACCGACCTCGATCATGCCAACCACCAAGAATGGTTCGGCAGAGGTGGATGGGGAGGTTGGGGAGGCTTGGGAGGTTGGGGTGGCTGGGGAGGATGGGGTGGTTGGGGACCATACCGCTTCGGATTCTCCTGCGGCGGAATCGGCGGATGGGCCTACCCCATCGGATACTGGAACACCTTCGGTCTCGGACTCTACGGTGGAGGCTGTGGACTCGGCATCCCCTTCGGCGGATTCTTCTACTGCTAACCACACTCACGCAACCGCCGCGTTCGCCGCCTCGTCACCAACGCGCGCACAATTTGTCTTGCTCAACTTATGGGTCTGCCAGCTTCCTTCCTTTCACTTCCAACAACGCAACACCACCAGATAGCTACAGAAACTTGACCCAAATAACAACAACAACAACAACAACACATGAGTACACAATTCGTCCATTTCTATGCCAGCACGATCTCGACGTCAAAAACGCACTCACCCTTCTTCACCTTGTTTTCTTTTCTTTCCCTTCTTTGTTTTCCTTTCCTCTGATTGTTTATTTGCTTGCTTGCTTGCTTGCTTCAGCGATCTTCCAACACCACGATACAACACCAAAGCGCATACACTGCCAGCCGCCCGGATACAAAACCGAACACCAGAAGATCGCAATGCAATGCTCTCGCTCGTCCCATGCATTCATATACCCGTCATCGCCAAAACCAATAAACCAGCGACCGCATCAACTTGCCTCACCACTCGTTAGTCACTTGCTCACTTGCCTCGATTTGCCTCGACGGCCAGATGGATGGATAGATGCATAGATGGATAGATGGATGGATACTGACGCTCGGGTCAAAAGCCAAGCAGCAAGACGTTTCTGCTCCCACGACAAGAAAAATACCTCGCCTCGCTCCACAGCACCAGTATTCGGCACACCACAAGCCACTCCACTCATTCTCACAACGCAACTCGCTCGCAACCAACCAACCAAGTACCAACGTCGACAACTGCAACAACAACAACAACACCGACAACGACAACGACAACGACACCACCAACCACAACCATGAAGTACGCCACCACGCTCGCCATCGCGGCCGTCCTCGCCATCAACGACACCTTGGCTTCCGACCTAGCTCCTGCTGCCAACGCCAACGCCGTCGTCCCCTCCCCACTAGAAGCCCTCGAAGCCGCCAAAAAGATCGACTTGCCGCCAGGCGTCACGCTCACCGGCACCGTCGACACCATCAGTGAACCAGCAGCGTCAGCCAAGAAGAAGAGCGGTGAAGCTGCTGCCACGGAGGCCGACGACGCCGAAACCGACCTCGATCATGCCAACCACCAAGAATGGTTCGGCAGAGGTGGATGGGGAGGTTGGGGAGGCTTGGGAGGTTGGGGTGGCTGGGGAGGATGGGGTGGTTGGGGACCATACCGCTTCGGATTCTCCTGCGGCGGAATCGGCGGATGGGCCTACCCCATCGGATACTGGAACACCTTCGGTCTCGGACTCTACGGTGGAGGCTGTGGACTCGGCATCCCCTTCGGCGGATTCTTCTACTGCTAACCACACTCACGCAACCGCCGCGTTCGCCGCCTCGTCACCAACGCGCGCACAATTTGTCTTGCTCAACTTATGGGTCTGCCAGCTTCCTTCCTTTCACTTCCAACAACGCAACACCACCAGATAGCTACAGAAACTTGACCCAAATAACAACAACAACAACAACAACACATGAGTACACAATTCGTCCATTTCTATGCCAGCACGATCTCGACGTCAAAAACGCACTCACCCTTCTTCACCTTGTTTTCTTTTCTTTCCCTTCTTTGTTTTCCTTTCCTCTGATTGTTTATTTGCTTGCTTGCTTGCTTGCTTCAGCGATCTTCCAACACCACGATACAACACCAAAGCGCATACACTGCCAGCCGCCCGGATACAAAACCGAACACTAGAAGATCGCAATGCAATGCTCTCGCTCGTCCCATGCATTCATATACCCGTCATCGCCAAAACCAATAAACCAGCGACCGCATCAACTTGCCTCACCACTCGTTAGTCACTTGCTCACTTGCCTCGATTTGCCTCGACGGCCAGATGGATGGATAGATGCATAGATGGATAGATGGATGGATACTGACGCTCGGGTCAAAAGCCAAGCAGCAAGACGTTTCTGCTCCCACGACAAGAAAAATACCTCGCCTCGCTCCACAGCACCAGTATTCGGCACACCACAAGCCACTCCACTCATTCTCACAACGCAACTCGCTCGCAACCAACCAACCAAGTACCAACGTCGACAACTGCAACAACAACAACAACACCGACAACGACAACGACAACGACACCACCAACCACAACCATGAAGTACGCCACCACGCTCGCCATCGCGGCCGTCCTCGCCATCAACGACACCTTGGCTTCCGACCTAGCTCCTGCTGCCAACGCCAACGCCGTCGTCCCCTCCCCACTAGAAGCCCTCGAAGCCGCCAAAAAGATCGACTTGCCGCCAGGCGTCACGCTCACCGGCACCGTCGACACCATCAGTGAACCAGCAGCGTCAGCCAAGAAGAAGAGCGGTGAAGCTGCTGCCACGGAGGCCGACGACGCCGAAACCGACCTCGATCATGCCAACCACCAAGAATGGTTCGGCAGAGGTGGATGGGGAGGTTGGGGAGGCTTGGGAGGTTGGGGTGGCTGGGGAGGATGGGGTGGTTGGGGACCATACCGCTTCGGATTCTCCTGCGGCGGAATCGGCGGATGGGCCTACCCCATCGGATACTGGAACACCTTCGGTCTCGGACTCTACGGTGGAGGCTGTGGACTCGGCATCCCCTTCGGCGGATTCTTCTACTGCTAACCACACTCACGCAACCGCCGCGTTCGCCGCCTCGTCACCAACGCGCGCACAATTTGTCTTGCTCAACTTATGGGTCTGCCAGCTTCCTTCCTTTCACTTCCAACAACGCAACACCACCAGATAGCTACAGAAACTTGACCCAAATAACAACAACAACAACAACAACACATGAGTACACAATTCGTCCATTTCTATGCCAGCACGATCTCGACGTCAAAAACGCACTCACCCTTCTTCACCTTGTTTTCTTTTCTTTCCCTTCTTTGTTTTCCTTTCCTCTGATTGTTTATTTGCTTGCTTGCTTGCTTGCTTCAGCGATCTTCCAACACCACGATACAACACCAAAGCGCATACACTGCCAGCCGCCCGGATACAAAACCGAACACTAGAAGATCGCAATGCAATGCTCTCGCTCGTCCCATGCATTCATATACCCGTCATCGCCAAAACCAATAAACCAGCGACCGCATCAACTTGCCTCACCACTCGTTAGTCACTTGCTCACTTGCCTCGATTTGCCTCGACGGCCAGATGGATGGATAGATGCATAGATGGATAGATGGATGGATACTGACGCTCGGGTCAAAAGCCAAGCAGCAAGACGTTTCTGCTCCCACGACAAGAAAAATACCTCGCCTCGCTCCACAGCACCAGTATTCGGCACACCACAAGCCACTCCACTCATTCTCACAACGCAACTCGCTCGCAACCAACCAACCAAGTACCAACGTCGACAACTGCAACAACAACAACAACACCGACAACGACAACGACAACGACACCACCAACCACAACCATGAAGTACGCCACCACGCTCGCCATCGCGGCCGTCCTCGCCATCAACGACACCTTGGCTTCCGACCTAGCTCCTGCTGCCAACGCCAACGCCGTCGTCCCCTCCCCACTAGAAGCCCTCGAAGCCGCCAAAAAGATCGACTTGCCGCCAGGCGTCACGCTCACCGGCACCGTCGACACCATCAGTGAACCAGCAGCGTCAGCCAAGAAGAAGAGCGGTGAAGCTGCTGCCACGGAGGCCGACGACGCCGAAACCGACCTCGATCATGCCAACCACCAAGAATGGTTCGGCAGAGGTGGATGGGGAGGTTGGGGAGGCTTGGGAGGTTGGGGTGGCTGGGGAGGATGGGGTGGTTGGGGACCATACCGCTTCGGATTCTCCTGCGGCGGAATCGGCGGATGGGCCTACCCCATCGGATACTGGAACACCTTCGGTCTCGGACTCTACGGTGGAGGCTGTGGACTCGGCATCCCCTTCGGCGGATTCTTCTACTGCTAACCACACTCACGCAACCGCCGCGTTCGCCGCCTCGTCACCAACGCGCGCACAATTTGTCTTGCTCAACTTATGGGTCTGCCAGCTTCCTTCCTTTCACTTCCAACAACGTAACACCACGCGTTTACCACCACATAGCTACAGAAACTTGACCCAAATAACAACAACAACAACACATGAGTACACAATTCGTCCATTTCTATGCCAGCACGATCTCGAAGTCAAAAACGCACTCACCCTTCTTCACCTTGTTTTGTTTTCTTTCCCTTCTTTCCTTTCCTTTCCTTTCATCTGCTTGCTCACTTGCTTGCTCGTTTGCTTGCTGCTTGCTCACTTGCTTGCTCGATTGCTTGCTTGCTTGCTCGATTGCTCACCTGCTTGCTCGCTCGCTTGCTTCAGCGATCTTCCAACACCACGAAACACCAAAGCGCATACACTGCCAGCCGCCCGGATACAAAACCGAACACCAGAAGATCGCAACACAATGCTCTCGCTCGTCCCATGCATTCATATACCCGTCATCGACAAAACCAATAAACCAGCGACCGCATCAACTTGCCTCACCACTCGTTAGTCACTTGCCTCGACTTGCCTCGACTTGCCTCGACGGCCAGATGGATGGATAGATGCATAGATGCATAGATGCATAGATGGATGGATACTGACACTCGGGTCAAAAGCCAGGCAGCAAGACGTTTCTGCTCCCACGACAAGAAAAATACCTCGCCTCGCTCCACAGCACCAGTATTCGGCACACCACAAGCCACTGCACTCATTCTCACAACGCAACTCGCTCGCAAGCAACCAAGCAAGTACCAACGTCGACAACTGCAACAACAACACCGACAACGACAACGACAACGACACCACCAACAGCAACCACAACCATGAAGTACACCACCACGCTCACCATCGCGGCCGTCCTCGCCATCAACGGCGCCTTGGCTTCCGACCTAGCTCCTGCTGCCAACGCCAACGCCGTCGTCCCCTCCCCACTAGAAGCCCTCGAAGCCGCCAAAAAGATCGACTTGCCGACAGGCATCACGCTCACTGGCACCGTCGACACCATCAGTGAACCAGCAGCGTCAGCCAAGAAGAAGAGCGGTGAAGCTGCTGCCACGGAGGCCAACGACGCCGAAACCGACCTCGATCATACCAACCACCAAGAATGGTTCGGCAGCGGTGGATGGGGAGGTTGGGGAGGCTTGGGAGGTTGGGGTGGCTGGGGAGGATGGGGTGGTTGGGGACCATACCGCTTCGGATTCTCCTGCGGCGGAATCGGCGGATGGGCCTACCCGATCGGATACTGGAACACCTTCGGCGTCGGACTCTACGGCGGAGGCTGTGGACTCGGCATCCCCTTCGGCGGATTCTTCTACTGCTAACCACACTCACGCAACCGCCGCGTTCGCCGCCTCGTCACCAACGCGCGCACAATTTGTCTTGCTCAACTTATGGGTCTGCCAACTTCCTTCCTTTCACTTCCAACAACGTAACACCACGCGTTTACCACCACATAGCTACAGAAACTTGACCCAAATAACAACAACAACAACACATGAGTACACAATTCGTCCATTTCTATGCCAGCACGATCTCGAAGTCAAAAACGCACTCACCCTTCTTCACCTTGTTTTGTTTTCTTTCCCTTCTTTCCTTTCCTTTCCTTTCCTTTCATCTGCTTGTTCGCTTGCTTGCTCGTTTGCTTGCTCGTTTGCTTGCTCGATTGCTTGCTCGCTTGCTTGCTCGCTTGCTTGCTCGATTGCTTGCTCGATTGCTTGCTCGATTGCTCACCTGCTTGCTCGCTCGCTTGCTTCAGCGATCTTCCAACACCACGAAACACCAAAGCGCATACACTGCCAGCCGCCCGGATACAAAACCGAACACCAGAAGATCGCAACACAATGCTCTCGCTCGTCCCATGCATTCATATACCCGTCATCGACAAAACCAATAAACCAGCGACCGCATCAACTTGCCTCACCACTCGTTAGTCACTTGCTCACTTGCAGCTTCACTGCCTCATTCGTGCTCTCTTTGCACTGTTTGCAAGAAGTTATCAATTTCTTGTGCGCGGATGAGAGCGTGCCGTAATATTTCTCGAAGATTCCGCTCGAGGCGCCTCGGCGTACAATGCACCGCCACATGCTGAGCTGTATGCTGCGCGCACCTTCCTGAGCACTCGACGATCTGCAAGCTCGCTCCCCGCATTCGCTCAATTACCCAGCTACCTTGAGCAAGTTTCGTTTGGCGCATGTTGCGCGCCAAAACGCAAACGAAACGAGAATGATGGTCAAATCAACTGTGTTTCAAACAAACCGCACATTCGTGTCTGCTACACAATTAACCAATACCGTGCATTTGAAGGCAGATCACTTGCCAAGTGCAAGCGTCCTATTCATTATTTATGGTTCGACAAACGTTACTTACGGCATTGAAGTCATCTATCTGAGACTCAAGTGGCTCATGAGAGCCTCTCGAGCGGTTGCCAGGAATGCGACCACAAGTTTATCGATCGGTCCATTTGCTGCGTCGACGCTCGTCGCTGATGACGGCAATCGGATCTCAACTGGAGCACCGCCGTCGAGAAGCGAGAGCTTGAGGTCGCTGAAGCAATTCGTCAGAAAATACTCGACAGTGAATTCCAGGGACAGGAGGACGATGCGAAGCGTCGAGTCCACGTCAATTTGCTCTTGCACCATGAAGAACACGCGCGAGAAATCAATTGGATCGTATTCTAGGACTGCAACAAACAAAACGCAACAATCGTTTAGGTCAGCATTCAAAGAATGCTTCTGTTGCTGTCATGGAGTTACAAGGTAATGGATAGAGCTTACCGATGACTTTGGCGCGTAGCTCCTTGATGAAATCTTTTCGCTTCGTCCATCGCGGTGCAAAACTCTGTAAACGTCACCAGAGCAACACAAAGTTTTACAATTCGTTAGATGCGTGCAACAGGGAATGCGATGCACTTGGTTTCCGCCTACCTCTTGGCACGATGAGAGCACTTGAACAGACGAAAGGTGCTGCTGTGGCGCGGGTGTTTGCGTGACTTGGCTTGAAAGTTTCAAGCTTTCTGGCCAGTCTATAGCCATGGAGGACGGACACCACGCGCTTGGATTTTGGTTGCAATCGTATGTGATACTCAGTACAGGTTTGTCCAAGTCGTTGGTTAGATTCGGGTGGCGGAATGCGTCGGGCAAATAAATGGACCATGCGTCTTCTTCAGCAGCAAGAATGGTACTTGCATCCCACTGTGCACCGGCAAACAGCGGGAGCACAAACTGTACAAACACGCGACCGGTTTCTTTTGCTGTCGTCACGAGCACTTCCAGACCAGGATGGTGCTGAAGCATTTCGAGTTCGAACGCTGCTTGCTGGCAAGATGAAGATCGCAGACACTACAGAGTAAAATGCACCATCGTCAACTTGTCGTGATCCAATACAGTGGGCATCACAGTGCATCACTCGCAGGAAAAAAGTAGTTACATCTTACCTGGGTTTGAGTCGCGTAAAATTGAGCTGTCAGCTCTTCGACAAGTGGCTCTAATATGCCACATATCGCGTCTTCTATAGGGAGTTGCTGGCCAGACGTAACAGCGATATTTGCACACACTTTTTCGTCAAACATAGCTGCTGCTGGCGTGTTTGATTGATTGTCGAAGCGCACTGGTAGCAGCTCGTTGTTGCCTCCATCTGCAGATCTTTCGATGTGCGAGCTGATCGATTGCACTACAGACACAACCAACACCAGCTTGTTATGCTTACTGCAACAGTACAGCGTATGTAGCGCTGACGTGTATTCACCAGCCTTTGCTTCGAAAGACCTGGTCCTGGCACGAAATGTCCACTCGACCACACACCCGCGCGACTTGCGCATACGGAACCTCGAGATACACTTTCCACGCACGCGACTGCGTTTGCTGCGGCGTGGAGACTGCAGCGCGTGCGCCACCGCGTTCTGCCACACGACGCACATCAGTACGAGACGCAGTGCGTCCGTACACGTCCACTCGCTGCGCGCAGCGTCGACGCAATCGGGATTCCACGTCACCCCACTCCACCATTGCTCTTCAATGCTCTCATTTCGTCGATGTGTGATGTCCGTTTGTCCCTAAAATACCTCTCTAAACGCTAAACTAGGATGCATCCTATATTAAGGTGGCCAAATTGATTTCTGGCACCACATGCTGAGGTTGAGGTTGCACCACACACACAGATGACAAAGGAAGCCTGGTCTCCCACACGAACGAAACTACAGAAAGCGCGATGTTGATGCCGTCCCGACTGACCGCCATAAAGAAGAAGAAACAACAACAAAAAAAAGAAAATAATACGCGCACAGTATGATATGGCACCATTTTGACAGCCGTCCACTCTGAGTGATGTGGGCAGACACTTTCAGATGAAGAAGGTGCATAGCTCAGCAGCTCATTTGCAAAGCCCAACTGCCCAGAAAACGCCAGTCTCGCGCTTCCAAAAAAAGTACTGGTGTGCCTCGCTCAAGTATCGTTTCGTGGCTTCATGGAGCCACAGTGATCTGCAAGCATGAAAAATCCTACCTTGACATCAAAGCAAGGTCTAATTATTGCATTTTGTGTAGAACACGGTATATACAGCTCTCAGTAGCCAGATTTTTCATGTGTTATGTACATTCTTTTGGCATTTCGGCTCTTTCTATCACGTATCACTTGTGAGAGGGTCGAGTGATGGTCGGCGTCACCCTACGAAAGAAACCTCGCAGGAAAAAAGGGGGAAGGGGGGGAAAGTGGCTCTGAAGTAACACAAGCCAAACTAAAGAAAGAAAGCAAGCGGCAGCACGCGCGTGTGGGTGAGTGCGGAAGGAAGAAGCAAAGCGAGGAAGCAAGGCGACGACACGTACGACGCTCCGACCGGCCCACAGGTGCGTTCGCTTGTATCTATCTCTGTGGGCGTATTTGTGTGTGTATGGGGTGCTCGTCTCCCCTCTGCTCTTATCTCCCCCTCCCTCTTCGCAATGATGCCGTGAAGGTGTGTCGTCACTCGCACACAACAACGTACATGAGTATGGGGCGAGGGGGAGAGGAAAGGGGGAGAGCGTTCATATTAGAGAGTACACGTGTGGTGCTTGACACCTAGCGGCCTTGACGATTTGCTTTATTTGATGAGGAGCGAGGGGAATGTGACATGGATTAACACTTGTGTGAGGGCGATGCGGGGGATGGATGCGAAAAGCTAGTATGTGTGTGGGATTTTATTCTTGGATGGGACTGCGCTTTATATGGAGTGTGTGTGTGTGAGTGCACGTGGAGAGCTTGCCTTCACAAGGCGATGTATATGTTGTGCGATTGCTGGTTGATGCGTTTGCCTTTGAGGGACGGGAATTGCCACTTTCAAGAACAGGATCAGAAATCTAACTGTTCATGACGTGTGGTTTTATTTGGCAATAGGTCGACTACTAGTATCCGATACGCTTTTTTTTTTTCTGTCTGGAAACGTTGGACTTGTGAATGCGCTTTGAGCAAAAGTAATCACGGACCAGTGTGTTTCTTGCGAGTGCTGATCCCGGGAGCGTGTGAATTTCCGCCGGAAAACAACTCCCTTCATCCTGAAAAGCAATGAAGGGGATGCTTCAAACAGTCAAACGCAAATTAAGTAATACCGGAGAACATTTAGGAGTCCCTTCTCCCGATCGGATGGACGTCGACGGACCAAAGCTCGCTACTGGCGTCAACGGAGGAATCAGTGCTGGGGCGTCTTCTCCAGTGGGGGAAGTCGCTCGATCCGATGTCTCGTTGCCGAAACGTGAGCGCCGCCGCTCATTTTTGGCTCGCAACCAAAAGATCCAGGCGCTGAAGGATTTGCCGCACTTGAAAGACACATCGCTGCAACGACGAGAGGTACGTCTTTGTATCTAACTCTTGTCCTATTGCGTTATTCTGTGGCTTACCTTTCGTATACTATTTTACTAGGCTCTTTTCCAGCAGAAGCTCGAACTGTGCTCGGTGATCTTCAACTTTGATGACCCAACGTCAGACAAACGGTAAGTGAACCTACTATTCGTTCACAGCGTTTAATTACTTGTCTCTGACGATTGCAATGGCGTAAACCTTTGTAGTGGCAAGGATTTGAAGCGTCAGACCTTGCTTGAGCTCGTGGATTACGTGAATAACCCAGGTGGTCAGAAGATCTTCACGGAAGCTTTGATGCCTGATATCATGGCTATGGTGGTATGTTGGCATTATAGCTCAGCTATTTCATTGGCGTAGGTCTATGCATTCCTGACGTCAGTTGTTTCTGCATTTTCCTATTTAGTCTGCCAACATTTGCCGTTCGTTGCCACCACAAACGGAAGACTTTGACCCTGAAGAAGATGAACCGGTGTTGGAAGCGTCGTGGCCTCATCTTCAAGTTGTATATGAATTCTTTTTGCGCTTTATCGTGTCTGGGGAAGTGAACGCCAAGGTACTGTCTGTTATCTTGCTTGATCCGTAATCACAGATTTGTCGTTTCTGACATTCTGCCTTTATGCTAAAGGTGGCGAAGAAGTTTGTCGACCAGAAGTTCTGCTTATCGATCATCGAGCTCTTTGACAGTGAAGATCCTCGTGAGCGGGACTACCTGAAGACAATCTTGCATCGCATCTACGGCAAGTTCATGTCCCATCGGTCGTTTATCCGTAAGGCGATCAGCAATGTGTTCTACCGCTTCGTGTACGAAACCGAGCGTCACAATGGTGTTGGCGAGTTGCTGGAGATTCTGGGAAGTATCATCAACGGTTTTGCCATGCCACTGAAGGCTGAGCACTTGCAATTCCTCGTGCGTGCGCTGGTTCCATTGCACAAGCCGAAGTGTGTGTCCATGTACCACCAGCAGCTGTCCTATTGCATTACGCAATACGTAGAGAAAGATCCGGAGACGGCAGTGCCTATCATTCAAGGTATCCTCCGCTTCTGGCCGTGGTCGTGCTCGTCGAAGCAAGTGATTTTCCTGAACGAACTGGAAGAGATTTTGGAGTTGATGGGGAGTGACCAGTTGCAGCAAGTGCACAAACCCCTTTTCCAAGCGTTAGCGAAGTGGCTAGGAAGTCAGCATTTCCAGGTCTCGGAGCGCTCGCTGTTCCTGTGGAACAACGAGCATTTGGTGAACAATGGCTGCCTCAGCAAACAGCACGCGCATTTGATTTTGCCGGTCATCTATGGACCGCTCCACAGAAACTCTCTCGGTCACTGGAACACGACTGTCGAAGGCCTGGCACAGGTGTCTATTATATCACTCCCCTTGTTGCATTTTTCTTTGTGCTTGTGTCTAACTTGACTTTATTACTTTTGCATCACAGAATGTCTTGAAGCTGTACATGGACTACGACATGGCGTTGTACGATCAATGCGCTAAAGATTATTCCATGAAGGAGCAATCGTTGAACGAGAAGAAAGAAAAAGAGGAGGAGAAGTGGCGGAAAATAGAGAGTATGGCTGCAATGAAAGCGGCATCAGCGTCAAGCTAAGCAAGCCATCGCCACCTCAACTTCGGACAGCAGAGATGCCAACGAGACAAACATCTGAATTACAAAAGAGATAAAAATGAAGACCAAAGACAGAAAGAGAGAGTGTGGAGAGCAGACCAAGGAGTGGGCGACCTGGCAGAATGGGGAGTCCTTTCTGTCCGTCAGCGTTACGACGGGTACACTGCCGCGCATGTATGAGGATTCTATAATCGGGTTGTGTGCAACAACCGAATTCTGTAGGCAAGTGGTTGTAGTAGACACAGGAAGAGAACGAATTGCATATTTTGAAAAAGGCGGCTTGTGTCTTGTGTATGCGGAACGGAACGGACTGCATTTGGATTGATTTTGGCGTTATTTACTTTGTGCGCACAGACAGAGAGCGAAGTGCCTAGGACGCCAAGCAGATCCACACAAAGCCAAGCAAATGCTCGGCGAGCGTTTCAAGAACAACGTCGGATGAAAACCATTTTCGTTTTCCTTAGGCAAGTGATAATGTGGCTCAAAATGAACAAATTATCCTTCAAAAATGCGTAAAACCCACCATATCCTGCACCACCACCTTTCAAAAAGACGCCATTTGTCTGTCAATTTCCCACCATTTTGACCACAATCCAAGTGTCGAGACGTGTTGTAACGCGTTTCTTTGTGTATGTGTGTCGCCACCATCGGGTCCGAACGTCCCGAATACGAATGCACAAAGATCGGAACGCGAGGGACCGCCCTCCACCACCCCAAATGTCACCGCACCAGTGAATTCGAGCATCCCTGCGAGTGGCTTGGAGCAAAAGCAGCGGATCGGGGGACTCTTCTTAAGATCGACGGACAACATGGTGCGCGTGCTCATCCGCCCGGTGCTCTCGGGTGCGTACCACATACACACACAGGCGCATGCTCATATATTAAACATCGGGGGACGAGGCGGCGCTATGGCTGCAGCGGTGGAGACGCAGACGTCGCTCCGTCCTCTGCAGCTCCATCCTCTCTGCTTGCGTCTTGGCGCTGCTGGCAAACAACATGGACACTGACTTGATCTTTTTATCTGTCTATTGCGACGTCTATGGCTGCTGTATCTACGTTGTGTGTGCACTGGATGGCGATTTTTGCTGGTTGGATGGTTTGATTCGTTTGAGTAGCATTGAGCCGTTCTGGTGCTCCAAAGAGCATCGCGTTGCGCGTGTCTGCTCACAATGCGCTGACGTTCCCATCGGCGGGAAGCGACAATGCTGTCGTGAGCGTTCGCATGTTCTCCTCGAAGAAGGACAAGAAAGGTATGTTGCTGGTGTGCCGCTTGTTGTTCTCCATATTGTGCTATGCACAAATCATTGTAGCTTTGTTGCGCATTACCATTAGAGCCGTGCTAATACCGTCGTTGGATGCTAAACTAGGCCTTGAAAAGAAGTCTCTGCACGACAAGTTTGATGAGGATCCAGACGTCACTGAGATCCCAGCCGAAGTGCAGTACTTGAGCGAAGAAGAGCTCAAGGCGCTCGACGAAGAAGAGTTCGACGAGGATGACATCGTCGTTGTGGACAGTGACGATGAGTTCGACGAGGACGAGGACGAGGACGAGGATGAAGAAGGCATGAGCGTCGAAGAGTGGGCCGAGAAATTTGAACGTGAGGTCGCGGAGTGGGACCAAGAAGATGGCGAAGGTGGTGCTGTCGAAGCCGGTGAACTCGAGGACGACAGACTCTACATCGTAAGCACTAGGCGCCTGTGACTGCTTGCTATAGAGAACCTTTGAGCTAATGAGTTGATTGATGGTGCGTGTAGGAAATGCCTGGTTACGATGCGTCGTTGAGCCTCGCTGAAGGCAGCATCGAGAACAACGACCAAGAAGGATCAGACCCGTTCGCGAACTGGGACCAAGGCGACGCGTAAGTGGGAGTGCTCTTTTTTTACACGTCTGAATGCAAATGCACACAGCATGCCTCTAACCTCCTTCTACAACCCACAATTCTTGCAACAGTGTGACGCCAGAGATGCTCAACTGGATGCTCCCAGCTGACAAGCGGCGACCATTCTCGAAGGGCAAGGACAAGCCATGGAAGTACTTTGTCAATGCCAACCACTCTGATGTGGTTGAATTGGCTTTGGTACGTGACTTTGCATTCACATTTACGTATTAATTCTTCTGCACAACACGAGAAACTAATCTTCTTTCTCCCTGTTAGGACGTCGACCTTCTTCGTATGTTCATTTCGCCAACGGGACGAATCCGTCCTCGCCGTTTCACGGGGCTCACCGCCAAGCAACAACGTAAACTAGCACAGGCGGTGAAGATCTCGCGTCAATTAGCACTGCTGCCATACCTGTCGCGATACCCAGAGCCCTCACCAGAGCAGTGGAAGGCCATGGAAGAGGAAGATATCGCCAAGATGATGGCTGAGATCGCCAATAGTGACGGCAAGGAAGTGGTGGAGGACGACGACGAGGATTTTGACGAGGACATGGAATATGATTAGACACCAACCACACAAACACACACGCAGAGCTGCAGAAACCGACACAAACAAATAGAAACACGAGGCCACTTTCGTTTGCACAAGTGCTGTAACTCATGTGCTCATCATATCCAAAGTTTTCATCCCAAGTCGATTGTTGTGTCATTTTTGACTTGGATTCAGTATAGGTCGAAGGATCGAGGATCTGTGACAGCATTAGTCTGACGATGCATTTAGGTACGATTTGTGCGATCCACTCATTCATTTAAGTACGAAATGAACACCTCCATTTTGGTGAAATGCTTTGACGACAATCCTGCATGTGAATATGGAGACGGAATTTCGTTGGCACATGCAATCGAAGAGCAAGAAGAAGCGAAATAATGACGTACTTATATATACTGTAGAAAACAATGATGCAGAAAGACAACGAGCACATCGGAGTGGACTCAGACAACCAACAACAGATTCGCCACTGGACTCGACAGGCTGTTGTTCCGATGGCTGGCGACTTGAGCACGCAGCGCACAACTCTTTCAGCGAAGGTTCTCAAGGCGGCCACCGCGACTCGGCTCCTGGACTGTGTGCGATTTGTTTTGTTGGTTTGTGTTTGTGATGACGCCGCTGCCTTTTCCACTCCGGTGAACCTCAAACGCTCATCTGTGTCAAGACACACAGGAGCTTTATTCCGAGTCACTGTTGTCCTGGGATTTCTTCTTCTTCTTCTTCTTGGACTTCTTCTTTTCCGGAGACTCCCCGGCGTCTGCTACTGCTGCGTCCTCGGCATCGCGTTTGTTCTTCTTCTTCTCCTTCTTCTCCTTCTTCTCCTTCTTCGCTTTCTTGCGCGCCGACTCCTCGTCTTCATCGTCCGACTCCTTCGAAACTTCTTCAATGAGAGGCTTCTTCTCGGCGACTGGAGCGTCAGTCTTCTTGTACAATTCCGTCACATCAGCTGGCGTGTTCTCGTTCACCTTGCCGAACTTGCCGATCTTGCCCTCCTTCACAAGACCCTTGACCTTCTGCGCCATTGGACCCAGTCCCCAACGACGTGGGTACGTGTCACGCTCCATGATGACACGCTTGATCTTGGCGACAACGCCATGGTCGCACGTGGCCATGACGGCAGTCGTCATCTGAGCGATACCGACGGCAATGGCTTCACCCTTGGTGGTCATTAGCACAACTTCCTCACCAATGTCGATGTCATCAGCGAAACGCAAAAGACCTGGCACCATGAACTTGGCACCGTAGCAGATGGCGTTGACCGAGCTGTCCTTGACGACAATACGCTTGTACGTCGTCAAAAGCACTTCAAGTGGACGCACGATGCGGCGCAAGTATGACTCATCCTTGTATGTGTCGTATTGGTACTGGGCATCCATCACATCGTGCATGGTGACCATCGAGTCGCTCTCGCCGAGCACACCCGAGCGCACACGACGCAGTTCTTGCATGTGGCCACCCACACCGAGCACCAGACCCAGGTGAACACAGAGCGTACGGATGTAGGTACCAGCCTCACAGCTCACCCAGAAGACACCAAGGTTGCGCTCCTGGTCATACTCAATGAGCTTGCTCTGGTAGATGGTACGGATACGAAGCTGACGCTTGACGGCCGAGATAAGAGGTGGACGCTGGAAGAGTGCACCTGTGAGGGTCTCAATAGCACGCGCGAGCTTGGCTTGGCCGTCGATGGCGCTGTGAAGGCGCACGACAGCAACGTACTCCTTACCAGCACCTTGTTGCGCCTTCACCAGACGAGTCGCACGGTCAATGCACACAATCAAACAACCCGTAACCTTTGGATCCAAGGTACCCGAGTGACCAGTCTTCTCGACGCGCAGGATGCGGCGGATCCACGCGACGACTTCGTGGGAACTTGGGTTCGCTGGCTTGTCCAAGTTGATCACACCGTAGCGCACGTAGTCGCTGATGTTGCGCTTCAACGGGGACGTGCTCGATGGGATCGGCGTGTAGTGGCCCGTGCGTACATTCAGCAGGTTGTAATTCTTGAGCAGCAGCGGCCACTTGGACGTGTCGAGCTTCGGTGCTGCGCTCTCAGGCGCGATGAGGTCCTTGCCGTCGGACGACTGCGTCACGGCGGACTCGTCTACGGACGTCTTTCGCTTCTTCTTCTTCGACTTCTTCTCGATCTCCGACGCCACCATCTTGAGCTCTCTGTGGTCAATCAGGCAGGACACGTGCAGACGTAGACGCACAGGAGCTGCTCAACAGAAATGGCGCAAAGCGACACCAGTCACACCTGCTTGTTTCTATGGCTGGCTGCGAGTTTCGTTGGCTCACGGCAGCTCTATAAACAGAAGCCAACGGTCCGGTTCAGCAAAATGGACCGGTTCAGAACACCACAAGTACGTATTCAGTGAAACAACTGAGTATCCCGTATCTAATGGATGCCAAATGCAGAAAACGGTATTCAACTTGCTGTGAATGCAGTGGAGCTTGAGATGACACCATGAATACGTATTTGGAGACCATATTTAAAACTCGTAATTATGGTCTCCCTTTTTGCACAACTTGGCTGGTAAAAAGGGCTAACCAGATAAGGTGGTTGCGTAAAGAGGGGGAAACCAACGATTGGGTGTTGTGTGTGAAAGGACTGCCGAAGAGCTCCAATCGTCGTCTTGGAAGGTATGGGCGGAAGTGATGAGGACGATGCAGCCTCTGTATGCAGCCTCTGCGTGCGCATACAATAGCACTGCGTGTATTAACGTGCCTCCTATTGTATCTTGTCTTTGCTGTATGCGCAGCCGAAACCACATCCGTGAGCCATGCGTCCGCTGAAGTATCATGAGCAGAAGCTGCTGCGCAAGGTCGACCTGCTCGAGTGGCGCAAGGAGAACAGTCTGCACGAGATCAAGGTGATCCGCCGCTACCGCCTGCCGGACCGCGAGCAGTACCACAAATACAACCGCCTCGCGGGCCACATCCACCGCGTCGTCGCGCGCCTGAAGAAGCGCCCCGCGGACGATCCGTTCCGCATCAAGACGACGGAGGCGCTGCTCGAGAAGCTGTTCAACATGGGGCTCATCCAGACCAAGAAGTCGCTCATGAAGGCTGAAGAAGTGAACGTGTCGGCTTTTTGCCGTCGCCGTCTGCCCGTCGTCATGGTGCGCGTCAAGATGGCCGAGAACATCAAGGAAGCCGCGACGTTCGTGGAACAGGGCCACGTGCGTGTCGGCCCGAGCGTCGTGACCGACCCCGCGTACCTGGTCACGCGCTCCATGGAGGACTTCGTTACGTGGGTCGACAGCTCCAAGATCAAGCGCACGATCATGAAGTACAACGACAAACTCGACGATTACGACTTGCTCGGCAACTAAGAAGCATGCGAGAGGTTTGACTCTTTTCAGTTTTCTTCTTGAGGAACTCGCAAAATGGCCAAGAAAAGCACAAGAGAAGGTTCGAAGCCAAGGCAACGACAGCACATTCAGAGACGCCCGACGTGAGCGATTGCGCACACATCTCGGTACGCTGCGTGCAATGGTTGCTTTGAGTTCTTCATGGGTGGCGTTGCGTGCACTTCCTGATCTCTCTCTCCATTTTATCATTAACGAAGCTACGAAATAGATTTTTGATGCACATTTTTGTTGACATTGTGTTGCTTTTCAGTGTGAGAGCAGCTTACTGTGCAATTTCCAAGCCCGCGTGCATTCCAAAGCAAGATGCTCCAAGACGACCTGACCATTCGGGACAGTGGTGGTTTCAATTGGAACCATCAAGGTACAAATTCGGCACATCAGTTTTGTTTCTTGCTGCTCTATTTTGGTTTACTAGCCTCTGCGTTCCGAGAACGCGCTGCCAGAGTGCCAAGATCCGTTCTTTGGCGCCATCCGACCCATCGCTGCGCAACGAGTGCTGTGCTTGCTGGCCGTTCCCTCCCAGCGCTTCATTTTCACTCGAGTGACTCACAAGGCTCCAGCTCCGTCCACACCAACCCATAACTCCAAGACAAAGCCACGACCTGAAGAGGAAACCATGCGCGGATCGATCTTGCGCCGCGTCGTGCTCGCGCTCTCGGCGTCCGTGGCTCTCTGCAGCTCGTTGTTTGCTGCTGCCCAGACCGAGCGCGTCGTGACGGAGACGGTAATCGGCACCATCTATCGGTACCCGACGTACGTCTCCGTGGACCAGTACAGTCTCTCGATCACGGCGGCGTCAGCGATCGTGGAATTCGACATCCTCTCGGTCGAGACCATGGACAACGTGACGTTCACGGACGTCAACAACGACTGCGACTCGGCGTACATTGACTCACAGATCTATTTGTTCAAGAAGGCGAGCGACGGGAGTCTGCAATTCATGGCCTCGAACGACGACGAAGGCGACGACTACAGCTCGTATTATGGACGCGGACGCCGCGATGGTTCGTTGAACACGCAGGATTCGTACCTGATCCGAAGACTGTCCAAGGGCGACTACGTGCTTGCCGTCGGACGCTACCCGCTGAATACTGCTAGCGCTGCCAAGGGAAAAAGCACCGAAGCCATCGACCAATTCACACCCTACGCGTGCCAGTCGCGCAAGGCAAGCTATGGAAACTACCGCATGACCGTGCGAAGCCAATCGACCGCGACGACAGGCATCATCAAGACGTATCCAAACTCGTACGTCAGCAATAGCTGCTCGGTCTCGGCGTCCGTGACCAGGGAGTGCGTCTTCCGACTCCCAGGGGACTACCGGAAAGCGATCACGAACGTGTGTAGCTACGATAAGACTGTCGTGTAAATGCTTCTCTCTCAGCTGGTGTGTGCATATTCCAGGTAACCAAAACCGAAACATATATCCTTATCATTTTGTGTATATACACTCTGTTGATGCCTTATCGTTTGTGTTACTGCTTCTCAGACTCGGCAGGTCTCGTGTTCTTGATGCACCACGACAGTCTGCGACCCTAGGTGAGGGACGACCGGCGGCCATATCGTGCCAGGCAGATCGAGAACCATTACCAAGAACTCTGTTACTGTCAGCGGAGATTGCTCACTGAGAACGTTGTTACCATCGCCACAAAGTTGGCGTCACAAACTCCCGGTTTTGAACGCTCTGCATTTGCAGTGCGTCCATACATGGATTTAGCTCTGGGCTTCATTGCTGCATGTGTATGCATGCAAAACTTGGATGCTTATTGCCTGAGTTTGCCAGCATCGGCCTCGGTGTTTGCTATTGAAAACAGCAGCATTTGGCTCGAAAGAAGCCACAAAGATTTATAACCGAGCAAACGCTCCACTGTATGTCGCGTCTCCCTTCTTTCGTCTCTATTTCCGACCCTGATAGAGGATAATGAGAAACAAATTCTCAGTGGTAACCAGAAGAAAAGAAGCCTTGCTCACTTCTCGCCAAACATGCTGCCACCTCACACAAACTCACCAGAAATCAGTGTGGCCGCAGGTAATGCATGGACACAAGCGCCTTCAACATTGTCTACAAGGTTACCGGATCCCACGATTATAAGATTAGGCTGTAATCATGGGATCTGGTAACCTTTGCCCACAATGTTGAGGTCTCTCGTGGCCATTTGTTTGTGCACTGTTTTATTCTGCCCGTCAGAACGCATCCTGATCAACACCAACAATTCATCATTACCTGCAGTTTCCAAAGATAATGTCGATGTTGCCCAGACATCAAGGTGTCAAACCACCAGAATTGACCCCCCCAAATAGCTCTAATGACAACGCTTCGCTAAAAAAACTTATCCGATCTCATAGATCTCGCACGTCTAATTCTCACCGTCCCAGCGTGATCTTGCTAGAAATAAGCTCGCCTTACTTACAGTGGATCTCTGCTACAGCTTCCAGGGAGAAGGAGCAAATGGATCCAGTCCACTGCTGCCCCGACCTCACCTGGCTTCATGGGCTTCATTCACACATTTGCCTTCAGCGAGAACAGCTCCTCCTTCCGTCTTTCCAAGTCCAAGCCACTTAATCACTATGGTCCAGATCGCCAAACTCCTCATTGGGTCAGCGCTCGCCACCTGCGCGCTCGTCGATGCCCACCCAGGCCAGCCGCAGCACGTCAAGACCACTGCCGAGCAAGCACACCATCGAATGCTCATGCAGAGCAACCAGCGAGCTCTTGCAGCGTGCGCCAACTCGGGCTATGCGCGCGAACTCCGCGACCGCACCATCGCGCGTCGTCTCGCCACGGTTGAGCAATTGCGTAACGAAGTTGCGGGCCGACGACGCCTCGCTGCCTCGACCGTACTGGGGAAGGACCACAAGAGCACCAGCGTCACGAGCACGACTGCTGATGCTGCAACGCTGCTCGGAACCACCCCCAAGTGCTTCCTCGAACCCGAGGTCACCCAGGGACCGTACTACGTCAGCGGTGAGCTCGTACGCACTGACATTAAGGAGACACAAAAGGGGATCGACTTGACTGCGGAGCTCCAAATCATCGACGTCAACACGTGCACCCCCGTCAAGGACTACTACGTGGACTTTTGGCACTGCAACGCCACGGGCGTGTACTCGGGCTCGTCGCCAGTGGCAACGGTAACAGCGCCGATCTGTCCAACGCGAACGCGACATTCCTGCGAGGACTCGCAGCGACGAACGCTGACGGCATTGTGGCCTTCAAGACGATTTTTCCGGGGCATTACACGTCGCGCACGACGCATATTCACGTACTCGGCTCCCACGACGGCACGCTCCAATCAAACAACACGTACACGGGCGGCAAGGTTGCGAGCGTCGGCCAGCTCTTCTTCGACCAGAGCCTCATCACGTCGGTGGAGGCGACGGACGTGTACAAGGTGAACACGCAAGCGATCACGCAAAACTCAGCCGACACGATCTTTGGTGAAGAAGTGGTGGGCGATTTTGACCCCGTGATGAACTACGCGCTGCTCGGCAACTCGGTGACGGACGGCATCTTTGCCTGGATCTCCACTGGCGTCAATCGGACGGTCTCCAAGACCGTTGCGGCTGCAGCGACTTTAACGGCAAACGGAGGCGTCGCGTCGTCGACGACGACCACTGGTGGTGGTGCTGGCGGTCCTCCCACGGGAGCACCAAATGGAGAACCGAACTCGACGACGCCTACCACAACGTCTACTGCAACGCCTACGACAACTCCTACGCCAACGCCATCGGCGACGACCAGCTCTGTGCCAGCAGCGGTCGCTGGATCGGTGCTCGCTAGTCTTATGATCTGTCTGAGCGCATTGCTTCTTCAGTAAGCTAAGCGATCATGCTTGCTCCGACTAAGCGACACATTAGACTACTGGACAAAAAACGAAGGCTATGATCGCAAACTTTCGAGAAGATAGCATGCAAATTTACTCATATATATGTATTTCTTATGGACCGAGGCAGACACTCTTATCACCTTAATGGAAAAGCATGGCACTCAGAATCGCGAGAGCGGCAACGGCGGCTGAACCAATGTGAGCGGATGTTCCACTTGGAATCGGGACTGCGCTCGCAGGCCCTCCTACGGCACCCCCGGCATTTCCACCCACAGCATCCGGACCTGTGCTGCTGCCATTGCTAGCGGACACTGGTCCCGTGACCCCCGCTCGCGCAGTGAGCGTTTCCGCAGCTGACACCTCGATCGAGGCAGTCATGTCGATGCCAACAGAGATCCACGCGAAGATGCCGTCAGCCACAGTGTCCCCGAGGAGGGTATACTCCATCACGGGGTCAAAGTCGTTGGCAGCAGACTGGGTGAAGATCGAGTCGTCTCGGTTCAAAGTGAGTCGTTGCTGGTTTGTCATGTACACGGGCGTGGCTTCCACCTCCGAGATGAGATCCTGGTCGAAAAAGATCTGGCCGACGTGCGAAACAGAGCCACCAGAGTACGTCTGGTTGGGAAGCAACGTGCCGCCGTGAGTTCCGAGGATGTGGACGTGGATTGCGCGACCGGTGTAATGACCAGGAAACTTGGTCACGAATGACACGACACCATTCGCATCCGTCGGAGACAGCCCTCGACCAAACGTATTGTCCCGGTTGCTGGTATCAGCGCGGTTTCCGTTGCCTCGCGCGACCACACCAGAGTAGACGCCTGTGGAGTTGCAGTGCCAGAAGTCGATGTACAGGTCCTCGACCGCAGTGCACGTGTTGACGTCGATGATCTGGAGCTCGGCGTAGAGATCGACGCCCGCTTGTTCTTCCCGGATATCGTTGCGGATGAACTCGCCGTTGACGTAGTATGGGCCTTCAGTCACCTCGGGTTCGAGGACGCACTTTGGGTCCGTTCCAAAGAGCGTCGCAGCGTCAGTGTTCCGAGTGATCCCACTGAGTGTCGACCGATGACTTGTCGCGAGTACCGTACTGGCACTCAATCGTCTGCGCGCCGCGACTTCGTCACGCAGTTTGTCGACGTGGGCAGCACGTCGCGAGATGGCTTGTTCCTTGAGCTTGCGGACGTGGGGCGAGTTCGCACATTCCTTCAGCGAGCGGTGCGCATTGGCCTGGAAAAGCGCTCGCTTCGCAGCGTCCACACCATGCTCCTGGTCGCGAGCTCCACGGTGTGCTGCGGCTGGAGCAACGACGAAGGCGAGCGACAGCACCGCGAGTAGCTGACGGAGAAGCACCATTGCTGGGAGGATCGGGAGGCAGCTTGGTGACGGCGAGATGCAAAATGGCGAGTGGCAGAAGAAGGAACGAGCAGCGTGATGAATCCTGAAAGGCTCCAGTCAAGCAAGCCATTGACGCGCGGCTTTTGCTGCATGGTAATCATCGGGCGGAGTGACTGGCTTCCTTTTCGTATGTGAGACCGCAACATCATAACCTTTTTATAGTTGCTTGAATGTAACCATTTGCCTTCTTATTTGTGGTTGATTGTGCGACATATTCACTATAAAGAGGCAGATCTTGACTGGATCCCACTGTTTGGATTTGCTCGGATGAAGCGAGAGGATCGTCTGGAAAAACCAAAATTAAACACGACGATCTGAGCAACAGCCGGATGGTGAAAAAGCACACACCGGTTGAGAAACAACAGCAGCAGCGAACTGTGAAACCACGCGATGCAACGACACGTCGCCAGTGGCCGACGCGATCTCTGGGATGGCAACCAATTGATACAACAGCTCCTTTACCAGAACCCCTCAACTTTTTCTCAGGTTTAACCTGAGCCCAAGGTGTTATAGTATATATCGTGCTGGCATGGAACATCACTTGAAGCGTCGTGTTTTCCCTCGTCTAGCAGAATCACATCCTTCGCGTGCACCAGAATGAATCAGTTCCGACTCCAGAGTCCCAATTCCCAGAGTTTCAGACAATCGTTTGTCCTCGCCTCCGGTACGCTCTCAGCTATGCACTCGACAACGAACCAGACATGGTGGACTCCCTCGTCACGATAGACGTAATCCTGTCGCGCTCCGCACATGAATGCTCAGCGTAGCTTGTAACACTAGCAGATTCTATTCATCGTAGATAGACTGCGTCCTTGTGGCTGAAGGAAGAGCCCAGCCTAACTTGCAAACAATTTGAGGTATCTTTACCCCTGAAAATGAGAAAAATACCACCAGCAAACTTCTATTTTGTGTGGAAAACTAAAATTCAAAAAGTGTTTTTGAATTTCAGTTCTGCACTTTTTTTCGATACTATTCTTCAAGGCTGCGTCCGAAGAATGCACAACCGACTAAGGTGCCCACTGTTCAGAATGAAAAATCAAAAACCTACTGCAACAACGATACTGTCATGCGAATGGACCCAGCGACAGTAGCTGCTGGTGCCGCTGGAGGCAACTGGAGACCCGCTGACTACCGTTGCCGCAGGGCTATTACTGTTGCTGTTACTGCTGGTATTGCTGCTGCCGGTGGTGGTGCTGGGCGTTTCAGGCGAAGTACGTTCATTAGCCCCTTTCATACCATCAGAGGCACCACTCGCTGCGACCATCGCTCGCAGTGAGCGTAGCTGCTGCCGACACCGTCTTGGAGATCGTCGTATCAACACCGATGGAGATCCACGCAAAGATACCGTCTTCGACCGAGTCCCCGAGGAGAACGTACTCCATGACAGGGTCAAAACCCGAAGCTGCCGACTCGCTGAGGATGGTGTCCGCCGAGTTGAGTGTGATGGACTGAGTGTTCACTGCGTACTTGGACGTAGCCTCCACTTCGGTGATAAGATCTTGGTCGAAGAAGATCTGGCCGACGTGAGCGGCTTTGCCTCCCGAGTAGGTCTTGTTGGCGAGCACGGTGCCATCGTGGGACCCAAGCACATGGATGTGTGTAGCACGGCCGGTGTAGTGTCCTGGGAAGGTCGTCGTGAACGACACGATCCCACTCGAGTCCGTCGGTGCGAGACCGCGGTTGAAAGTCTTGTCGATGTTGGTCGTGTCTTTGCTGTTGCCATTTCCTTCTGCGATTACGCCAGCGTAGACCCCTGTGGTGTTGCAATGCCAGAAGTCCACGTAGAGGTTCTGAACTGGTTTGAACGAGTTTATGTCGATCATCTGGAGGTCGACGTACAGATTGATTCCGGGCTGATTTCACGGATATCGTTGCAGATCAGCTCGCCACTTACGTAGTACGGTCCTTGGGTGACTTCGGGTTCCAAGACACACTTTGGAGTAGTTCCGAAGAGAACGCTTGGGCTTGAGGAGACACTTATCCCAGTAAGGTCGGACTGATGGTTCGTTGCAAGCACAGTTGCCGCAGTCAGCCGCCTGGTAGCTTGCTCTTGTTGTAGTTGCTCTACCTTCAGCATGCGCTGGTTATGGATTTGCTCTTGGAGCTTTCTGACATGAGGAGAGTTGGCACACGCTGCAAGGGATCTCTTGCTAGTCTCCACCAAAAGTCGTCGCTGTTCACTTGCAGTGACTGAATGCACATGGCTTGGTTCGTCGCCCGGGTGAGCTGATGTCAAGTTGGCAAGAGCAAAAGCACACAGTGCGATTGCGGTGAGGAAGTTGCCGATCTGAGCCATGGCTCGACAGGCAGTGTGCTGCAGCGCGTAGTTTACGTTTTGTACCCGCTAGAGGGAAACTGCAAAGTGATCTCCGTTCTCCTGACAACTTCTTTGGCCATGGCAGAGAACTTGAATTTGTCAGCGTATAACTTGACGTGCTTCTCCTCCCCAAACCAGCTGTTTTTAGACGCAGTGTATCGTTTCTATTCAAACGTTGATATTCCGCCATGACGCTGAAACAGCAACAAAAGAGCCACATTTAGCGACCAGGCAGAACAAATCTCATACCAAGTAACTGAAATCTACTGCCACTTTACTCTTGGCTTCAACGTTTCAGAAAATGAAAAATGGGAACCATCGTCAAGCACACGGACATTTAAACAATTGGACTTCATTTGAGATGGAAGAAAAACTTGCACGACTGTAACTGAATCAGCTGTCTCAACTACTTTAGTCGATCCAAATTCGCATCAAAAATGTAGTTGTATGCTTACAAGAACAGTCACCATGCTATCTCCACAATCGCAGGAATCGTTTTCCCGAGGGGAATATCTCACACCACAAAACACTCACTTCTTAGCTACACGCGACGAGATTGCACACACGCACTCGGAGCCGAGGTGGTCGATGCTTCCGAAGCGGCGGACGACGAGCTAGTGGTCGAAGCAGCAGTAGGAGCCGTCACTTCCGACGACGCAGGAGCACCGCTCACGCTTCCAGAAGGTGGTGGTCCCATGCTGCCGCCGCCGAAACCAGATCCGCTTGGAGGAGCTCCGCCCATGCTGCCCGATGGACCGTTGCCACCACCACCGCTCATACCGTTCGACGCGTTCATCACGCCACCGTCCGCCGTCAGCGTCGCCGCGCCAGTCACCGTCTTCGAGATCGTCATGTCGACACCAACCGAGATCCACGCGAACACGCCGTCTTCGATCGAGTCTCCGAGCAAAGCGTACTCCATGACCGGGTCAAATCCCGACGCCGTCTCCTCCGCGAAAATCGAGTCGGCCGAGTTGAGCGTGAGGGACTGCTTGTTGACGCTGTAGGCCGACGTCGCCTCCACCTCGGTGATAAGATCTTGGTCGAAGAAGAGCTGACCGACGCTCGCGGTCTTGCCCCCCGAGTACGTGTTGTTCGCGAGCACGGTGCCGTCGTGCTGTCCGAGGATGTGGATGTGGGTCGCGCGGGACGTGTAGTGGCCTGGGAACGTCGTGATGAAGTTGACGAGTCCGTCGGCGTCCGTTGGCGCGAGACCGCGGTTGAAGGTCTTGTCGACGTTGGTCAAGTCGGAGCTGTCGCCGTTGCCGCTCGCGACCACACCGGCGTAGACCCCCGTGGAGTTGCAGTGCCAGAAGTCGACGTAGTAGTCTTCCACGGGGGTGCACGTGTTGACGTCGATGAACTGGATCTCGGCGTACAGGTCGACGCCGGCTTGGGTCTCGCGGATGTCGTTGCGGATGAGCTCACCCGTGACGTAGTACGGTCCCTGGGTGACCTCGGGTTCGAGGATGCACTTGGGGTCGGTTCCGAAGAGCGTGGTTGGGTCCGTGTCCACGGTGACGTCGGTGAGGTTGGTCTTGTGGCTCGTGGCGAGCACGTCGGCAGCAGCGAGGCGTCGACGCGCGGCTTGTTCTTGGCGGAGTTGCTGCACCTTGGCGGCACGGCGCGCGACGGTGCGTTCCTGGAGCTTGCGAGCGTGGGGCGAGTTGGCGCAGGCCTTGAGGGAGCGCTGGGCATTGGCGTGGAAGAGCTTGCGGTGGGCGATCTCGGCGGCGGACTTGACGTGGTGCTGCTGACCAGGGTGGGCCGAGACTGAGTCGGAGAGCGCGAAGGTGGCGAGAGCGGCCGCGCCGAGGAGGGTAGAGAGGTGAACCATTCCGCTAACGAGGTAGGTGAGAAGGTTCTTGTTGGTGATGCGGAGGAGCTCCTTGTTGCTGGTGGTCTTGTGTGGCCGAAGGCAAATTGTGGAATGAGTTGGAGACTGAGTGAAATACGTCGTGGAATGGTATCTTGTCGAGACGATTGCCGGATGTCTGTCTTGGTCTAATAAACAAGTAATCTTGCCGTTAGTCACTGACTAGTTCTTGTGTTTTGTGGCTCGTAGGTGGTCGATCTGCAATTCGGACGGTGTCATCTGCAAATCCCGTTGGTTCAGTTTGATGAGGATCAACGAGATCGAGGTCGCTGAAAGCGCCTTTTTTCTGCACTGTTGATCTCGTGGACAGCAAAACGAAAATGGCACTGTCGGTAGCATGTGTCAGCCGTTGGACAAGATGGACGCATTTTTGGTGAATAAAACGACAAACGCAATGCAACCTCAGATTGTTTGATGCAAGCAAAGCTGCGCGCAAACAATTTCTTGAATATGGCAGCTTCGACTTGTCGTACCTTTATAGTATATGTTATATCCGATTCCGATTTGCTCGACCTCTATGCTCTGATATAAGTGTAGCCCTATCCCTTTCACACACCTGCTGGGCTGCACAGCACACACACACTCTGGAGTCCAGAGTATAGAATCCTTTCATCCCCCAAACGCACCTCGAACCGGACCTCCACGGACGTGGACATGAAGTTGAGCCGCAAACGCCTGGCATGCTTCCTTCTGCACGCCATCAAAGGCGACGACGAGGTGTCTGCGATTGGGTATGAATATGGATTACAAAGTCATATCGAGGCACAACCCAATCAGAGCGTGACGGACATGGGCAAAACAAATGGGTGAATTTGAAGTTAGGAAACAATGAATCGATACACCGCACAAGATTTCTCCTCTAAGGTGCTGCCAGTTTGACAAGATAGTCTAAATTATTCCAAGAATTGCGAGCGACGGTGTTAACTGTTTGTTCAGAGCGAACCGGAGTATATTATTAATAGCCCACGATTAATGCAGCCGCACAACAACACAGCCGAGCGTTCGATTCGGCAAGTGCCTGTCCACGCAACCGCTCAGATCTGACGTGCTGGTCTCGAGTCCTACGGACCGAGCATGAGATGCGCATATGGACACATTCCACAACTGTCCTTTCTCTTGCACCGAGTTCTCAACTCGACGTTCTGGAGATCCAAGTGGGCTCGTCGTCTCAGCTGTTCCAAACAGATCGCACGATCGTCGGGAGACACACGGACTCACATCGATTCTTCTATAGAGATAGAAGTGCCTGGATTCCTAACAGAGCACCACAAAATAGAGGGCGTGGATAGCAAATGAACCAACGGCAAGATTACTTGTTTATTAGACCAAGACAGACATCCGGCAATCGTCTCGACAAGATACCATTCCACGACGTATTTCACTCAGTCTCCAACTCATTCCACAATTTGCCTTCGGCCACACAAGACCACCAGCAACAAGGAGCTCCTCCGCATCACCAACAAGAACCTTCTCACCTACCTCGTTAGCGGAATGGTTCACCTCTCTACCCTCCTCGGCGCGGCCGCTCTCGCCACCTTCGCGCTCTCCGACTCAGTCTCGGCCCACCCTGGTCAGCAGCACCACGTCAAGTCCGCCGCCGAGATCGCCCACCGCAAGCTCTTCCACGCCAATGCCCAGCGCTCCCTCAAGGCCTGCGCCAACTCGCCCCACGCTCGCAAGCTCCAGGAACGCACCGTCGCGCGCCGTGCCGCCAAGGTGCAGCAACTCCGCCAAGAACAAGCCGCGCGTCGACGCCTCGCTGCTGCCGACGTGCTCGCCACGAGCCACAAGACCAACCTCACCGACGTCACCGTGGACACGGACCCGACCACGCTCTTCGGAACCGACCCCAAGTGCATCCTCGAACCCGAGGTCACCCAGGGACCGTACTACGTCACGGGTGAGCTCATCCGCAACGACATCCGCGAGACCCAAGCCGGCGTCGACCTGTACGCCGAGATCCAGTTCATCGACGTCAACACGTGCACCCCCGTGGAAGACTACTACGTCGACTTCTGGCACTGCAACTCCACGGGGGTCTACGCCGGTGTGGTCGCGAGCGGCAACGGCGACAGCTCCGACTTGACCAACGTCGACAAGACCTTCAACCGCGGTCTCGCGCCAACGGACGCCGACGGACTCGTCAACTTCATCACGACGTTCCCAGGCCACTACACGTCCCGCGCGACCCACATCCACATCCTCGGACAGCACGACGGCACCGTGCTCGCGAACAACACGTACTCGGGGGGCAAGACCGCGAGCGTCGGTCAGCTCTTCTTCGACCAAGATCTTATCACCGAGGTGGAGGCGACGTCGGCCTACAGCGTCAACAAGCAGTCCCTCACGCTCAACTCGGCCGACTCGATTTTCGCGGAGGAGACGGCGTCGGGATTTGACCCGGTCATGGAGTACGCTTTGCTCGGAGACTCGATCGAAGACGGCGTGTTCGCGTGGATCTCGGTGGGTGTCGACATGACGATCTCGAAGACGGTGACTGGCGCGGCGACGCTGACGGCGGACGGTGGCGTGATGAATGCGTCGAACGGTATGAGCGGTGGTGGTGGCAACGGTCCATCGGGTAGCATGGGCGGAGCTCCTCCAAGCGGATCTGGTTTCGGCGGCGGCAGCATGGGACCACCACCTTCTGGAAGCGTGGGCGGTGCTCCTGCATCGTCGGAAGTGACGGCTCCTACTGCTGCTTCGACCACTAGCTCATCGTCCGCTGCTTCAGAGGCATCGACCACCTCGGCTCCGAGCGCGTGTGTGCAATCTCGTCGCGTGTAAGCGAGAAACGAATGTTTGACGGTGTAGTGATATTCCTAGAGCATAGTTGTGTTCGATTGAAGGGATACCGAAGCGTCTGCTCTTGTATACTTATAACATCATTTTTTTCAGCAAAACCTTGGATTGATGTTAAGGGTCCATTTTTGATCCGATTTACTCTCTTTTGTCCAAATAACATTGTGCTCGTTGTTTCTGTGTAACAAATGTCGATTTGGTGGCGGTGTGAATGAACGCTCTGAAGTACTTCGTCAAGCCAAAACACACTCGGACGATAGACCTTTTGTAATAATTGATCGTGTCAAATGGCGGTGTCCGACGAAGACCATCGAGTCTATTTTACCGTTTGGTACACACTCCACAAGGTCATCAGCACCATGCTACATGCCATCCACCTCATGTACAAGCAATCTACCACCAACTTCATTATGAAGGCATCACGCGGCATGAGCCCTCTTGCTCTTGCCACCTTGGCCCTCGCCATCCAGGCAACAAACCTCCGTGGTTAAGCTCTGAGGTGCTGCAATGCACACCACGATTTTTGTATTTTGTGTGTGTGTTTTACGGAATCGATATCCTCCCTGCCACCTCTCTCCGAGACGTCCCATCATGCGTCTCCACCAAAACAGTGTCTGTCTAACACACAAGATGGACCTCCAAAACGGCGATCACAATAGGATGTCGCAAACACATAGGAAAGAAGGACAGCGGAGGTCCCATCCAGCTTGAACGTCCTATACTGCAATGAAAAGCAAGCACGCAGAAGCTGCGCTGGAGTCTGCTCGGTCGACGAGTGGAGAAATTTTTGCGGTGTGTGACTCGAGGAATGAGGCGAGCTCAAATAATGTACGCACTGTCACACATGACTAGACCACTTGGCTCGTTTATGCACCTGCTGATCAAATCTTGCACATCGTTTTAATTTCGGTTTACGGTGGCACGAGAGTCTCGTCAGGTTAGTCTTCTGGGGGTTTAACTGATGCACAGAAAAGGGACATGTCCAGAAAACATCGCATACGAAGAGTTGTCACCGACTGACATGACTTCCCATTACTGTGCTGCTGCTACTGGAGCGATCACCTTTCCACTCATTTCCAGATTTACCGTCCATCGGAAAGATCAACCCCCGCTTCTTTCGAAGAAAGCTCTGCCACAATGGTCCAACTCACTGCGTTCCTCACTGCGACCGCTCTCGCCACGCTTGCATTCGTCACAGCGCATCCTGGCCATCCGCACCACGCCATCCGCACCGACGCCGAGGTCGCGCATCGAAAGCTCTTCCAAACCAGCGCGCACCGTTCCCTTAAGGCATGCGCGAACTCGCCTCACCTGCGCAAACTCAAGGAGCAGACCGTCGCGAGACGAGCTGCCAAAGCCGAGCAACTCCGTCAAGAGCAAGCCGCTCGACGACGCCTGAGCGCCTCCACTGTCCTCGCGACGAGCCATAAATCCAACCTCACGGGCGTGACGACGGCCACGGACGCCGCTACGCTCTTTGGAACGGACCCAAAGTGCGTCCTCGAACCTGAGGTTACGCAAGGACCGTACTACGTCAGCGGTGAGTTCATCCGCACCGACATCCGCGAAGAACAAGCTGGCATCGACCTGTACGCAGAGCTCCAGATCATCGACGTGAACTCGTGCACTGCGGTCGAGAACCTCTACGTCGACTTCTGGCACTGCAACTCAACCGGCGTGTACTCGGGTGTGATCGCGAGCGGCAATGGGAACAGCGCCGACACGACCAACATCGACAAGACTTTCAACCGCGGTCTCGCACCGACGGACTCGAGTGGGATCGTGTCGTTCGCGACGACCTTCCCAGGACACTACACCGGCCGTGCTACACACATCCATGTGCTTGGGTCCCACGATGGCACCGTGCTCGCCAACAAGACCTACTCGGGAGGCAAAGCCGCTCACGTCGGCCAGATCTTCTTCGACCAAGATCTTATCACCGAAGTGGAGGCTACGTCCAAGTACGCAGTGAACACTCAGTCCATCACACTCAACTCGGCGGACACCATCCTCAGCGAGTCGGCAGCTTCGGGTTTTGACCCTGTCATGGAGTACGTTCTCCTCGGGGACTCGGTCGAAGACGGTATCTTTGCGTGGATCTCCATCGGTGTTGATACGACGATCTCCAAGACGGTGTCGGCAGCAGCTACGCTCACTGCGAGCGGTGGTGTTGCTGCAAGTGGCACTTCTGGTGGAATGGGAGGAGGAAACGCACCGCCTACATCTGGAGTGTCCAGCACTACCAGCAGCAACAGCACCAGTACCACTAGCGGCAACACCACGGAAACGTCTGGCAGCAGTGGTAGCAGCAGTACGACGGTAACCAGTAGTGCGTCTGTTGCTGTGAGCAGAGCGAGTGCACTATCTGTCGCTGGTTTGCTCGCTTTCTTGATGCTCTTGCAGTAGGCTGAGGTTCTTTTATCCTGTGTGTGTATAAAGCAAACGACAATTGTTGCATATTTCATTTCAACGATGACAAAAGAGTAGTTTGAAACATATTTCCGTTGTACTTGGTCGCTATTAGTATTGAGTTTTATTTAAAGCGTTTGCTCTGAAGATGAGATATCAGTGGGCACTACCTGGATGCGATGACGTGAGTGTGCTCAAGAGTGCAAGGGATGGGAATTATTTCGTCAAACCTGCCGAAATCCAAGTCTTTTCATGAACTGATGATGTTGCCACTGCGCTCGCGGACGACAGTGCCAATAAGATTCTCATTGTGCAGTTTTCAACCACTTTGTTGAGTTCGACTATTCGTCTTTGACTTCCCCATGAGGCACAACGCTGTCAGCTAATCGAGTTTCTGACGATCCAAAAGCAGAGCTCAGAGGAGTCTGTAGGAAACGAGGGTAGAGGCGCTCCACTATTACCTCAGATCGGACAAGCGGTGCAAATTCATTCTTGAATCTACTGGTAGACGGATCTGACTGACCAACAGATGATTGATTGCTCGTGCTAAGCGGATTCATAGCAGCACTCTCATAATCTCATCTTCAGAGCAAACGCTTTAAATAAAACTCAATACTAATAGCGACCAAGTACAACGGAAATATGTTTCAAACTACTCTTTTGTCATCGTTGAAATGAAATATGCAACAATTGTCGTTTGCTTTATACACACACAGGGTAAAAGAACCTCAGCCTACTGCAAGAGCATCAAGAAAGCGAGCAAACCAGCGACAGATAGTGCACTCGCTCTGCTCACAGCAACAGACGCACTACTGGTTACCGTCGTACTGCTGCTACCACTGCTGCCAGACGTTTCCGTGGTGTTGCCGCTAGTGGTACTGGTGCTGTTGCTGCTGGTAGTGCTGGACACTCCAGATGTAGGCGGTGCGTTTCCTCCTCCCATTCCACCAGAAGTGCCACTTGCAGCAACACCACCGCTCGCAGTGAGCGTAGCTGCTGCCGACACCGTCTTGGAGATCGTCGTATCAACACCGATGGAGATCCACGCAAAGATACCGTCTTCGACCGAGTCCCCGAGGAGAACGTACTCCATGACAGGGTCAAAACCCGAAGCTGCCGACTCGCTGAGGATGGTGTCCGCCGAGTTGAGTGTGATGGACTGAGTGTTCACTGCGTACTTGGACGTAGCCTCCACTTCGGTGATAAGATCTTGGTCGAAGAAGATCTGGCCGACGTGAGCGGCTTTGCCTCCCGAGTAGGTCTTGTTGGCGAGCACGGTGCCATCGTGGGACCCAAGCACATGGATGTGTGTAGCACGGCCGGTGTAGTGTCCTGGGAAGGTCGTCGTGAACGACACGATCCCACTCGAGTCCGTCGGTGCGAGACCGCGGTTGAAAGTCTTGTCGATGTTGGTCGTGTCGGCGCTGTTCCCATTGCCGCTCGCGATCACACCCGAGTACACGCCGGTTGAGTTGCAGTGCCAGAAGTCGACGTAGAGGTTCTCGACCGCAGTGCACGAGTTCACGTCGATGATCTGGAGCTCTGCGTACAGGTCGATGCCAGCTTGTTCTTCGCGGATGTCGGTGCGGATGAACTCACCGCTGACGTAGTACGGTCCTTGCGTAACCTCAGGTTCGAGGACGCACTTTGGGTCCGTTCCAAAGAGCGTAGCGGCGTCCGTGGCCGTCGTCACGCCCGTGAGGTTGGATTTATGGCTCGTCGCGAGGACAGTGGAGGCGCTCAGGCGTCGTCGAGCGGCTTGCTCTTGACGGAGTTGCTCGGCTTTGGCAGCTCGTCTCGCGACGGTCTGCTCCTTGAGTTTGCGCAGGTGAGGCGAGTTCGCGCATGCCTTAAGGGAACGGCGCGCGCTGGTTTGGAAGAGCTTTCGATGCGCGACCTCGGCGTCGGTGCGGATGGCGTGGTGCGGATGGCCAGGATGCGCTGTGACGAATGCAAGCGTGGCGAGAGCGGTCGCAGTGAGGAACGCAGTGAGTTGGACCATTGTGGCAGAGCTTTCTTCGAAAGAAGCGGGGGTTGATCTTTCCGATGGACGGTAAATCTGGAAATGAGTGGAAAGGTGATCGCTCCAGTAGCAGCAGCACAGTAATGGGAAGTCATGTCAGTCGGTGACAACTCTTCGTATGCGATGTTTTCTGGACATGTCCCTTTTCTGTGCATCAGTTAAACCCCCAGAAGACTAACCTGACGAGACTCTCGTGCCACCGTAAACCGAAATTAAAACGATGTGCAAGATTTGATCAGCAGGTGCATAAACGAGCCAAGTGGTCTAGTCATGTGTGACAGTGCGTACATTATTTGAGCTCGCCTCATTCCTCGAGTCACACACCGCAAAAATTTCTCCACTCGTCGACCGAGCAGACTCCAGCGCAGCTTCTGCGTGCTTGCTTTTCATTGCAGTATAGGACGTTCAAGCTGGATGGGACCTCCGCTGTCCTTCTTTCCTATGTGTTTGCGACATCCTATTGTGATCGCCGTTTTGGAGGTCCATCTTGTGTGTTAGACAGACACTGTTTTGGTGGAGACGCATGATGGGACGTCTCGGAGAGAGGTGGCAGGGAGGATATCGATTCCGTAAAACACACACACAAAATACAAAAATCGTGGTGTGCATTGCAGCACCTCAGAGCTTAACCACGGAGGTTTGTTGCCTGGATGGCGAGGGCCAAGGTGGCAAGAGCAAGAGGGCTCATGCCGCGTGATGCCTTCATAATGAAGTTGGTGGTAGATTGCTTGTACATGAGGTGGATGGCATGTAGCATGGTGCTGATGACCTTGTGGAGTGTGTACCAAACGGTAAAATAGACTCGATGGTCTTCGTCGGACACCGCCATTTGACACGATCAATTATTACAAAAGGTCTATCGTCCGAGTGTGTTTTGGCTTGACGAAGTACTTCAGAGCGTTCATTCACACCGCCACCAAATCGACATTTGTTACACAGAAACAACGAGCACAATGTTATTTGGACAAAAGAGAGTAAATCGGATCAAAAATGGACCCTTAACATCAATCCAAGGTTTTGCTGAAAAAAATGATGTTATAAGTATACAAGAACAGACGCTTCGGTATCCCCTCAATCGAACACAACGATGCTCTAGGAATATCACTACACCGTCAAATATTAGTTTCTCGCTTACACGCGACGAGATTGCACACACGCACTCGGAGCCGAGGTGGTCGATGCTTCCGAAGCGGCGGACGACGAGCTAGTGGTCGAAGCAGCAGTAGGAGCCGTCACTTCCGACGACGCAGGAGCACCGCTCACGCTTCCAGAAGGTGGTGGTCCCATGCTGCCGCCGCCGAAACCAGATCCGCTTGGAGGAGCTCCGCCCATGCTGCCCGATGGACCGTTGCCACCACCACCGCTCATACCGTTCGACGCGTTCATCACGCCACCGTCCGCCGTCAGCGTCGCCGCGCCAGTCACCGTATCGGTCGTCATGTCGACACCAAACCGAGATACACGCGAACACGCCCGTCTTCGATCGAGTCCGCGCAAAGCGGACTACATGACCGGAGTCAAATCCCGACGCCGTAGCCTCCGCGGACAAGCGAGTCGCAGAGTTGAGCGCTGAGGGACTGCTTGCTTGGACGCTGTAGGCCGACGTCGCCTCACCTCAGGTGATAAGAATCTTGGTCGAAGAAGGCTGACCGACGCTCGACGGTATTGCCCCCCGATGTAGTACGATGTTGTTAGCGAGCCACCCGGTGCCGTCGTGCTGTCCGAGGAGTGGATGTGGGTCGCGCGGGAAGTGTAGTGGCTGGGAACGTCGTGATGAAGTTGACGAGTCCGTCAGAGCGTTCCGTTGGCGACGAGACCCGGCGGTTGTCAGGTCTTGTCGACTTGGCAAGTCGGAGCTGTCGCCGTGGCCGCTCGCGGACAACACCGCTAGCCCCCCTGTGGAGTGCAGTGCCAGAAGTCGACGTAGTAGTTTCTTCCACGGGGGGCACGTGTTGACGTCGATGAACTGGATCTCGGCGTTAAAGGTCGACCCGCTTGGGTATCGAGGATGTCGTTGCGGATGAGCTCACCACTGACGTAGACGGTCGGGGTGGACTCGGGTTCGAGGATGCACTTGGGGTCGTTCCGCAGAGCGTGGTCGCGGTCCGTGTCCACGGTGACGTCGGTGAGAATGGTCTGTGGCCCTCGTGGCGAGCACGTCGGCAGCCGAGCGTCGACGCGCGGCGTGTTCTTGGCGGAGTGTGCACCTTGGCGGCAATGGCGCGCGACGGTTGCGTTCCTGGAGCTTGCGGCGTTGGGGGGGTGGCCGACAGTTGGTGCAGGCCTTGAGGGAGGCGCTGAGGGCATTGGAGTGGAAAAAAGGGGGGAAGCTTGCGGTGGGCGATCCGGCGGCAGGACTTGACTTGGTGCTGCTGACCAGGGTGGGGCCGAGAGTGAAAGAGGAGAGCGCGAAGTGGCGAGAGCCGGCCGCGCCGAGGGGGTAGAGAGGGGAAACCATTCCGATAACGAGGGCAGGGGTGAGAAGGTTAGTGTTGGTGATGGCGGAGGAGCTCCTTGTTGCTGGTGGTCTTGTGTGGCCGAAGGCAAATTGTGGAATGAGTTGGAGACTGAGTGAAATACGTCGTGGAATGGTATCTTGTCGAGACGATTGCCGGATGTCTGTCTTGGTCTAATAAACAAGTAATCTTGCCGTTGGTTCATTTGCTATCCACGCCCTCTATTTTGTGGTGCTCTGTTAGGAATCCAGGCACTTCTATCTCTATAGAAGAATCGATGTGAGTCCGTGTGTCTCCCGACGATCGTGCGATCTGTTTGGAACAGCTGAGACGACGAGCCCACTTGGATCTCCAGAACGTCGAGTTGAGAACTCGGTGCAAGAGAAAGGACAGTTGTGGAATGTGTCCATATGCGCATCTCATGCTCGGTCCGTAGGACTCGAGACCAGCACGTCAGATCTGAGCGGTTGCGTGGACAGGCACTTGCCGAATCGAACGCTCGGCTGTGTTGTTGTGCGGCTGCATTAATCGTGGGCTATTAATAATATACTCCGGTTCGCTCTGAACAAACAGTTAACACCGTCGCTCGCAATTCTTGGAATAATTTAGACTATCTTGTCAAACTGGCAGCACCTTAGAGGAGAAATCTTGTGCGGTGTATCGATTCATTGTTTCCTAACTTCAAATTCACCCATTTGTTTTGCCCATGTCCGTCACGCTCTGATTGGGTTGTGCCTCGATATGACTTTGTAATCCATATTCATACCCAATCGCAGACACCTCGTCGTCGCCTTTGATGGCGTGCAGAAGGAAGCATGCCAGGCGTTTGCGGCTCAACTTCATGTCCACGTCCGTGGAGGTCCGGTTCGAGGTGCGTTTGGGGGATGAAAGGATTCTATACTCTGGACTCCAGAGTGTGTGTGTGCTGTGCAGCCCAGCAGGTGTGTGAAAGGGATAGGGCTACACTTATATCAGAGCATAGAGGTCGAGCAAATCGGAATCGGATATAACATATACTATAAAGGTACGACAAGTCGAAGCTGCCATATTCAAGAAATTGTTTGCGCGCAGCTTTGCTTGCATCAAACAATCTGAGGTTGCATTGCGTTTGTCGTTTTATTCACCAAAAATGCGTCCATCTTGTCCAACGGCTGACACATGCTACCGACAGTGCCATTTTCGTTTTGCTGTCCACGAGATCAACAGTGCAGAAAAAAGGCGCTTTCAGCGACCTCGATCTCGTTGATCCTCATCAAACTGAACCAACGGGATTTGCAGATGACACCGTCCGAATTGCAGATCGACCACCTACGAGCCACAAAACACAAGAACTAGTCAGTGACTAACGGCAAGATTACTTGTTTATTAGACCAAGACAGACATCCGGCAATCGTCTCGACAAGATACCATTCCACGACGTATTTCACTCAGTCTCCAACTCATTCCACAATTTGCCTTCGGCCACACAAGACCACCAGCAACAAGGAGCTCCTCCGCATCACCAACAAGAACCTTCTCACCTACCTCGTTAGCGGAATGGTTCACCTCTCTACCCTCCTCGGCGCGGCCGCTCTCGCCACCTTCGCGCTCTCCGACTCAGTCTCGGCCCACCCTGGTCAGCAGCACCACGTCAAGTCCGCCGCCGAGATCGCCCACCGCAAGCTCTTCCACGCCAATGCCCAGCGCTCCCTCAAGGCCTGCGCCAACTCGCCCCACGCTCGCAAGCTCCAGGAACGCACCGTCGCGCGCCGTGCCGCCAAGGTGCAGCAACTCCGCCAAGAACAAGCCGCGCGTCGACGCCTCGCTGCTGCCGACGTGCTCGCCACGAGCCACAAGACCAACCTCACCGACGTCACCGTGGACACGGACCCAACCACGCTCTTCGGAACCGACCCCAAGTGCATCCTCGAACCCGAGGTCACCCAGGGACCGTACTACGTCACGGGTGAGCTCATCCGCAACGACATCCGCGAGACCCAAGCCGGCGTCGACCTGTACGCCGAGATCCAGTTCATCGACGTCAACACGTGCACCCCCGTGGAAGACTACTACGTCGACTTCTGGCACTGCAACTCCACGGGGGTCTACGCCGGTGTGGTCGCGAGCGGCAACGGCGACAGCTCCGACTTGACCAACGTCGACAAGACCTTCAACCGCGGTCTCGCGCCAACGGACGCCGACGGACTCGTCAACTTCATCACGACGTTCCCAGGCCACTACACGTCCCGCGCGACCCACATCCACATCCTCGGACAGCACGACGGCACCGTGCTCGCGAACAACACGTACTCGGGGGGCAAGACCGCGAGCGTCGGTCAGCTCTTCTTCGACCAAGATCTTATCACCGAGGTGGAGGCGACGTCGGCCTACAGCGTCAACAAGCAGTCCCTCACGCTCAACTCGGCCGACTCGATTTTCGCGGAGGAGACGGCGTCGGGATTTGACCCGGTCATGGAGTACGCTTTGCTCGGAGACTCGATCGAAGACGGCGTGTTCGCGTGGATCTCGGTTGGTGTCGACATGACGATCTCGAAGACGGTGACTGGCGCGGCGACGCTGACGGCGGACGGTGGCGTGATGAACGCGTCGAACGGTATGAGCGGTGGTGGTGGCAACGGTCCATCGGGCAGCATGGGCGGAGCTCCTCCAAGCGGATCTGGTTTCGGCGGCGGCAGCATGGGACCACCACCTTCTGGAAGCGTGAGCGGTGCTCCTGCGTCGTCGGAAGTGACGGCTCCTACTGCTGCTTCGACCACTAGCTCGTCGTCCGCCGCTTCGGAAGCATCGACCACCTCGGCTCCGAGTGCGTGTGTGCAATCTCGTCGCGTGTAGCTAAGAAGTGAGTGTTTTGTGGTGTGAGATATTCCCCTCGGGAAAACGATTCCTGCGATTGTGGAGATAGCATGGTGACTGTTCTTGTAAGCATACAACTACATTTTTGATGCGAATTTGGATCGACTAAAGTAGTTGAGACAGCTGATTCAGTTACAGTCGTGCAAGTTTTTCTTCCATCTCAAATGAAGTCCAATTGTTTAAATGTCCGTGTGCTTGACGATGGTTCCCATTTTTCATTTTCTGAAACGTTGAAGCCAAGAGTAAAGTGGCAGTAGATTTCAGTTACTTGGTATGAGATTTGTTCTGCCTGGTCGCTAAATGTGGCTCTTTTGTTGCTGTTTCAGCGTCATGGCGGAATATCAACGTTTGAATAGAAACGATACACTGCGTCTAAAAACAGCTGGTTTGGGGAGGAGAAGCACGTCAAGTTATACGCTGACAAATTCAAGTTCTCTGCCATGGCCAAAGAAGTTGTCAGGAGAACGGAGATCACTTTGCAGTTTCCCTCTAGCGGGTACAAAACGTAAACTACGCGCTGCAGCACACTGCCTGTCGAGCCATGGCTCAGATCGGCAACTTCCTCACCGCAATCGCACTGTGTGCTTTTGCTCTTGCCAACTTGACATCAGCTCACCCGGGCGACGAACCAAGCCATGTGCATTCAGTCACTGCAAGTGAACAGCGACGACTTTTGGTGGAGACTAGCAAGAGATCCCTTGCAGCGTGTGCCAACTCTCCTCATGTCAGAAAGCTCCAAGAGCAAATCCATAACCAGCGCATGCTGAAGGTAGAGCAACTACAACAAGAGCAAGCTACCAGGCGGCTGACTGCGGCAACTGTGCTTGCAACGAACCATCAGTCCGACCTTACTGGGATAAGTGTCTCCTCAAGCCCAAGCGTTCTCTTCGGAACTACTCCAAAGTGTGTCTTGGAACCCGAAGTCACCCAAGGACCGTACTACGTAAGTGGCGAGCTGATCTGCAACGATATCCGTGAAATCAGCCCGGAATCAATCTGTACGTCGACCTCCAGATGATCGACATAAACTCGTTCAAACCAGTTCAGAACCTCTACGTGGACTTCTGGCATTGCAACACCACAGGGGTCTACGCTGGCGTAATCGCAGAAGGAAATGGCAACAGCAAAGACACGACCAACATCGACAAGACTTTCAACCGCGGTCTCGCACCGACGGACTCGAGTGGGATCGTGTCGTTCACGACGACCTTCCCAGGACACTACACCGGCCGTGCTACACACATCCATGTGCTTGGGTCCCACGATGGCACCGTGCTCGCCAACAAGACCTACTCGGGAGGCAAAGCCGCTCACGTCGGCCAGATCTTCTTCGACCAAGATCTTATCACCGAAGTGGAGGCTACGTCCAAGTACGCAGTGAACACTCAGTCCATCACACTCAACTCGGCGGACACCATCCTCAGCGAGTCGGCAGCTTCGGGTTTTGACCCTGTCATGGAGTACGTTCTCCTCGGGGACTCGGTCGAAGACGGTATCTTTGCGTGGATCTCCATCGGTGTTGATACGACGATCTCCAAGACGGTGTCGGCAGCAGCTACGCTCACTGCGAGCGATGGTCGCAGCGAGTGGTGCCTCTGATGGTATGAAAGGGGCTAATGAACGTACTTCGCCTGAAACGCCCAGCACCACCACCGGCAGCAGCAATACCAGCAGTAACAGCAACAGTAATAGCCCTGCGGCAACGGTAGTCAGCGGGTCTCCAGTTGCCTCCAGCGGCACCAGCAGCTACTGTCGCTGGGTCCATTCGCATGACAGTATCGTTGTTGCAGTAGGTTTTTGATTTTTCATTCTGAACAGTGGGCACCTTAGTCGGTTGTGCATTCTTCGGACGCAGCCTTGAAGAATAGTATCGAAAAAAAGTGCAGAACTGAAATTCAAAAACACTTTTTGAATTTTAGTTTTCCACACAAAATAGAAGTTTGCTGGTGGTATTTTTCTCATTTTCAGGGGTAAAGATACCTCAAATTGTTTGCAAGTTAGGCTGGGCTCTTCCTTCAGCCACAAGGACGCAGTCTATCTACGATGAATAGAATCTGCTAGTGTTACAAGCTACGCTGAGCATTCATGTGCGGAGCGCGACAGGATTACGTCTATCGTGACGAGGGAGTCCACCATGTCTGGTTCGTTGTCGAGTGCATAGCTGAGAGCGTACCGGAGGCGAGGACAAACGATTGTCTGAAACTCTGGGAATTGGGACTCTGGAGTCGGAACTGATTCATTCTGGTGCACGCGAAGGATGTGATTCTGCTAGACGAGGGAAAACACGACGCTTCAAGTGATGTTCCATGCCAGCACGATATATACTATAACACCTTGGGCTCAGGTTAAACCTGAGAAAAAGTTGAGGGGTTCTGGTAAAGGAGCTGTTGTATCAATTGGTTGCCATCCCAGAGATCGCGTCGGCCACTGGCGACGTGTCGTTGCATCGCGTGGTTTCACAGTTCGCTGCTGCTGTTGTTTCTCAACCGGTGTGTGCTTTTTCACCATCCGGCTGTTGCTCAGATCGTCGTGTTTAATTTTGGTTTTTCCAGACGATCCTCTCGCTTCATCCGAGCAAATCCAAACAGTGGGATCCAGTCAAGATCTGCCTCTTTATAGTGAATATGTCGCACAATCAACCACAAATAAGAAGGCAAATGGTTACATTCAAGCAACTATAAAAAGGTTATGATGTTGCGGTCTCACATACGAAAAGGAAGCCAGTCACTCCGCCCGATGATTACCATGCAGCAAAAGCCGCGCGTCAATGGCTTGCTTGACTGGAGCCTTTCAGGATTCATCACGCTGCTCGTTCCTTCTTCTGCCACTCGCCATTTTGCATCTCGCCGTCACCAAGCTGCCTCCCGATCCTCCCAGCAATGGTGCTTCTCCGTCAGCTACTCGCGGTGCTGTCGCTCGCCTTCGTCGTTGCTCCAGCCGCAGCACACCGTGGAGCTCGCGACCAGGAGCATGGTGTGGACGCTGCGAAGCGAGCGCTTTTCCAGGCCAATGCGCACCGCTCGCTGAAGGAATGTGCGAACTCGCCCCACGTCCGCAAGCTCAAGGAACAAGCCATCTCGCGACGTGCTGCCCACGTCGACAAACTGCGTGACGAAGTCGCGGCGCGCAGACGATTGAGTGCCAGTACGGTACTCGCGACAAGTCATCGGTCGACACTCAGTGGGATCACTCGGAACACTGACGCTGCGACGCTCTTTGGAACGGACCCAAAGTGCGTCCTCGAACCCGAGGTGACTGAAGGCCCATACTACGTCAACGGCGAGTTCATCCGCAACGATATCCGGGAAGAACAAGCGGGCGTCGATCTCTACGCCGAGCTCCAGATCATCGACGTCAACACGTGCACTGCGGTCGAGGACCTGTACATCGACTTCTGGCACTGCAACTCCACAGGCGTCTACTCTGGTGTGGTCGCGCGAGGCAACGGAAACCGCGCTGATACCAGCAACCGGGACAATACGTTTGGTCGAGGGCTGTCTCCGACGGATGCGAATGGTGTCGTGTCATTCGTGACCAAGTTTCCTGGTCATTACACCGGTCGCGCAATCCACGTCCACATCCTCGGAACTCACGGCGGCACGTTGCTTCCCAACCAGACGTACTCTGGTGGCTCTGTTTCGCACGTCGGCCAGATCTTTTTCGACCAGGATCTCATCTCGGAGGTGGAAGCCACGCCCGTGTACATGACAAACCAGCAACGACTCACTTTGAACCGAGACGACTCGATCTTCACCCAGTCTGCTGCCAACGACTTTGACCCCGTGATGGAGTATACCCTCCTCGGGGACACTGTGGCTGACGGCATCTTCGCGTGGATCTCTGTTGGCATCGACATGACTGCCTCGATCGAGGTGTCAGCTGCGGAAACGCTCACTGCGCGAGCGGGGGTCACGGGACCAGTGTCCGCTAGCAATGGCAGCAGCACAGGTCCGGATGCTGTGGGTGGAAATGCCGGGGGTGCCGTAGGAGGGCCTGCGAGCGCAGTCCCGATTCCAAGTGGAACATCCGCTCACATTGGTTCAGCCGCCGTTGCCGCTCTCGCGATTCTGAGTGCCATGCTTTTCCATTAAGGTGATAAGAGTGTCTGCCTCGGTCCATAAGAAATACATATATATGAGTAAATTTGCATGCTATCTTCTCGAAAGTTTGCGATCATAGCCTTCGTTTTTTGTCCAGTAGTCTAATGTGTCGCTTAGTCGGAGCAAGCATGATCGCTTAGCTTACTGAAGAAGCAATGCGCTCAGACAGATCATAAGACTAGCGAGCACCGATCCAGCGACCGCTGCTGGCACAGAGCTGGTCGTCGCCGATGGCGTTGGCGTAGGAGTTGTCGTAGGCGTTGCAGTAGACGTTGTGGTAGGCGTCGTCGAGTTCGGTTCTCCATTTGGTGCTCCCGTGGGAGGACCGCCAGCACCACCACCAGTGGTCGTCGTCGACGACGCGACGCCTCCGTTTGCCGTTAAAGTCGCTGCAGCCGCAACGGTCTTGGAGACCGTCCGATTGACGCCAGTGGAGATCCAGGCAAAGATGCCGTCCGTCACCGAGTTGCCGAGCAGCGCGTAGTTCATCACGGGGTCAAAATCGCCCACCACTTCTTCACCAAAGATCGTGTCGGCTGAGTTTTGCGTGATCGCTTGCGTGTTCACCTTGTACACGTCCGTCGCCTCCACCGACGTGATGAGGCTCTGGTCGAAGAAGAGCTGGCCGACGCTCGCAACCTTGCCGCCCGTGTACGTGTTGTTTGATTGGAGCGTGCCGTCGTGGGAGCCGAGTACGTGAATATGCGTCGTGCGCGACGTGTAATGCCCCGGAAAAATCGTCTTGAAGGCCACAATGCCGTCAGCGTTCGTCGCTGCGAGTCCTCGCAGGAATGTCGCGTTCGCGTTGGACAGATCGGCGCTGTTACCGTTGCCACTGGCGACGAGCCCGAGTACACGCCCGTGGCGTTGCAGTGCCAAAAGTCCACGTAGTAGTCCTTGACGGGGGTGCACGTGTTGACGTCGATGATTTGGAGCTCCGCAGTCAAGTCGATCCCCTTTTGTGTCTCCTTAATGTCAGTGCGTACGAGCTCACCGCTGACGTAGTACGGTCCCTGGGTGACCTCGGGTTCGAGGAAGCACTTGGGGGTGGTTCCGAGCAGCGTTGCAGCATCAGCAGTCGTGCTCGTGACGCTGGTGCTCTTGTGGTCCTTCCCCAGTACGGTCGAGGCAGCGAGGCGTCGTCGGCCCGCAACTTCGTTACGCAATTGCTCAACCGTGGCGAGACGACGCGCGATGGTGCGGTCGCGGAGTTCGCGCGCATAGCCCGAGTTGGCGCACGCTGCAAGAGCTCGCTGGTTGCTCTGCATGAGCATTCGATGGTGTGCTTGCTCGGCAGTGGTCTTGACGTGCTGCGGCTGGCCTGGGTGGGCATCGACGAGCGCGCAGGTGGCGAGCGCTGACCCAATGAGGAGTTTGGCGATCTGGACCATAGTGATTAAGTGGCTTGGACTTGGAAAGACGG